>JAOTJB010000007.1:24839433-24856529 GCA_027123815.1 Erythroxylum minutifolium | reverse complement strand
AGAACTGAAGAGTGTATGCAACTTTTCAGGATCATATGTAACGGCACACCTTAAAGGTGAATAAGTTCATTTTGATGCATGTGTAAACTTATAATGTCCTGTGTTGTCTTTACAGTAGATGACTCGAGTGTACTTGCAAATAGAGTTCGACAGAGTCATTTTATGCTTCCAAATGTATAAAGAAAGAGAAGGCGGCAACTTCACGTTTTATATTTTCACAAAGTTGAGGATCTTCTCGTTCGGTGACCAAACACGAAAGGTCCCTTAATTCCGTTGCTGGTCCTGTTTTCCCTCCACTCCTTTCTGTCACGCCAACCACTCCTTTACAAGTAATACCCAGTGCCAGTGCCCACTTTTATATAGACTTGGTAAACTTGATTTTATTTGATATAATTTGTAATTAATAAATTAAAATTTAAATCTAAACACAATTTTTAAAAAAATTTTAAATTTTAAATTAAGATGAGACCCAACTTTATAAATTGTCCTAATCCAAAACTTGATTATATATATCAAAATACTCCCTTCGTCATATTATATTTTTTAAGAGGCGGTTGATTTATACAGAAAATAGTAATAAGAATGAAAACGAATACAGTAAAAAATGAGAATGAATATAATCATTATAATTATAATATTTAGTTAAGAAGAATGAATAATTATCATAAATATTTACAATAGTTAGTTTGTTAAAAATATTAAAAAATAAATTTTATTTTACATCAAATTTTAATATATTTTAATTAATTATGTTTAATTGTTAAAAGAGAGAATAAATATAATTAATTAATTATATTTTAATAAAAAAAGAAAAAGAAAAGTGTTACAGGCATGACACGCGACGCCAATAACACTGGCCTGTTGTTAAAAAGTGAAAATTATTATCTCATACGTAAAAGTATCGAGTAATTCTTAAAAGTAATATAACATAAAATTATTTATACAAAAAAAATACATAACCAACCAAACTTTTTGCATTTCATTGATGCCTTCCGTCAACCAATCACCCTCTTAGCCTTTCATCTTCATTATCCACTCTTCTCTTTTCATATTTTGTCTTCTTTCACAGTTCTTCTATTTCATGAAAGCTTCTTTCATACTTTCGCGAAAGTTAAGAAAAACCACTTTAGGTTGGATTTGATGTTGTGATGGTTGGTAAAGCAAGCATGCTGAAGAATAAGGGAATGGCAGAAAAGAACAAAAAGAAAAAGAAAGAGAAGAATAAAGCTGAAGATAAAATATGGAGAAGAGTACGTCCAAGTGCTTCGTATGCAACTGCTAATGGTCGTTTTGACGACGGCGCTCGCAACCAGTAGAGCAATAATAAATTAATGGGTTAAATTAGAATCAGATTCGGAGCTTGAATCAAATTTGAATTTCAATAAAATTATTAACCAATATTTTAAAAATCAAATAAAAAATTAAAATTGTAAAAATTTAAAATATTATTGAAAAAAATTGTAGTTATAAAAACTTTAAGTTTAAATTTAAAAAAGATTATTAAATAAAAATTAATTGATTTATTTTAGTTTATAAAAACTTATTAATTTACGAACCAATTAATCAATAAATAGATCAATTTTTAATAATAAGAATTATTAAAATAAATCGAATCAAAAAATTAAACACTGAACCGAAAAGTTAAACGGTTCAAGATTTTTCTAATTGAAACGGTCGAATCGGTTAAATTTTTTAATCATTGTTATTAACCTTGATTCAAAATATATTTTTGAATAGTTAATATTTATTTTATGTTAAATATGATTAGTTTAAGGAGACACAAAATGAGAATTTAAATATTAAATTATTAGTATTAGTTAATTTTAATAATTTATTTAAAATTATAATTAAAATAGTTTTTCTTTAATTTATCATGTTATGATTAAGATTTCAATCACAACTTAATCAGTTTTTTAATGCAAAATTACTCATAATTAATGAATACTTAGGAGTTTAACATTGTAAACGAAACGACCACTGTTTACTAAATTAGCTTTACTTGTTCAATTCAACCCAAAACCTACTGGTATTGATGTGATTTGAGCCTTCACGATCACGAGTAGTTTTCACTTTTCAGACCAAAGGGCGTTCTCTTCTCTTACATGCTTTTCTATTGACAAACGTTTTAAGTAACCGTCCAACAACTATTACACCTTATGACATTACCAGATTTTACCTCCGTAACCCACCATCCTGTCATGGGTCATCAATGACGTTTTCTTCTTCATTTTTTTTAAAAAATAAAATATTTTACATTCAAAATTAGATAAATATGTAAGATGTTTGAACATTACAAAAGAGATTCAAAATAGGAGCTTCTTAATTTGAAGGAATGGAGCGTCAGAATAGAATTATGAATTTGTTCATATAGTTATTAAAAGGTACATTAAACTCTCATAATTTGCATGATATGATCGTTTGGCCACTGCAAAGTAGGACCATTTTGGACCATACATTCATCCGTTTACCTGTTGAACAGAATTGGTGGGTAGTCGCTATAAAGAGGCTTGTAGCTACAGAACTCAATCTCCTGTTCGACATTCCTCACTTTATCTTCTTAATTTCCACGAAACCAAAACAGAGAGATGGGTAATTGTCAAGCGGTAGATGCAGCAACTCTAGAAATTCAACACCCGAGTGGAAAAGTAGACAAGTTGTATTGGCCTGTTAGTGCTGGTGAAGTTATGAGGATGAACCCCGGTCACCATGTTGCTCTTCTTCTCTCCACCACCTTGTATCATTCGACAACCAAACGCGCAGAATGTCCCAACAACACTTCTATCGGTGATGACCATAGCAAGAACAAAAGTTCTGTCCGTTTAACGAGGATTAAGCTTCTCAGGCCTACGGATACTCTTGCTCTTGGCCATGTCTATAGGCTCATCACCTCCCAAGGTGCGCTGAGTCTGATTTTCGACCTTATTTTGTTTCTGTCTCCTGTTAACTTGTATTGGAGATGTAACGGAGTTTTTGTTGCCTTTATGGTATTTTAGAGGTTATGAAAGGGCTGAGGGCGAAGAAGCAAGCAAAGCTGATGAAAAACCAGTCAGAATCCGGCGAAAAGCTTGACTGGGTGAGAGAGGAACAGAGTTCAGGGTCGGATCTAGCACAAAAAAGATCAGAGCTTTATAAGGAAAATCAGGTAAGAGTTTTCATCATTCAAATGTTCCCTGATCAATTTGCAGAAGGAAGATCTGTGAACTTGGGCATGAACAAGAGTCGCCTTTTAGCCTAATGATACGTAAATTTGTTTGATTTCAAGTTCTTGGTTATTGATCTTGTTATGTTATTTCAAAACATTTATTTTCCGATCATGGCGAAAAATTTCAGGTGACGAAAAATGAAAGGAATAAACCAAGGACACTAGTCTCTACCAACCCTGCAACAGCTAGATCAAGAACATGGGAACCGTCGTTGAAAAGCATATCTGAGGCAACCAGCTAGCTAATCACGTCCTTCCTATACATGAGCAAGTGGGCTCATCAGTGAAAAAGTTTCAGTCTTGTAAAAAAACCTGTGGTCCAATACAGATTAGCGATGGACATGGCCGCAGGCTGATTAAATTCCCTCAAAGTGAGGATCTGGAAGACACTTGTAAGCAACAGCTGTTCTGAAATAATGAAATCCAATCGGGGTTTTTGCGTATAGTTTAAGTTTTAGTTTGTGTTCTTCAGTCAATCAAATATCCTACCAGAAAACAAAAGCTGGTGTTTATCGTAAACACTTATTTTATATTGAAATAGAAAGGCGCAGTGCAGCTAAGAAGAACTGAATATGTGAACGAAAATAAAAGTTTGTCAGGCCCTGTGAGGGTTATATCATCATGTTTATCCACGCAAAGATAATTCCAGAAACTCTCCAGGTATTTTCAGGATAATAGCAGATTGGAAAGAAACATAATAAGACGATATTTTGTGCCCTTGATGTATAGATTCAACTGTATCTGAAACCTGACAGGATGAGGCCTAAATCACTAAGCCCTTCTTGAGTTCGTTATAGGAAATGAAAAAGAAGACTGCAAGTATAGATGGAATTGAAATTTTCAGCATTCATCTTCTCCTAAGCTACTGATGGACCCGCAATAATAATCGTAAATTGAAGAAAAGGAATTATAAATGTGAAAGGACAACCTCTTCTGCATATTACTATTTAATGTGGTCGCCATTTTTCAATAGAAAAGGTGATGGCAACTTGGTGTGGTCTCACAAATTATACAGTAACTTCCTTAAACATGATTGGAAGTTATCCAGATGGATATCAAGTCTCATCAGTTCATTGCATATCCAACTGAAGATCTCTTCTTCTAATTATACTAATCATGATGGAAAGAAAGTACAGATTGAGTCAGTATTTTAAGTTAATCTCGCGTAAGGCATGCAAGATTAGCAATAAATGTCTCTGATAGGCATTGAGTGCTACCCAGACATGATTTACAGAAATCAGAACAGGAGAATCTACAGTAAGTTGTAATTGTACTTTGCAGTAAAGCGGATTTCTTGCCTCTTAGGCGGTGAACTAAGTCACTACCTTTAATGCGTGATTAGTTGAGGGTGAAAAGTATTGGATTTGTTTATTTTACTAATTTATTATTTAATTTTAAATTATTAAAATTTATATAATTTATAAAATATTATTTATTAAATTTAATAAATATAGGAGTTGAAGAATATTTGAACATATTTTTAATTTTTAATTAAAAGGAGAAAAGAAAATTCTTTTTGTTAAATAAGCCAAAATGATGCTCCACTTGGCAGAAAATTTTAAGTGTAGGACAACTGCAACCAACTCACAGTTAGAAAATTCCCTAAGCTGCATGCATTGCCAAGTGTGGACCATCAACTGTTTATAACAGTTCACAAAATTTATTGCAGTATATAAAATTTGTCTCTTGTAAAGAGAAATCATTGAATTGTGCAGCAAATGATCATGGTCAGTAGGGCATCCCATAGCTGATTGATCATCTGCTATACGTGTCACCAACTTGAGCCTGTCCATTAATGTCCGAGTACAACAGCTCCTAAAATGAGGTGTACGATAATCAATGGTCTCTAATTGGCATCAGCAGGTAGCTCAAATTTCGTTAGTCCAGACAGTTATGTCTCATTTCTTGATAGCAGAAGACAATGTCCCCCTATTCACCTTTTCTTTCTCCATTTCAGTCAGAGATTAATGGCTAAACTTTCAAAAACACTATTCATTATTAAACTATCACTTGGCTTACCAGTGGCTTGTAATATGTAACGGTATTTTAGTTACGCATTTTATATCCAACGTAAAAAGGTAAAATATGAAAAAAGTGAAAATACTTGATTTTCGATTCTGAAACTTCAAACCAACTTTTCGAAGCTGAAATAATCCTGAATTTACTGTCATCTTTATAAGAATCCATCCTTGAGACGCGAGAGTTTTCTCAATACATAAGTTCTCTTAAAGAATTAGAGATTCCTTATGTTTATGACTGATATATGAGCAACTGCTAGAGACCATAACTTATTTATATAGCTTCTATATCAAGCTTCCCTATTATAAGGCCTATATAGACCAGGTCCACACTAATCTGGATCTATTTTACACTCGGACTTTGACAAATTGATTTAGATCATTTATTGGGCCACTTTATTATCTTTATCTGGATCAAATTACATAACTTAACTAATAATTTATTTAAAACCAAATAATCCAATTAAATGTTGTCCACTTAATTGGAAAAATGACAAAATTGCCCTTAGGGGCAAAATTGTCTAACATTCTCCCCCTTGGATAATACTTAATTGCAGTTTTGACTCAATTTTAAAAATAGTTTAAAATTTTGGTTAAGCTACGTTGCTGTATTAGTCGACTAAGTTTAAAAAACAAAACATTTGATCCAAGAAAAGTATCAAATGCATGTGTCATGTGTGACACAGATCTAACACAATCACGAATATCTAAAACCTCACTAACATGAATGGAAAAATAGAGTGTGACAAATTACGATGATACCTTTATGATCTAATACGTATCTTCTTCGTCTGTAGGTCTTCATTTCTCCAATTTTATGCTAAATCACATTGCTAAATTGCATCAGAAAAATCATGTTTTCTCTTACCGAATGTTAAACAATATTAGAGAAAACCTTTATGCTCTCCAATTGAATGCTAAACTGCATTAGAGAACTTTTATGAGATTAAAAACTTATATCCCCCTATGTCATGTGAAATTTTAAGGATATATACGTATAAAATTGTATGTGTCTAATGACATAGGCTCAAGTTCAATCTTTATAAATGCCCAATGAACTTTAAAATGCTTAAGATCAACACAAATTTTAAGGCTTCTATACGTATTATGATAATGTATGATAACATCTATTACTGAAGATAAACTATAATCATCTTTATTGATGAACCATCATACTGTCATAATATATCAAAACGTATAAATGTACATGGAGCAAACGTAATGATCTTTTAACTAATAGTGTCTAAGGACTTCAAAACACCCATACTGTATACTTGTGTTCCAAACACAAATGGGCAAAGTCCTTTAGTTAAAGAATCAACTGATAATTCCTCAGTCCTTAAATGCTCCAAACCTTAATGTCACCTTTTCGTGTCAACTACTTTATGATCAAACATTTGATCTCAAAATGCTAAGACCCTATGATATTTAATTTTGTTATTAAATAACACAGAAACTTGATTATCACATTACAACTGAATGGGTTTAGCCACTGAATCAACCACAGACAACTTAGAAATCAAATTTCTGAGCTAAATCCTCTATGAAGCAACCCTATAGTATGCACTATGCATGCATGGTTGAGGAAGTCACCCGTGTCTACTTGACACACTTCCACGACATTAGACCATCTGCTAACTCAAACTGTAACTTTAAGTGAACTTTTAATCATCCGAACACATAGCTAGACTTGAATCTGAATTCCCTACGAGTTTTAGTCTATTGACCTTTCTATATGTCAACGTATAATCCTTGATTCCCTTTAATTATCTCAATACTTGCTTGACTGTATTTCAATAGTCTTACATCTGTGTTAATCAAATACTGACCAAACAGTCAAACAGTAAATGCAAGGTCTTGCCTAGTACATACCCCAGCATACATTAGGCTATCAACCATACTAGAATAAGGAACATTCCTCATAACCTCTCTCTTTACTTTGTTCTTTGGTCACTTTGCTAAAGATTATCTCTCACTATAAGAGATAGGTGTTACGACAAGTTTATTGTTAACCGTATTAAACTTTTGTAACATATACTTAATACATGCACTCTTTGAGAGGTATGATGAGTGTTAAGATATGTCCCAGTGAATCTGAATACCTAGGACAAAACTACGCCAAGGTCCTTTATGTCAAAGTTCTTGATCAAATGTTGCTTAACCTTATACAACATAGTCAAGTAGTTTGACGTGAGCAATATATCATCCTCATATAAGAATAGGAAGATAATTTTGCTCCTCTTGAGCTCATAGTACAAACATCTTTTTAACCTTATTTTCCATGAAGTTGAAATAGGTCACAACCTCATCAACTGTAAGGTTTCACTTTCGGGGGTTTGATGTAAATCACATATTAATCTGCATAACATGTAAACCATGTCAGTTTCATCTGGATCCTGAAATCCTTTAGGTTGTACCATATAGACCACTTTATAAAGGTCTTTATTCAGGAAAGTGGTTTTGACAACCATCTGATGTAACTCTTTATCATCATGAGCTACAATTGCCATAATTACTTAAAATGTATCCGACGAGGATACGAGAGAAAATCAATATTTTTCTCTGAGTGAACCATCAGGTAATTGAGCTAGTCCATAAACTGATGAACTTTATCCTGAAGTCCTTTAGGTCTTAAACTTCATTTACAACTAACGATTTTGCAGTTCTGCAACAAAATCAACTAACTCCCAGACCTTACTATTTTTCATGGCTTGCATCTCATCAGTCATTGCAATCTACTACAATTCCACTGTGGGTACAGAAACAGCTTCTGTAAAAGTAACTGAATTCTTAACATATCTAATATCATAGTCATGTTCACCTAATAAACTATGTAATTAGATGGAATAACAGGTCATCTCAATCTGGTGGACTTTCATAGCTGTATCAGATCTTGTACTCCCAAGAACCTCTGCGTGTACAGGTATGAGTTTGAGTTCCTGTTCTTGTATAGGCATGGTACAAAGACCTAGATCTACCGGATCTAACTATATGAGTAGTGGATACATAATAACCGGAGTATCTACCCTGCTATCATTCAAAGGGTCAAAGGGCCCACCGTTATCATAGACATCATACTCTAGAAACTTAGCTGTTTGTGATTTCACTATTCTGTTCCCTTCTTCTTTACAGCAAGATCTGTAGCCTTTAGAGTGATCAGGATATCTTACTAAATAGCAATGAGCATAATGACTATGCAATTTTTCTTCATAAGGATTATAATATCTCAGTAGGGAAACCCCACACACAAATATGTGTGAGACTGCTTTTCATACTTCTAGATAATCAGGTAGATCAGTCTTGTTCTGCATTGACTTTTTAAAGTTCTTTAGGGTGCTTTTATGCATTTTGAAAACACACCATCTTGCTCAAGACTATCCGATATCGTGAATTAAGTCACTATCCCAACTGATTTCATATATCTAGCAAACAGACTTTTTCAAGTCGTAAAACACCATATTTGCCATGATATTCTCCTCCAAGGTCAGATTTGACATTCTGAATGGATTTTTTCAATTGGTTCTCAACCTTCAGTTTTTAAGCAAGAACACATAACTGTAATGGAAAAAATCATCACAAATGTTAGAATACTTTTGAATTGCATAATACAACTGTATAAGGTCTTCTGATATCTTTATGTATCAGAATCAACAAGTTAAAAGCATGAGTTGACTTTAATATCCTTATTAGTAAACTTACCCTTGTAATATGTTCCCAGATCATCATAATCTATAATTGAGAGAATGCTTTCCTTAATCAATCTCTTAACCCTAGCTCTGAAAATGTGGCTTAAATTTTTTTGCCACATCATGTATGACTTTTCATTCATCAAAGTCCTTCATTTTATGACTTGTTTAATAAGATACGAAGAAGCATATATCTAATCAGGGTAAGACACATTCTATACAAACCATATGACAAGAAAGATGTACCATTATGTTTTGCATTAAACACAATTGTATAGCAGAAGCATTAAATACAAAATGTCAACCTTTTTTGTCTAAAATTGATCCAAAGTTCATATATAACATGTGCAGTGTAAAAACCTAAATGAACCTTGCAATAAGATTCAGTACATACATCCCTTATAGATATTACTTCCACTTCTTCATTGTTGTTAACCATCAGTTCCTCCTTCTCTTTATTTGGCTTTATCCTAGATATGAACCCCTGCATTGTGGAAGCACCTTGGTCAGATACTCCACTATATAGCCACCAAGTACTTAATGCGACTATCATGAATTAGATTCATGAATTGATAAGCCAAGAAGTCATCTGATAGTCACAATCTTTCCCTCTAGGCCTTATAATGCTGGTTACTTTATGTCCCTAGGACCTTCATCAGCATTGAATTGACCTGCATTAGTATATGGAGAAGATTCAGTCTTTCTACCTTTGATCTTAGCGTGCTTCATCTTTGCCTTCCATTTAGTTGCATTGAGGGCTGTAGGAGTAGCAAACTTGAGTTCTCCTCCTCAGCAACGAAAATGGCAATCAAAGTATTGAAGTTCCATTCCTTATCCTATAAATAATATGTCATTATCAGATTACTTAACTCTGAAGGGAGTGTATTCAGAGTCTGGTGAATTATGAAGACATCAGGAAGAAGAACGTTGAACATCTTCAGCCTACTGTGAAGATGGATCATTCTTGATATGTACTCCTTACTCCCCCTTTTCTCCCGTATACCTCATGAAGAATAGCTCTTTATTCAAAGCACTTGTCTTAACACTAGATGGCATTGCGTACCTCTAGGAGATATTTCTAAGAAATTACTTCGCTATGTCTGTGTCCGAAAGTCCACTAAACAGATGGTTAGGTATGGATGTCTTAATGGTCATCAGACATAAACTGTCAGACCTATCCTGGGCTTCATAGGCTACTTTATGAGCTTTCGACATGGATGTAGGTGGAGATGGCCTGTGTATTTGTATGGCCATATCAACCTCAGTTATTTCCATAGCATTCAATACATCCTCTGTCTACTTCTTTATATTGAAACCGGTCAGGGTTTTAATGGTGACACTGATTTTATTGACTGAAAAGGTGACTTTAAAGAAACTTTGATTAGATCAGCACAAATGTAGGACAACAGCGATATTCAAGGCCTTTAAACAGTATCTTTATTGAAAATCCGGTCACATATATTATGAAACACCTGTGGGATGAATGCATAATATATGCAACTAGACTTTTACACAGAAAAGCGATCAGAGTACAAACCATCAACTCTCATGACACTACTACCTGTGGACGAATAGATCATTCAAGCAACGACTTTTCTCTATCCAATGCCTTTATGTACATCTCAAAATCTCATGTAAGGCCAACACCTGTGGGTAGAATAACCAAACATGAGACCAGAGACATCCCCTAATGTGTAAGCAGAACAATTCCAAATATTGACTCGAAAAGCCACTGTGGTGACTACATCCTCATCAACACTCAAAAAGTTCACAAACACAAGGGATACATGTTTATGTTATCCTCACATTATTTATGGGCATATGTTATATGATAATGTAACTTCAATAAATGTAAAAACCTGAATGCACAGTCCCATTGTGACACACTCGCACTGAAGACATTTTCTGAAAACTTCATTTGAGATTTTCGTAAAAGAAAAATCTTAGTAGAGTAACTATCGTGCTTTACTTGATACCGAACTGACCACCCAAGACACAAGAATCTCATGTATCTCCTTTATGGCAAGTTTGTTATACGAAAATTCACTAAAAAATGGTTTCAAAATGTCTCAATTCCTTTTTCGATTAACCATCATGCGATCCCGAACCCTGAATGTGAGACCCAAGATATGAAAACTTGAAGTATCTCCCTCACATAATGTTTGAAGCATGAAAATTTACTCGAAATCGGATTCAGAATACCTTAATTCCTTTTTCTAGGGTTAAACTTTAATTTATTATTAATGTAATAAATCTAGAAAAATGTAAAAACTCACTTTATAAATTTTCGGACCCGAAAACTGACCCAAAACATTTCGGGGCACCTTTACCAGAAATCTGAAATTTTTATATTTTTTATATATTTTTTTAGACTTGTCTGTACGGCTGACGTCAACCGTGCGTCTGCACAGATGGCGCGTGTAGAACATGCATCACCACAGACGTGCAGACGAAGCTTGTGCGTCACGACGGTCGCGCCCATCGATGCAGGCGTCTGACACGTGTCTGGCGTCGGTTGCGCCACGTGTCGACACATGCGATGCACACTCTTGACATGCCCGCGCCTCGTGGAGCCCAACGGTGACGTGTTCTTCGTCAAAAAAAGGCAATTTTGGCATGTTTCGGGATGATTTTTTGGATTTTCGGGCTCGTTTTCAACCCGTTTCTCAAAACTAAACATATATATACTACTTTCATGTAATAAAAAGCAAAAAAAATCCAAGAAACAGAAGCTAACTCTCCAAAAACCTTATGGAGAGAAAAACTAAAAAATCTCTATTTTTAACCACCTGATCATGTCACTGCTCTGATACCATGTGTAATACATAAAGGTACCTTAGTTACGTATCGCGGATCGAACGTGAAAGGGAAAAAATGGAGAAATGCTGAAATACTTGATTTTCGGTTCTGAAACTTCAAACGAGCTTTTCAAAGTCGAAATGATCCCGAATCCACCGTCATTTTCACGAGATTCTATCACCGAGATGCGGGCTAGTTCTTTCTACAGTTTTCTGAAAACGTAAGCTCTCTTAACGAGTCAGAGATTCCTTATGCTTACGATTGATATATGAGCAACTGCAGGAGGTCATAATCTATTTATATAGCTTCCATATCAGGCTTTTCTATCACAAGATCAATATAGACTAGGTCCACACTAATCTAGATTCATTTTCTACTTGGATTTTGACCCATTGATTTAGATTATTTGTCAGGCCATTTTATTATCTTTATCTCGATCAAATTTCGTAACTTAACAGATAATTTATTTAAAATCAAATAATGCAATTAAATATTGTCCACTTAATTAGAAAATGATAAATTGCCCTTAGGGGCAAAGTTATCTAGCATGGCTGGCTTAATGCTAGCTGGTATTGTTTACGAGTTATCTTATGCATCCGACAGTTTAATTGGTACGAGTAGCAAGTACATGTTTCCTCATTTTAAAAAAAGCAATAACAAAAGTGCCGAAAGGAATTATTCCACGAATTATCGTATAAACAAACTCATTTAAGTGACATGCAGAGCTTGTCATGCCAATCCTAAAGTTGCATGACAATCTTCACCTGTGCGCCATTCAAATCTGCAGAATGTATAGAAATTTCATGATAGTAAATGATACTTTCCGTAGTACTCACTGAACAAGTGTTTGATAGAAATTTTACAACTTTGACGTCAGCATTAGTTTGATGATAGATATCACAGATGTTCATAACCGATTACAAATATACAGATCTTACAAATGATTCCTTAGAATATAATACAAATTTTAGATGGATCAAGCTTCATTTAATTTTGAATTCTATGAACTACATAATATGAACTGTTACATTCTTTCAGATCTCGCGTATCAACGAAATTTTTACTAAAAGATGAGAACATCGACCCTTCCATTTAGAAGCAATCTACATTTTTTTCTGAGAAGGCCACGGAGCGCCCTTTGCAAAGGGTATGAACATGTAGCAGAAGATTCAGATGAATATGAGTTGCAAAAAACATGGTATAGAAGAACAACAAACATGACCAAAGAAAAAAGAAAGAACTTCGGTGATTAGCCCATAGACTAAAGGCACTAACACCAGGACTTCCAATTTCTTAGGCACTCAACAATCACACACACACTCAAAAAGTAGATGCAACCAGTTGGAACCCCACTAATGGAACACGATTTTCTCGATACTAAACAATTTGTTATCTCGACATCTGTACGAGCTGAACTCCCCCACTATAAACATCTCAGGGCTCACTCGGCTACTGCAGTCTCAACTACTGGTTTAGCACTCTTGATGAGCTGGCTGAAGTTCCCTTTCGCCTTGAAGAGTTGGTTGTGATGGTGCCTGCAGTAGAGAAGTTGCTCATGGGCTACATAGTTTGATGGGCTTATGAGACAGCCTCCATGGATGCACCTGAAACAAGTCTTATGATACGATGTTCCATCAACTGCCACCTGAAAGAAGCAGAAACTTCATTGAAGCAACAGGAATAACACTCTTATATAAATTCAGAAATGTTCGTTCATTGTAAGGAGGTTTGATATGTACCTTTTCCAGTGGATAAACAGTTTTCTTGCAAGCAACACATTTTTCTTGAGTTCCAGCAAACAGTCTTGAAACTTTGCTGTTGCTATGAACCTGTGTCAGAGTGGTTTTATACAGAAAGTGAAACATGCTCAGAAAACAGAAAACTTATAAAATCGTCTGTTCTTATACATGACGAAGTATTTAAACAAGAAATCATGCATATACCTGATCAACAGATCTGTCTCTAACAGTTTTTGGAGTACCTGGTGAAAACAGGAACAGAAGAATAAAATAGAGAGAACAAAGAAGCAGGTAGTGGCACATGTCACAATGATTATAACATATTACCTTCAAAACTTTTATCCAAGCTTCCGGTCATCTTGAAGAGTTGATCAAAGTGAGGTTTACAATACAAAACACCTTCGAAGGAGCAGTAATTACTCAACTGCAATGCCCAAAAATTCAAACATGATAATTCAGAAAAATAATTTGAAAATCTAGAACTTAGTGTTATATGATCCCCCATACGCATATTCCCCATCTAACGTTTGAAGCTGACATTTTAAAGATTGCTAAGAACGCAGTTTTCACTGTCTCCATAACAAGGAAAGGTATCTTTCAATGTTTACTTTAGAAGAATATTTGTACTTCCTTTACTAGTTTCCAACTAGTCATCAGGACAGAAAATCAAAACATAGTGGGGCTTGGTTCTACACATTACCAAGTCTACGCTCGAAAAGATTTTAACTAAGATAAAATCCAGGGTCCCAACTTCTACCTCCTCCTCCACCGTTTGCCGGGCCCTTCTTTTACCGGTCAAAGATGAGGATCTAGATTCAGTTTCGGTGCTCAAACAAAGGGACCTACCCTCAACCAACGAGGACAGAGGCAATTGAATGTCCCATATTCTTTAATTATACCACGATGAGTTAAAAGTATAAAGAAATTTAAAGAGAACACTGACAATCTGAACTGGACACCATTAAGGAATAACCGGATTCAAAAGTTGATAACTTTTGGATACTTTAGAAACAGATGACTGAACCCAAGTTTCAGAAACTTGACCGCTTCTTGGTATTTTTCAATCAACAACCACATCGATTCAGACTTCAGTACAAAAGAAGAAAAATATAGAGGAAAAACAAAATGAAGAAATACACGATACAACACTATCTTCAACCATTATCGGATACCCGACTAAGCAGGAAGCCAGCTCCCACCGAAACATCCATCACAAAGCACAAAAGGAACACGATCAAACTGTGAAGTGGTAAGAGCATGATCAAGTAAAACTAAAGAGCATGTTAAACGAAATATACCTACAACTCTTCTGATATATGCACGCATCTCCTTTGGCACGTATTTACTACATATAAAAGAAAAAAAGAGAACGATTTGGGTGTCTCACCTTGAGTGTACCTTTACAATGGTGGCACCTGAAACAAGCCTTATGATAGACTTTGTTGTCAGCTGTGAGCTCATCCACCAAGTATACAGTCTTCTCGCAAGCCTTACACTTCTGGGTCGTACCCAAAAATGGTGCCATACTGATCTCTACCCTCCTCTTTCTTTGTAGCTTAGATCTATTCCTTCCCTTCTTCAGCACCAAAAAGAAAGAGAAAAAAATAAAAAGAAACTATGAATTCTGAGTCAGAGAATCACAGCTCAGAGATAACAGGAAATGGTCTGTGGGTGGACTTTCAGACCTTAGACTCGTAGGAATTGAGAAGCTGTCAGCATTTCGGTATTTTGGTAATTATAACGTATGTTTCTGGCAATAAAACATCAAAGTGCGTAGTCGCGTAGATTCCAAACGTCTCCCGGTTGTTTCGGTTTACTAATTTTAATATTTCATTAAAAAAACTAAACCGACTTAGCAGTTTTATTTATTTTA
This sequence comes from Erythroxylum minutifolium, assembly GCA_027123815.1. NCBI lineage: Eukaryota > Viridiplantae > Streptophyta > Magnoliopsida > Malpighiales > Erythroxylaceae > Erythroxylum > Erythroxylum minutifolium. Next base: position 24,841,212 of record JAOTJB010000007.1, on the reverse strand, counting down.
ATAATTCTTATTATTATATTAATTTATTACTTAATTAATTAGTTAAATAAATTAATCAATTTTTATAAATCAACTAATTTTTATTTAATAATCTTTTTCAATTAAACTTTAAATTTTTCGGATAATCTTTTAATATTTCAAAAACTTTAATTTTATTCAATCTATAACTGATTTTATGATATTATAATAGAATTTTTTAAATTTTAAAAAATAATTATTATCTTATTTTATTAAATTTTATTATAAAAATGTGTGGTTAAAATTAACTTTCGTCACAGAAGATTGGTGCCTTAACGTGACTCCTGCAATGCAATTCTGCTTTTATATTTAAATATAAAAATTAAAAACTTCAATTGTATTTTGTTATTTATGTAATAAAATTAAAGAGAGAGGGTCAAATGTTTAATAATTCAAGACGTGGACAACTCACCTATCAATTATATTTATATCCCCTCCCTTTCTCCATTTTCAAAAACTCCCCCCTGCTTTACCTTTTCCAATCGTTATAAAAATTTCTGTTTAGGCTTTTGTTTATTTTTAATGTTAGGGTGTACCCTTGTAAATACTATATCCACACTTGTCTGTTTTACTATATATATATAGAGAGAGAGAGAGAGAGAGACAGAGAAGTTCATCAAAATATTTAATGAGTTTAATATAACAAAAGTTTAATCCCAGCTATTAACTAATTTTCCTGAAATAAAAAAGGTTAATTTCATCGGATTCTCCTTTTTCTCATAATTTATAATTGAATAACTAATAAGGCAAAAATATAGTGTTTTAACTTTATGGAAAAATTCTACTAATATATTTTAGTTAAGAGATGGTCCGACTCTAAACCGAAGGTGACAATTGATAATCACTTCTTTTTCAAATGTAGTTTTACAGCCGCGTATTAAATAATAATTAAAAAATTTAATCAGTTTATTTGTAAAAGTTTTGAACCGTCTAATTTTCTGGTTTAGTTTTTAACTTTTAGTTTAATTTATTTTAATAAATTTTATTGTTAAAAATTGAATAATTTATTAATTAATAGGTTAATTTTATTAATTAATAATTTTTATAAATTAAAATAAATCAATTAGTGTTTATTTAATAATCTTTTTTCAATTAAACTTTAAATTCTTCGATAAAAACAACAATATCTTTTAATTATATTTCAAATTTTTTAATTTTATTTAATCTATAACTGATTTTATAACAATATAATATCAATTGAATCTTTTAATTATTTAACTTTCGATCGAATATTTAAAATATTGGTATTAAATGAAGACACAACTTTTAACAACATAAAATCTCATTTGCCCTTTAACATTTTGCGTGAAAAAAGTAACTTTCTTTGTTTACTTTTTAAATTTTATGTCATAAGTTACATGATTGATGAGATCATTCTTATCGATTTCAACTGTCTTTTACATATGGCCTCCTTGGTGGGCATCTTTTGAATTATTATATTAACACCAATAACAAAAGGGAACATGCCGCTGCAATCATGCCCTATAGGCCTACCTACACTCAACATTTGTTTTGCCAAATTAGCCTTAGCCACTCTTCATCATTCATTTGGGTTAACCACTTCTTTTTCTTTCTCCTGCCATTCTTTTACTGAGAATCTGGCTGCTTTTCTTTAATTCCAGGATAGATGATACAACATGCTTGTCCTTTTTCCTCTTGTTCTACCTTCATATACTACATGGTACTTAAAAAAGTCTGGTTTTCACAAATGCAGAAGTAGAACTACAAAGCTTTTCCTGGATTCCATTATACTTCAGCTCA
>JAOTJB010000007.1:24820405-24832961 GCA_027123815.1 Erythroxylum minutifolium | reverse complement strand
TTGTTTACTTATACAATTCAATTTATAATGCTTATAATTAGTTTGTTTTCTTAACTAATTTTAATCAATATTGTTACCAAAATCTTAATTCTCAACTTTTGTTTAACGATCTTTCATTCACCAATTTTAATCAACATTCGTATTTTCTTACCCAAATTTTCCAATGTATTATTTTTCTTCATAAATTGGCAATATCTAAATTATATTAAAATTGAACCAACTCACACAAACAATTCTAAATTTCAAAGTCAAATTTTCCAATCCATTAATTTTCTTCATAAATTGACAATGCCTAGATTACATTGAAATTGAATCAACTCACACAAACAATTCTAACTTTCAAACTCAAATTTTCCAACTGACATAAACAATTCCAATTTTCCAACAATTTCAACAATTCTAATTTTCAACAATTCCAAGTTTTCGACAATTTCTAATAATTCCAACCAGCACAAAACATACATGTATAACAAATATAATGCATTGTAATTCAAATTTCTGAGAAAAAAATACAACCAAAAGATTAAAAAAATGCAATTAAATGTCACGTTAGTTCGGTTCAATTCGGGTTGGGTCAGGTTTGGATATGGATATGAAAAATTGAAAATCCAAATCTGGCGATTCTAGCAGCGATGGCCAGTGATGGACAGATGGAAGCGATGTTGGAGAGCAATGGTGGCCGCTTGTGGAGTGGTGCAACACAGTAAGGAGAGTGGATGGTGGCGTGTTACATGACTGTGAGGAAAGTGGAGTGTGGTGGACATGCCGAAGAGGACAATCGTCGGAGATTAAGAGGAGAGTTGTCATCGGAGAGAGTGGAGAGTCACCACCGGAGAGGAGAACCGAGAGAGAGAGAGAGAGAGAGAATGTGTGAGATAGTGAGAGAGAAATGAGAGAGGGAGGTAGAAGCAAAGTGTCGAGGAGGGGGGAGGAATTTTTTTTTATTTTTGCAAACAAGTCTCCGATGGTATCATGTGAAATCATTCAGCACCATTTTTTGATCGACGCAATACCTTTCGGCCGATATGGTACGAAACCAAAAGTGTTGAATTTGAGTTTTAGTATATCATGAGGTATACAAATGATAAAATAGCTTACAAGATCTATATATTTTAATCTAATTTAACTTAATTTTTAATTTCCAATTATATTTAACAAATTTATTTAAATGTAATAAATCTAATTTAACTTAAATAATATAATTTTTTCTTATTTAAGATAAATTTAACTATCAAAAACCTGATCGCTGTCTAAAGTCTTTTGTTAGATAGATGTTAAATATATCTATTTTATTTTATTTTGGCATATTTCTTTAAATTGCCATATTCTTTATTATCTTGGATTCAAAAACCTAGTTGGATAATGTTTTAGATAGAATAGAATTCTATCTTGAATAGATGGGTATTTGATAAAGGATATTGAAAAAAATTCTAGTTTGAATAAAATTGATTTACGTGTATGATGGAAAAATAGGGGCATGGTTGGAAATTTTATTTTGAATTAAGTTGCTTTATGTGAATGAGTGGCAAAAAGGTAATTGATGTAAGTTCATTGTGAATTAAGTGGGTTTATGGAAAACATACGAGGGTGTGTTGTTTCTGTTTTTCTGAAAAAGAACTACGGCTGACTTTTGCTTGGTGGTGTGCGTGAGTGTGTAACCCACGGCTAATATTTATATAATTGGGGTGTGGGTCTTCATTGTTAGTGCTGTGTATGTATCTATTATGGGATAAGTGAATCAGGTGGTGTTACATCATTATAGGATAAGTGAATCAGGTGGTGTTGCATAAATTGTGTAGTAAGAGTTAATTGGATTTTTGAAAAACACAACTGAAGGGGTGTTGAGATTTGCATGCAACTCTTGCGCAAACAGTCCATTATTACTTGGTGAAGGTTTTGACTGGGTATTTAATTAATGGGTTGTGCGTGATATCTATTTAATTTGTTAGAGGTTGAATTGAGGAAGATTTGCGGAGTGGCTGTTGGGTGGACTACTTTCCCATTGTTGTTGCAACGACTTCTAGATTTATTTCAGTGGAGTGAACTTTTAAGGAAGTTGTTCTTCTCTTTTATCTCAAGTGTGTTATTGTTTTGTTCTTAGTTAATTGATCACTTGAGTTATTTTTATTAATTATCTTTTAATTATAGTTGTTTAGAAAAAAATCCTCCATTGAGGTTAACAAGAGTCGATCGTGTTATTAGGTGTGAAAATCTTTCACAGAAAGTGAGGTTGAGAGATAGTGTCAAGGGTTGAATGGTGTCGGCTCAGAGCGTTGAGTAATTCTATTGTACTTCGGTGAAAGAATTAATATGGGTGAGGGCTCCGCAGACGTAGGCAAGGAGTGCCAAACTGCGTTACCAAATTTCTGGTATTATTTGTTATTTCACTTTTGATTGGTTTTGTTTTTATTTGTGTAAGAGACGACCACGTAAAATTGAAAAGTTTGCCAAACTACTGTCCCTACGCTCTTTTATCTGTGTTCACTGAAATTTCATATTGCCACTCACTGCAGACACCTCGATTATCAATTCCACCATTGCCACTGCCTTCCACTGCCACATGTACTACTCTTCCACCAAAGCATTAGCTCCCCCTCTCCACCCCCATATCTGATTCTCCCTATGCTCAAATATTTCGTCAAAATTAATAATTAATCTTTTCTGCACCTGTCTTGAATATGACTTGATGTAATCAAAAATTAATAAATTTTATTTAATTTATTCAAATATTAAGTAAATCTAAATTTTAAAAAATTGAATCTAAGTTCGATTTCAAATGATCGTGTTTAAAATAATCACTTTTTACAAGTTATTCAAAGTTAGATATAAACTCAGACCACATATTTTAAGAGTCGATGTGCCTAAATCAATCCAATTCATTGTAATGCTTATGCATCACTACTACTATATAATGATAGAGAACAAGATTAATTAAAATCAAAATTCAAGTTTTGAGCAAGGACAACTTTGGGCATTTTCCATTAAGTGGATTTAGTTAATTCTTTCTCTTTCGAGTTTCAAGGCAACCGAAACCCCATCATCACCCACTTGTATTAACTGATATATATGTATAAAGCTTGGTGGTTTCAAAAAAAAAGAGAAAAACCTTTAAATTCTTGTCATTAGGAAGATTTGTCAGCTACAAAGTTCGATTTTAACTCTATTCTTTGCTATGAGGTAAATGGTTTTATGATTTAGCACAGACAAAAAACTTTAATTGGATTTTGAGAAAAAAATTGACAAAAAACAGGAGTTTCATTCATGAAAATTGAAGGCCAAGTTAGAGCTCCTGTAAAGCCCATCATTAACATAAACTTACTCACAACCTAGCCCATACTTCTAAACACATATGAAAACTATCAGCTGCAAACATAGATAAAGACTAATGAAAATCATCATCTTCTTCATCTTTTCTCTCAACTATTCCAACTGGTAAGTGTGTCTAAATGCACTATTTTGTCCTGCATGTGACACTTCTCTTATGTGTTCTCTCGTTGGGTTTGTTTTGTAGAAAATTGGGAGAAAGTTGTGGAGATTAACAACTTCAAAACCCCTTAACACTTTGGTAAATTTTCAGCTGTCATTTTATGTCTTTTTTTGTGAATTTTGGTCATCCTAGTTAGTTCGCATGTTGTGATTGTTTAGGACAATAATTAAAGTTGCATGAAAGGATAAAATGGAGAAAATGTGGCTAAAAAATGATAAAAGAAGAGGAGCTAGGAGAAGAGGAGAGGGTGAGGGTGAAGAAGATGACATCTTTTGAAATTTAAGTTGCATGAAGGGGCAGAATAAGAAATGCAAAGAGTAAGGGGTAAATCTGGAATTTACTTCCAAGAAAGTCATTTTGGTATTAATTGGATTGAACGAGGGTGAAATAGGATTTTCAATTAGTTAAGGATATTTTAGTAATTATGATGGTTAGGTTAGTAAAGATATATTTTTTATATAATTAAGAATAGATTAGAAAAGAGAATAATATTGGATTATTAAGTGTATTTTAGTTGAAATTTTTCGTAAATTAGTCTAATAGAATTTTGTAAATTCTAAGTACAAAAGTTTGATTAAGGAGTAATTGGGAGTATCAATTATTCGAGTCTAAAATCGAGGTAAGGATAACTTTGGATTGTACTCTTATAATATCATATCGTTTTGTTGTTAATAAATTATTTTATAGTGATTGATATTTTGAATTAATCATTAATTAAGTTAATGATTAATAGTTACATACATTAATTATGTTTATTTTATTTATCAAATAATTAATGTAGTACAAGGTGAATCAATGTTATATTAAGGTGTATTGCTTGTTAATTTTAAGTAATGATTAATAGTTACATACATAATTTATGTTTATTTTATTTATCAAATAATTAATGTAGTACAAGGTGATTCAATTTTATATTAAGATGTATTGCTTCTTAATTTGACGGTAAATATGTTAATTAAATAGAAATTGGTTGATAATATGTTATCAATAATCGGTAAAAATTGAGAATCGGTAGCTTACCTAAGATAGGCTACATTTGATTATCATAAATTGATAAGTTATTTGAGAAGAGCGAGGGTGGCTAGGAATCTGTCCGTTGAGCAGATAACGTGACATCCTGAGTTTTAGGGATGTCTTGTGCCCATGATTAGGTACCAAAGTAGTACAGGAATATCTTAAGTCTTAGGGATACCTTGTGTCGATAGCTAGGTACTAGAGTTGTACCGAGGTACCAAGAGTGATTGAGATATTGAGGTATCTTGTATTGATATTTATACATTTAATTACGATTCTACTTGGTAAGAGATTACGATAAGATGAAATGATCGGCACAAAATTGAATGTAAGCCTACTAGGTTAAGCAGGGCCCAGACAATTCAGTTAATAATAGAATAAAGCATAAATGGTAGTTATAAATTAATATTTATGGTAATCATTGTTTGGTAAAATTTTTGAGATGTTTGATAATAATTTGGACTAGACTGAGTAATGTTGTGTATGTTTGTATTATATGTATGTTTTAATAAGTGGATTAAGTTTTATAATTATTTATTGTGTTATTTGATTTTAAAGGTACGGTCGGTTATCCTTATTAAGTAGGCAGCTAATCCCTTGCTAGTAAATTTTTTAGGAGATCAAGTAATTATTGACAACTCCAATGTACGGGACTGACAGAGTAGAGTTTAGGTGGGGCTGGCAGATTAATTGAGGAAAGTTATTTGATTGTATATTTTTTTTAATGTGGCAGTTTGAATAGTTGTATTGTATAACATTTTTTTTTGACAAACAATTCTCGGAATTTAATGATTAATAGTATGTTTTGGGAACTATTTTGATAATTGTGCTTAGGAATTTTTGGGAGCGCCACAGCTCCATGGGACGGTGTTGCAGATAATGGTGGAAAGTGGTGGGGATGGTGGGGTTCACGGAGGAGGTGTACATATAGTTAAGATATATTAGATATAAACAGAATTAAAGTTTTTTTATTTCTGTGAGGCCCTTTAATTCCCATTTTCTGTAATGGGAGCCATATCTTCATGGATATCTGGGAAAGTTCAAAAGTCGAGCATTATACGTTTGCTTTGGAGCTCAAACTTAAGGTTGGTCAATTTATGAGCATAGTAATTAAAGCCAGTTAAACCCTTCACTATATGCTAATTGGTATTGAGCCCTCACTTAAGCATGACAACAATAGTTTAAGCTTTGACTGCTGATTTGGGTAGAGTTCGGGTCTAGTTAAATAATTTTAAGTCTTAGATTGAATTTTGGGTTGCAGGAAAAAGTTTGAGCCATTGTCATGCCTAGTCTCAACACTGCCTCTAATCCTAAGAACTTCAGAATGAAGTGAATCACTAATCTCTAATCGAACATCTGTGTTTTGATATTGGATTCCATTGATACAACCATTACTAATGTGAAAAAAATACTACACATGTACAAGCAAACAGGCTTGGATAGGCTTACTTATATTCTGCAGAGAAACATAAAGTGAGCCATCCAGAACAGGTGATTCTTCTTATGACAACTTCTGCAGGCATTCAGGACGTTATATGAACAAGTTGGTATTGAATGGATTTATGCCGTCACCTAAACGAACCTGTAAGAATCGATTTCTAAGAACGTTAGTTTCTAGATATAGAGCAATTCGTTTGAAGCTACTGCTTTTGTTACCAATGACAGAAAATCATCGTATTTACAGATAGGAACACTGGCTGATGCTATTTATGGTGTTCGGGCAATCAAACTGGTAATTACACTGCTCATGCCTCCTCACTCCCTTTCAATGTCTACTATTGGCCTACTGTACTTTCCTTTAGCATAAACCTTTCTCCTGCAATGGCTTTTTATTTCCAGGCTACAGGGAGTTTGTGTGTTTTAGGACATAACAGAAAAGACTGAAAATAAAAAGAAGGTAAGAAAAATTCATAAGTTTGTGCGTTTTTTACCATTCTGTTATGTCCTAATAAATCAGCAGACTTGCTCAAAAATGGTGGTATGGCAAATTATTAATTTGGACTTGCATTCCCAGACATTGATAGAAAAGTTACCCTTTATGCACTGCATTTGATGTGGTTCACTCAAGTCATCCAAGAAATGCAATCAGCATCAAAGTTTCAGGAGTGTTTTCCTTTCTTTTGCTCAGCCTTTTTTTCTTTTTCAGATTACTAAGAACATAACTTTCAAAGCAATGTAAATCTTCTGCACGTAGATCAGAAAAAATGCCGTCTGATAGTTTTGAATTCCTATGCTCCTGAAAGAAAGTGATCATAAGACACCCACATAATGAAGTGCAAATACCGGTAAGCTGATAAAATATTAAGATTCGGAAAGACAAAAAAGATCAAGCCTTTCCTAAAATATTGATACAAGTCAAACAAACATGAAAGCTACAGAATATCAAGCATGGTAGGGTATGCCAGGCCCGCGCTTGTATTCGAGCTTTAATTGAAGAAGGGAAGAAAAGACTAAAGAAAGCCTAACTTTGACAAACTACTCATTTACAAGAAGTATGAAAACATAAAATTATACATCATCATAAATCTGCTGAATCTACAGCAGAAAAAAATCTCTGAGAGTCTCTTTACATCAAACTATGCTTACAGGATGGCTATACCTGTAACTTACAGCTTTGCGAATGCACGCCGCCTATCCATGAAATCCTTCACCGCGACTTTTTCATAACACGCATTAGAGCCGAAAATACTTTGAAAACATTATTAATCTTAGTCCATCTTTTCTGAGCCTTATCAACCGCTGCTGTACTGCGTCCAAAGATGAAGTGATCAACAGCACTTTGTAAATCAGCTGTTGCTTCCAAACCAAGGTTCTGGGATTGAAGATCTGAGTCAAAATATCGCAGACTATCCTCACTACAGAAAGCCTGACTTAGGGAATCAATATCACAGATGAGGGGATTTGAGACTTGGTCCGAGAAGCTCAAAGTTTGATCATATCTAAGATCCATATTTTCGATACTATGCAATGTATAATCATCCATAGTACTTGCACCCCCAACAGAATACATGTTAGGCGAAGATGAGCTTGGATGTTGATAATCAAATCCATCGATTCCTGATGATGATAAAATCTTGCCTCCATCAGAATTCTCTTTCAAGGATGTGCTCGAAGTGTAAGAAATATCAGACAATTGTAAGGAGCCATTTGAAAGAGAGGCTTCGTCATCAAGAGACAAGACATCCTCCCAACAATCAAATGCTGTAATTGCTAGCCTTTGAGCTTCAACCTAAAGGCAGAGTTGAACATAAGGAGCCAGAATTAACGAGAAAAAAGATGTATGAAATACTGATAAAGTCAAACGAAAAATTGAGTTTATAAGAAAAGCGTGCCTTCTCAGTTTCAGACAGCTTATCAATAGGAACACAGTCGCATCCCGAAAGTAGTCCTACGACTTGTCCCACAACATTGAAGACCACACCTGTTTTCTGCTGAGAACCGGGAGGACAGTACAAGTATAATTTTTTGTCTATGACACAAGTCCTGGCATGTTCCACAGTAAGTTCCCACATTTTAGCAGACATGCCTGTGCCAAGAATCTGCATTTATCTTAATCAGTCAAGTCACCATAATATAAAAGCATTTGAAATGTATACCTTTTTAAGCAATGGCAGTTGTCCCTCCAACCATTCAAGTAAACATAATTTGAGATGAAAAACAAAATATCAAACATAATTTGAGATGAAAAACAAAATATCAACTATAAATGGGATTTTGTAAGTATTTAATATCAGAAGAGTAACTTTTGATGCAGTTATCTATATCTTCTAACAAGGTAAACCAATGCCAGAATCACTCATCCAACAGACTAAGCAAATAGCCAATCATAATCGTAATATGCATCAAGACCTTAAATGACAAAGCGAGTAATAAAAGTATTATATGCTAGAAATGAAAAATTTTAGAAAATTCATACACGGCGCAGTCTTGGAGGATTCAGAAACAGTTGGGTCAGGAAATCCTTCACTGTCTTGATATTCTCCCTTGACAATCGCCTATGGAAAGCTCCATCTTTCCCAATCTTTTCTAATCTCCACACTTCATCAGAAAGTGACGGGGGATGGTGCTTCTTGTATACTGCAGGATAAAAGACAATGGTCACACACTGGAACCACAAAATATTTATTCTCTTTCTCAGGTTTGGTATTCTGATTTCTTCTTTGGATTGGCATGGTAAATGTCAAAAATCAATTAATTCATGGTCTCATAATGACAGAAAACATGAATTACAAATTATGTATTAACAAGTTATAGTACGTGTAAACAAGTACGCACATTCCCCTCGATGATCCCTGACAACGAAGGACTCAGTCTTGGCCTCTTGTATTCTTGAGCCGTCAAAATTTTCAACAACTTTTGCCCCAATTCTGAACTTGCGGCTCCTTGTCCAGCTTGAATTATCTGTAAACGAAACCTCACCAACTAAACCAATCCCCTCTTTGAGATTCAGAAGCACATCTCCCATAAGTAGGGGTTTCTTTCCCTCCCGCTCTCTGACAACGTTATTCTTGAACTCTTCGTGTGTCCAATTTTCACCCTCCTCACTATCAAAATCACCCTCAAGAACAACAATTTCCACAGTCGCAGAAGATTCAGGACCAGAGCTAACAATTTTCCCAGTAAATGTATCAATCAAGACTACTTTTAGAGAACCTTCATCTCCTTCAATTCGCGCTCCAGTGAATATTGGAAGAGAAAGGTTGTTTGAGAAGTGCAATTTCAAGCTTTTTGATTCTGAAGAATTTACATCTTTTCCACTGTTTCTGATCAAAGAGGTGAAACATGAGACACACAACCACATTGCAAGGTTACTGAATATTGCAAATTTGACATAACACACTGGCATTCTCACCCTCCATCAAGAACAATGGAAATGAAACAAGCATATATAAATATCTATGCCTAAGTATATACATATAACATTGTTTGTTACCTTTTCAAGTTGACAAAATGTCTTCTCAGAGCTGATTCCACTTCCTCTTTTACCTGTAAAAATAATATCAGAGGAGTACCAACAATGATATCATAACTTGAAATTCTATTGACATCAACAAACTCAAGATATGATAGCTGTTCAACCATAAAAAGTAAAATGTTCCGCTCATTTACACAAGATCTTCGATCTTAGAAGTAAACAATTTCATAAAAATGTTCTTTAACAGGAAAGCTTTGTTTATGACTCTTGTTAAGGTATCCTTTTACTATTTGATTCCTTTGCAACTCTTTGCCGTTTCATACTTATGCTGTTGCCTTGCTGTATGTCAAAATTTCATAGCTTGCATTCCACAATGGTCTAAGATTTCTGATGAATAATTTTCAAATTTTGGCATCAATCTATGTTGCATCCCAAGCTCACACACACAAGGTTCAACAGCTGGAAATGGCAATATTGCCAAGCATGATGTGATCATTTGTTAAGAACACATAGTGATGGTTAAGAACATATAGTGTGATCATTTGTTAAGAATACATATTGGGACAATTTCTGTATTATTGAACCCCTAAATATTTTTCAGAAGGTCAAGCATAAACTTCCTACTTTCCCCTTTCCTAAGAAACAAAATGCACAAAAGAAAGGAACGAAATTATCCAACAATACACCCCTTAACTCTATTTGGTAGGTGGCTTGTTGAATGTTGCTGCAAGACAATACACACATACCACTCTGCGAATTAATGGCTCGAGAAAGTGCTGAGCTGCTTCCATCTTCATCACCTCCTGAACGACACTATAAATAATTGAGAAATAGATTAGAGGCCATCAAGCGTGGGAGGATGCATAACCACAAACTTTGACGAAAAGGAGCTTAACCCTTCTACAATACATAGTCGTCACACTGCCTTCCAAATTATTATCAACTTCAATGATTTCAGAAAAGAAGGCAAATTGCCACCAATTATTACAACCATGTCCACATTAAAAACCAACTGATGAAAATGTAAAGAAGCAACTGATAAAATACCGTCGTAAAAGCACAGTGATCAACAATTCAAACACAATAGTAAAAGGTGCCCAGTCAAGTTTTTTTTTTTTTCGTTTCCACATTAACGACCCCAACTAAGTCCCGTTTCCATTGATAAATTCCAAACGCATATATCAAACTCAGGTCAACAATACCATCCAAACTTTCCTGTTCGATCCATTTCATTGAAAAACGATCAAAGCTTAGAAAAGAAAAGATCAAACAAAGCCTACCTTCTCCATGTGAATCTTCTCTTTTTCTCTTCATGACTATTCCCTTCTGGACGAGCCTTTCCTTCCTCCGGTTGCCTCTTCTGCGACATTATAAAAACTTTTCCAACCACGAAGAGCAACAACAACAACAACCGAAACACTATCCGCAGTTGATTACAGTAATAGTAACAAAGATGGTCACGAACAACCCCACCACCATCACCAACGACAAGAGCCAAAGAGACCAACATGCGCCAGCACACCAAGAATATGTAAAGGTGGGAATATATAAAGAAAAGAACAGGAAACGGTGCGAAAGAGAACGTTAATGGATGACTAGAATAACGTTAACGAATGACTAGAATCCAAAACAGCTTTTTCTGGGACAGGCAGGTTATCGTGTTGTGGTTGTGTCATGTACATACACGTGCATGTGTATAAGCGTCTTCCTAAGCAGTTATCCATTATCGGAGCTTGGTCGCATCCGATGCCTCCTCCGAACCCATCTTTCGTCGTTCAGTTTCCTGAAATCGTAGTGTTGTTAGAGGTAGGTCACGCTTTCTGGTCGAGAGAGGGTGGGTGGGTCCACAGAAAGCGCGTTGTAGGGGTCACGTTACTATTTATCTCATGTCAGGTCTGGACTCATCTATCTCTTCACGCGTTTCTTTTACATTGTTTTTCCTTCCAATTTCCAAATCCAACGTAAAGGTATAAATAAATAATTAAAAAATTCAAACGTTGATTTAATTATAAAAATTTTGAATTATATATTTTTTATTTAATTTTAAAATTTTTAGTTCTAAATCAATTTTTATAAATTAATAATTTATTATAAACTAAAATAAATCAATTAAATTCTATTTTTAATTAAACTTTAATTTTTTCGGAATATAATATCTTTCAATCATATCTCAAATTCTTTAATTTTATTCAATCATTAACTCGTTTTATTACTATCTAATACAGATTGAATCTTTCAAACGTTAAACCTCTTATCTTACTAGTTTAGTCCGATTTTTAAAACAATTATTATTATACCAGTTAACGAATATGTGATGCTACTCTTGGTAGAAAACACAATAAACTTAGAGCACAATTTATCACTAACTTTACATATTGTAATCTCATGTCAACATAATTGATTAACATGCCCTACAAAGTTATTACCACGATGTAGACAACATAATTAATTTTATAGCCATAACTTAAAAATGTTGAGCAAATTTAATGGAATTGTTTCTATATTTTAAAGTCAAAGACAACGTGACTAATACACAAGACTTTTCAGTCTCCACTTTACAAGAGTCTATAAAAGGTCATAATATATGTAACTTTTTTTTACATTTTTACAAAAAGACTGTTGTCGTAGCTTAAACTTACAACCTTATAATCACAAAAAAGAAACTTTATTCCGATATTTTGAAATAAATAAATTAATTGTATTTCAAGGGAATTTTCTAACTTCAAGTTTTCATCCAATATCAGATCATAATGCTTTTCAAAAAAAAAAAATTCAGATCATAATCAATATATTCCTTCAAATGTCTTTTCATAGAAAGATAAGACTATGTTACATCCTTTTTCTTACTGGTGACACTAGAAGATAAACCATTGCATATTCTCCTACCCTTCCCTCGGTATCATCTCATATCCACCAAGTAAGAATGAAATAGCTCATTTTTCACTTAGAGAATTTATAACCATCTATATTCAAAATCTGTATTAATAAATGAGATTAAAATATTTATTAATAGTTCTAATTTTTATCTGAAAAATCTAAGACAAAAGTTTCAAATCATAATATATATATGAAAAGAGCAACTATCTTTCAGCTAACGATTTTACATTCTATTATTTTTAATCAGTGGACAAATATTATTT
>JAOTJB010000007.1:24800141-24813918 GCA_027123815.1 Erythroxylum minutifolium | reverse complement strand
CTAATCGGTGGCTGCTCCGGTCACAACTGTCATTATCTGAACATGCATTCATGAATGAAATGCATATGTCACAATCAATTTGCATAGTACACGATTAATCACATATGACACAAACGATCACATACGCCATAAATAATCACATCATAGGCATGTAGGTCTCCAATTCACATACAAGCAGCACTTCAATAACGCAACTCCCCAGTACACAATCATCGGACCTTCTGTCCGGAATCCTCAATCACAAACAAATCACCTTCATTTCACATTCATTTATCATTCCAAGCATAATTTAAGCAAACAATAATTGAGAGAAACCGTCTAGGTTACTCACCAACAGCTTCCGAAGTTAATGCCTGGAAGTCTCGGCAACGTCGGTGGGTTGACATTCCAAATGCGCCTCTATAACAATGCAAATACACATATATTACAAATTATACAATCAGAAATGTATACTAATGCACATGCAGGAATTTAAATGTGTACAATGCATGTTCGTGACAATCCTGGTATCAATCCATAAATTTAACCCACAATAATCGATTCATATTCTTTTAATCAATCCACTCACTTTGATTCAATCCCTCATTTTAAAATTAATCAAAAAATCTAAAAATTCACATGGAGAGGTAAAAGAATGTTTTAGAAATCCAATGCTTCAAAAATCAGGTTAATCGGAGGTCGGATGCAAAAGTTAGAAGCAAATGAATGGAAAAAGGGTCGGATGGGAAAATAAGAAAAGGGGCCGCTCGCACTCGCGAGGGTCTCGCGGCTGCGAGACGCACGCTGGACGTGCGCGCTCGCAAGAAGCACGTAGTGCGCTTGCCCTTGCGATCACGAGCTCTCGCACTCGCGAGCAGTGCGTAGCGTGCTCTCCCTCGCAATCGCGAGCTCTCGCACTCATGAGGAACTCGTAGCGCACTCGCCTACTCCGATTGCCAATTTTTTTTGTCTTCCACTTGTTTTCCTCTCTCCTTCCAAAATACATAACTTTTCACTCAGCAGTCCAAAGTTGATAAATTTGGTATCAATAGAAAGATAACAGAAAGACCTACAATTCCCATGAAGGCGTCAAAATTCACTTCAACTATCTGTTCTGTAAATCTCATCCTAAACAATAACACAACTTCTAAAAATCATAACTTCCTATTCCATTCTTCAAAAATTCCATACTTTATATCAATGGAAAGGTTAAAACACAATCTGCAACTTTCAGGAAGAATTAAAAGCAAATTCATCCTATAACAGGGTCAAAGTCTCAATCAAAGTTTCTGCCCTGTTACATATCACCTAAACCATATCCACATTGCACAAATTTATATCTTTCCATTCCCACATCCAAAAATGGCATATTATACATCATTAAAAAGCTATGACATTCCTCTACAACTTTCAATAAGGCTATTTGCTCCAATTCAAACCATAACAGTCCAGAATTTGCCTCACAATCTAGTATCCACAAAATCTACACTTATGAACATTTTCACTCATAAAGCACCTTAATCTTTCGAATGACATCCAAAAAGTCAACATATCATAACTTTCAACCCTTATATCAAAAAATGTCATACTTTATAGCGATAGAAAGATAACAAGAAAATATATAACTTTCATGAAGATCAATTTAGAAAAATCTGCCTAAATCAACCCAGAAAAATTCCCAAAGTTTCAGATCACCAAATTCTCGAGCTACTGTTCGTAGCTGTACATATTCTCACATTCAAGTCCAAATTTGGCACTCTTCAAGCCAAAATTAAATACACTTCCTTAACAAGAAATGTATCCAAGATCCTCAAGTCTAATGCAAGCTAAATCTCATCTCAATAGCACAACCACGTAAAAAGTTATGGCAAAAACATGGAAACATGCACAAGTCAAAATATCCAGATTTTCATCTAACTCTTCTTCTATCACTTCCATACTAATTCTACACCAATAAGCATCCAATTTAATCAATATATCAACCACAATTAAAGCAAGATCCCCACTTGAACATGTATTCCCAAAAGTGGTAGCAAACTACACTCAATCATGTATTCTTTTCTACACTCATCTATAACCTTAATCAACATCCAAGACTTCTAAATATCTCTAAATTACATTTATCACTTTCTATCTCATCAATCATCAATTAAGGCAAGAAATTCATACCCATACAAGTAAAACATAATTCTCATGAAATTATTTCACATAACATCACAATTAAGTCTTTTAACTAACAATACATGATATGAAATGCAATTCTCACCTACTTAAGCTCACACTTCTTCAATCCTTCAAAATCTCACCAACTCTCTAACTTTCTCTACCATGCATGACCATCATCATCTTGAGGGGTTGAGGTTTAGGTTAGGGTTTTTAATGAACCAAAAGAAGAGAAAGCAAGGTGAAAGAGAGTGGAAAAGGTGATCACAATTTCAAGAAGAACAAAGAAGAGGAGAAGCTACGGGAATGATAGAGAAATGTCACTTTAAAAAAAAACACCAAGAGCTTTGTTAAAAAGAAGTATCGTGAAAGACCAAGAAATGAGGATTTGTTTCATGAAACCCATGTAAACATGGTGGCATGTTAGGCAAGTGACATGTGTCACTTGCTACATGTCACACTCTTAAGTCCTCTTTTATGTCCTTTCCGAAAACAATTCAATTTCTACTCCAATTTCTCTCCAAATTTCCAATGGCTCAGAATAATAATTCCTAAATTCATGTGTCTAAATTTTCAGTGCCATTGGACAGTCATTTTTGCTACCGGTAAATCATTATTCTGCCATTTGGTATTTTTCTTAGTCCAGAAATTACTCCGAAAATTTTCAGAAAAATTTCTAAAATTCACTAAAAATCGGAAAAACCAAAAAGACCCTCTCCAACATAATTTTTTATACACACAAATCACATTTTTCATAACAATTACACTGATTAACAAAAATAACGGGAAATGTCATGAATGCATGTACAGTCATTTCATGTGCAAAATTTACTATTCACTTATATGTGTATGCATGAACATGTCAAAACAATTCGAAACACTTATACACTATTCCAAATTACTATTTTACCCTTCCCATTGGTGATGGGATGTTACATCTAAGTTGCTCCCTCTTTTTTCTACACAAAAATAGTCAATTCTTACCCTCAATTAGCATCAAACACACAAGAACAACAATTGAAATCAAACTTTCTGAAAACATACAAAATGAATCCTAAACTAGAATAATAAACAATAATTACGTTAGAAAACACATGCCAATTACCTATTAAAACATATCCTAATGCACACCTATCAGTTCACTTAGAGGGTCTACACTTGGTCTTTCGAACGCACTTGAGAGTTCAACACTTGGAGAAGAGATAGGTCTGTTTGATGGTTCCTTATTTACTATTGAGTCTTTAAGAAACAAATCCTCAAAGAACTCAACATCCCTTGATTCTACAATCACATTGGAGTCAACTTCTAGTAGCCTATAAGCTTTAGAATTTTCTGCATGACCCACAAACACACTTTTAAGTGCTTTTGGTCCTAACTTTGTTCTTTTGTTTTTAGGGACTATATAGTAACCTACACAGCCCTAAACTTTCAAATATGACAAGTTTGACTTCCTTCCTTTCCATACTTCATATAAAGACACTTTAGTCTTTAAAGATGGAATTCGATTATACAAATGACATGCAATCAACAAAGCCTCAACCTACAAGCTTTTTGATAAACCCGAACTCAAAAGCATATAATTAACTATGTCTTGCAGAGTATTATTTTTCCATTCAGCCAAAAAATGGGGAGTATATGGTGCGCTAGTTTGGAGTATAAAACCCATTTGTTCATAAAATTTTTAGAATTCATTAGAGAAATATTCTCCTTCTCTATCACTTCTCAAAATTTTAATCTTTTTAGTTAATTGATTTTCAACAAGATAATTATATGTCTTAAACAAATTAAAGGCTTCATCCTTAGTTTAATGAATTATTTGTTACAAACTCTTGTTAAAAAACCATTAAATTCACATATATCTAAATGCACTAAATCAAGCAATTTTGTATGTCTTTCAACTTTAGGAAAAGGAAGTTTGGTTATCTTTACTTGTATGCATGTTTCACATTTCTTATTCACTTGGCCCTTATAAAAGATTAGTCCATTTTTAGACATATAATGAATCACTTTATGACTAGTATGTCCTAATCTACTATACCATAAAGAATAAGAAGCATCAACTAAATAAAGAGAAACATCGTTCACTTTATTAAGACTAAGCTTAAACATGTCATTATAAGAATATCCTTTTCCTAAAAAATTCCTATTCTTAGACAAGATTACATTGTTTGACTTAAGTACAACCTTCAAGCCCTTCTTGTTCAGGATATCTGCAGAAACAAGATTCTTGATCACATCTGGAACATAAAGAACACTAGTGAGCACCAACTTTTTGTCGGAAGTGAATAGAAAATGCACATCTCTTTTTCAATGCACCTTGGCTTTCACACCATTGGCCATGACCATGTCATATCCTTCAAGAACTTTATAGTTCTTAAATTGGTCCTTGTTATTGCACACACTAATTGCTGCACCAGAATCATACCACCAATCTTTAGAAGGAGTTGATGTTACCAAGAGAAGTTCTTTCACAGTACCAAGAGTCAAGGTTGCCACAATTTATGCACATTCATCAACAAGGTTAGCACTAGGAATATTATTTCCTTTTTGTTTCTTGTTGAATCTGCATTCGGCCTTATGATGCCCTTTCTTTCCACAATTGTAGCAAACCTAATTCTTTTTCTTGTCTTTACCATTAGCATTTTTAGGTTTCTTCTTTTTAAAATTATTGGATTTCTTCTCATCCACAAAATTCACCTTTGGATCTCCTTCTTTGAAGAATTCTTACACCTTGTTCAATTTGAAGATGCTTCAAAACACTACTGATAGTTAAAATTTCATAAGTATGCAACAACTTCTTTTGATAAACATTCCAAGAAGACAACAACTTAGCAATAATTGCCCCTACTTGTAATGATTTCAAAATTTTAACACCCAAGTCTTTAAGTTTTGAAACAATCACTTGTAAATTATGGATTTGACCTATAAGAGAGGAACCATCAATAAATTTAAACTCAAAATATCTTTTAATAAAAAACTTATTTGCACTTTACTTTTGAAATGCATATTCACGTTCAAGCAACGCCCAAATCTCCTTTGGACTCTTCACGGTTGTAAGGAGATCTGAGAGGGTGTTGAGAATGTGACCCCTATAAAGCAATTCATCTTCTTGGCACTTGTCTCGTTCATCCTTCCTTATGTCAACTTCACCTCCTTTGGAAGATGAATTGCAGGAAGAGTGGGATCAAGTACATATGCAATTTTCAAAGTGGTAAGGAAGAGCATCATCTTGTCCTTCCAACGATTGAAGTTGGTGTTGGTTCCATCAAGGCTATCTAACTTCACAAAGTCTTGGTTCATCACTTTAAGAGCAGACTCTTGAGTGGACTCCATGATAGCAACAAATAACACTTTAAGATTGTAATACTGAAGGGGTTGGAAGTCCACAAAATAAAGGATAAACAATGAATTAAATGGTGTAGCAGAGAATTGAGAGAACTTAAGATCAAAGCACAAAGTTTAAAGTGTTTTAGGCATGTTGGACACTTTCATTAAAGTGTTATTTGCCCCTACTATACTTGCAAACCGGGTTAAAGGCAAATTACTTCTAGGATACAAAGAACACAAGAACATTCAAGTTGTAAGAGTATAAATTTTCTTCAAGAATTATGAATGCAGAGATTGAGTTAGTAGAATTGTTCAAAAAGCTTTTTAATCTTGACTAAAACTCATGTATATATATAATTTTCATAATAGTCACGTCTGTTAATGACTAGTCATAACTCTTAGAAATAAAGCAACCCTTTAGAACAGTCACGTTTATTCATGACAGGTCATAACTCTTGGAAAAGAAGGAACTCTTGATAACAGTTGCATCTATTCATGACAAGTCATAACTCTTAGAAAGGAAGTAACTCTTCATAATAGTTAAGTCTGTTCACGACGAGTCACAACTTTTGGAAAGGAAGCAACCCTTCAGAACAGTCACATCTATTCACTACAAGTTACAACTCTTGGAAAGGAAGCAACCTTTCATTTCCAAGTTTGACTTTATCTACTTATATCACCAACTAATTTCCAACAATCCCCCACTTAGGTTGTAACTTGAGAAAAAACATAACAAAAATAAGAAATCATGCTTAAAGGAAGGTAGCTTTCGCCTTAAACCATTCTATACTACAAACATATCACAAAATTCGAAGGAAATGACTGGTGGCCAGTACGGAACCAAATTCAAACCTTTGCACTATGTAGTAGGCAATAGGCAGTAGGCAGTAGGCACCCCCTTTTAGCATGAATGGTGAAACAGTGAACACGATCAATAAAACAAAAAGGTCCATTAATTTTACCCTTTATGTTTTGAGTACAAAAGAAGGCGCTGGTTTAAATATTAATCACATGGTTTTTAATCAACAAAGTCGCAGATCATACTCAAACTGACAGCTCCATAATTGTCAGTCTGTTCCCATGTTTCTTTTCTTTTGTTGGCAATGTATTGCCCATAATTTTTTCAACTAACTTTGGTTTGCAATCAAAAGAGAGTTTTCTATATGTTTAACAAATCAAACATATGAATATGTGCATGTTCAACATTCTCTTTAACCACAATCTTTAGAGTCATTTTAAAACCTCAAAATATTGAATCTACTATTTATGAATTACAACCAACCCCCTGGAAACTTAATTAACAAAGATTTGAAAAGATAAGGTTCACAGGTCTCAAACTCATACACCTGCTGGGGATTTGTATTTAAACACTATTGATAAAGTTGGTTTAATAGTAAGTGAGTTTTGGAGTAATTGATCAAGTTACTCCTTTAAATTATAGAAGTAGTCTCTTTGTACAAATACAAAAAGAAGATTATATACGTTACAACTATATTAACTTTTTTGACTTGTTGGTACGAAGGTGATTATGCTGAGATTTGAGCAACCATTGGAAATTCCAATGTTGTTAGCTTTGCAAAATGAAAGGAAGAATAAAACTATTAGTTGGTGGGGCACTGCACTCCCATACACTTGTATTCTATTATTAGTAGGAAAGTTTGTAGTAGAGCTAACACATATGGGTTCTACGAAATTGTATATTTCATCCTAGCTAGCTCATAACAATTCCTATAAATTATACTCTATATGGTATATATCAGTGTGCGACAATTAAAAATAGAGATAGGAATTGAATGGTAGCTAATTTTTTAAAATTAAAAGTATAAAATTACATCTTTTTTTAATTGAATTTGGACTTGAGTTCAAATTACCTAAGTCTGGGTTTAATTGCTACCCCTAATTACAAAGTATTCTAGTCGTCTACTTAATACAGAATTGAAAATCTCTCACAATAAAATTCCACTTTCTATCTAATTACTACATAACAAAGAAAGGGTAATCGAAGGTATTTAACAATGTTTTAAAAACTAGATCGGAAGCTAAATCGGTAAGACGAGAAGTTTAATGTTTAAAAAATTTAACTGATATTAAACCGTTATAAAACCAGCTAAAGATTGAATAAAATCAAAGAATTTGAAATATGATTGAAAGAAATTGTATTTATCTATTGAACAATTTGAAATTAAATTGAAAAAAGAGATTGTTAAATCAAAATTAATTATTTTAGTTTATAAGAATTTATTAATTAAAAAAAACTGACCGATTTATTTCGATCAATTTTCAACAACAAAAGTTGTTAAAGTAAATCGAACTGAAAAATTAAAAATCAGACCGAAAAGTTAGAAAATTCAAGATTTTTATTGTATACTCGTTACAAGACATGTAAGGAAATAAAATAAAATCTTGTATAAATTATAAGCTTAGTTTTAAGAGAAACCATTTTTTCATATAGAATATTTAGAATGGGCGTAGATTACTAATTATCTATGGTTTTTGTGGACATCTTTAAATGATGTATGTTTTGGGTGTCAATCTAAGAGTACCCATCAACATCAACATTGAAAACTTTTGAACGGAGACTTAATTTCTAATGCCCTTAGTTCACCTCTAAATTATTAAGATGGGACTGACGTACTTTCTTTTCAGTACAAGATTAGAAAACGTTAGGTAACGAGCAGTTGTCAGTTACAAAATGGCAAAACTTTTACGAATCATTGTTCACCAACAAAAACCGTACGAGGCTAGGATGCCTTCAAGTTCAAACAATTAACGAACAACCCGTGACCAAGTGTTCATTTGTAGTATTATCTAAATCATCGTCTTTTGATAACCTATCAGAGATGGTGTAGTGTAAATTTCCTTTCCTTTCCAGGTATAATTCACGAACAGCCAAGAGGAGGACAAAAAATTAAAGAGAATTTCCTGTTTCAACACTCAAAATGGCTTAATGCAAGTTGCTGGGGAAGCTCTAGTTTTGAATCCTCTAATGGTTGCTCCTTCTACCTGTTTTAGTTGCAAACGAAATACGAAGTATAACCATTCAAAAAGAGTAAGATTCATAACACAAATCGCTTTTCAGGGACATGTATCTGCCTACCATTCTTTCCTATTTAATCTAACAAGTAGGTAGCAAAATCCTTCTATACATACACACAATCTCTTGGAAGATTTCATTTTTTCCTGAAGAAAAAAGAAAAGATTTGCTGTGTCTTGGAAAGAACGTGTGTTTGTATTCGATGCTTCATATGAACAACCATAGGCCACAGTAGCCAGCCATACTACATGATCTTCGTCTACAACTAGTTGCATCGACTCCGCATTCCTCATCACTTAAACACCTGTGGTCACTCCGAGTATCAGGAATGTGGCAAGCACTCTCAACGGATTCATGCCGTTGTGCTAAACTTGAACTCCTTGCTGGACAGACTTGGAGAGACATTGCACTTCTTCTTTGCTTTTCACCCTGCAACACAATATTAATGTCATTTAAGCCATTTTGCATAATGGGTCTAGAAATTAAATACCCTCCAGAATGGATGGATGAGTATCAGAGAGAAAAAAGACCTTGGCATATGTCCAGTTAGATGGAATGTATGCCTCCGGGAGTCTCTCATGCCAATCAGTTAGTACTGGCAGAGGGTGACCTTCAGTTGTGAATATATAATTTTGACCAACCAAGAATGTATCATCGAACAGAAGATATAGATATTTACACCTACAAAAAGTGTTAAGGCGTCAGAAGACAATCTATGCTTGCAAAATACATTATATTCTTGAAAGGACATTCTTTAAACTTTGATGAACGATAAGATCCTTACGTTTCTGCAAGAAAGAAACTATGCTGATGATCTTCCATTTGCATAGTTGTCACATCTCTAATGCTAGCAAATCCACTTTCAACCTTGGTGTATATATTAAGAGACTTCACAATTGATTCACCCACTTCCATGTACCATGGGTCTAAGAACACCCAGAACATACAAAGGCAAATTTAAAAGAACAAAAAATCAGAATGTTTTTTCCCTCTGAAGGGCACAGAAGTGATCCAATACGGCATTTTAGTGAGAACAAAGAAAAATACAAAAGAAAAAAGTTTGGAAGACGATGACTAGACCTTTAGTTGCTTGATATAAGTAAAATGTGGATTCCGCTAATTCAGGGCGCAGTGGATAGTATTTCTCAGTAGGATGTATCATTTGATGATCCAATAAGTACCTATAAATTTCATAACATTTATTTGTTTTTTCATCACAACAGAAACTAGAGAATCAAGCGGCCACACTACAATAACAAGCTAATGGCAATTTCCATGAGAAAGGAAGTAGATCAAAGACCTTCCAATGCAAAATACCTTTCTGGTAGCACGCCAAATTTCTTCCACACAGAGAAAAATTGGCGATGTGATGAATTGGCAGCTGCAATATCACCAACAAGGACCTATTACACAAAACAAAACTTTAAATTACAGAAACATCCTCCAAGAAGAAACAACTAACCATCAACTATTGAATATTCATTTGTAGGTAATTTCAGCTACTAGCCTGTAGACCTGGCCAAAATGCCTGAAGACTTGTCAATTGCCAATAAGTTGCTTTTCCTGTTCTCATATCAGCTTCATGGTACCTAAACAGAAGTATCAGCTCCAAATCACTTTAGTTCAATAAAAAAGTTTAGAATGTTAAAAATAAATCCAGCTTGCGAATCTCTAATTTATCTGACAAAGGAAAAGTTATCACCAACTCTTTGTACATTAAGGTAAAACATGGAGGATGGGTCAGAAAGTAAGGGTGGAGAGGAGGGTGGAGAGGAGACTATGTATCCAAGCAAGAAGAAAATTCAATAAAAGGAATAAGTTTCTGGTGCAGTACCATGGGCCATATCTGAAATACTTCTGTACAGCAAGATATGCAGATTGAAACATTCTCCAAAAGTCTTCCTTTCCAAAAAGAATATGTGCCTTGAATAGGTATTCATAGAATGAATCGACCCCTAATATAAAGCAACATAGAATCTAGATTCAGAAGCATTAAGTTAAATCTTGAAAATCAAGTAAAATTTAAGACATGCAAATTGGAAGTATGAATGCTATGAAAAACTCAAAGCAACTTAAATTGTACTGGTTATAATCTTTCATTTATGAGAAAACAGACCAACTCCCCAAAAGGAACTTAGCACATAAAATATAATGAAGCCCGGGAATACAAACCAGCTCCAATCCCAGATGAATGCTCAATCCATTCCCCAGTTTCCACATCCAGTGTTGTCCCTAATAAATTTAATGAACTACGCATACTCCAAAGCTTTCGAAGAGCATGTAATGCTGCAGACTCATATATAGGGTCACCAGTCAATCGCGATAAAGCTCCCATTTCAAGTATTAGAGAACCTAATTTCACAAGCAGAATTAATCAATACGAGTAAAGTCATTTCCTAGCATTTTAAGCTAAACATGTTTAGGAATCTCACCACACCCTGATGTGCTCGTTTCACTTGTCTCATTCTCCATGACTCCATACTGTCCACATAATTTCGCATTGCTGCAAAGTCATATATCTCTCTTACAAACAAAGCCATTAAAACACACTTGCGCTTCCAAAAACTAGAATGGTAATTGTTGAATGAAAAAGGTTAAGACGCAGCTTCTGATCAGAACAAAAGAAAAAACACTCCAAGAACTACCCACTAACCAAAGAAAAATGTTAAATGTGCATGCATCTGGTACTTAAAACTTTTTTTTCAATATACTATTTGTAAAGTATGAAGAAAAGGAACTTCATATTCTGCATTTTCAAATATGTTGTTAACCACTTGGACTACATATTCTATAAGATTAAAATCTGACTAGGTGAGAGGTAAACAAAGTCGATATATATATATATTTATGTATGTATGTTTGTATGTATAAACGCTTATATCAATTTTCTTCCCTCCTCCCTTCTTTTTCCCATTTTCAGCAACCATTTCCCCTTGCCCTCAGGCTTCCACCCCCTATGCAACAATATATATATATAAATAGAGAGAGAGGAAATAGGGAGAGAGCCGCCAGAGATTTAGTAAACAATAATCATTCAAATTAAGAATATTTTCTGTACCTTCAAGTTAATCCAAGCATATGGCAATCCAGTGGGTGTATGAAATGCAGGTAGGAAGCGTCGGCCAAGATCTTCAGCCAGAACAAGCAACTGATTCTTGTAAGATCCTTGAGGCAACCGGTTCTTAGAGTTGGTTGCAAGAATATGAGCAGAAACAAGTCCTCCAAGAACTCTTATGTTGCACTACAAAAATTTGCATATGTTCGTTAAAGAATATAAAAAGAAAAGAGCTAGAGACAATGAGCACTAACTCTTAAACAATCAGCTCAGTGAAAATTTTAGGACGCAAACAAATCATTACCTCAAAAAGGTTTACTCTTGCATCAACATCGAACTTTAGATTGTCAGAAAGCCACAGAATTGCCCTTTCAAATTCTGTGTAGTTACCTAAAATAACAAGGCTGAAAGAGTAAAAGATGGAGAGAGAAGTTATAAATTATTAAACTGTAGCAAATACATAACCTAAAATCAATATTCATGTGTATGATCTGGTCGCCCTTAATTCAATGATTTTATAAATATATTGGCACGGATACATGCACATATACACACGTATCAGACTGCTTAGTTAACAAACCTTGATAATGATTCAATGAGCGTAAGGGCAGTTCCATTATAGTTTTGAGGCAAGTGCTCAAGCTGTAAATAAGGCAATCAATTATTAGCTTCCCACTAACAAATCTTACATAAATCCCAACATACGATTAACTACCTTCAGATTTCCAAGCTCGCTAAGCGAGTCAGTGAACGTTTTGGTAAGAGGCTTTAACTCATCATGCTGCGAGTAGGTGCGAGAAAAAGAAATCAAGAAAACAAATTCGCAATGAAATGAAGGTCTAAACTTAAATAGCGGACAACATTAACTGACCGGAAATGCATGTGCCATGTAGTTTTCGTACGCATGGTAGAACCTGCAATTAATTGAGAGAAAAAAATTACAGTTGGAGACCAAATAGATAACTATTATTTGATTCAATTTCGATTAAGAAAGCTCTCTGTTTTCCCTTTTCCTTCATTTGGAACTTGTACTATGAAACTCGGGCAAAACTTCCTGTGACTAGCAATCAACTTTCTACAACCGTCAAGCTAATGAATAAGACATTTGAGTGTTATGATTGATTTGAAGAATATAATATCTTAAGCTCCTGAAGATTGAAACTTTATAAATCTCGTTCTACTTGAATTTGATTACAATTTATTTCTTCCACAGTCCCCAAGGAGTATGACAAAATATGGATGGAAAGTATAAATCATATAGGTTGGTATTTTCGAAATAGATTGAGCTATCAAGAACTGAAAAAAGCAACCAAATTCAGATTGCGAACACCCGAATACAGCAAAACAAAAATCTCATGAAATCAAATCCCAAAAGCATTGACATGTGAAAGGAATTCTCATCTGGATCATAATGATAACTTGCTTACATCTCTCGAACTTTCTCTCGCATCAGTTTCTTCTTAGTTGTCCAGCGAGAATCGAGCTGGGACATCGATGGTTCAATGAAGCTAGAAAAGACCACAAGTAGAAACAAAACCCATGTTCCAGATTTCCATCCCGACATGGTTTGTTGACAAAACTCTCAACAGTCTCACGACTCCAATGAAACAAAGAGAGATAAGAACAAGTTAACTTTTAACAAAATTAAAACTGATTGCTTTAACCAGTGGCAGTGATCTTACGAAAATAAAACAAAAATAAAAAATCGTGGCGGTGACCTATCACAACGGAGAGATCAGAGTAGTAGCCAATCAGATCTCGGGAGACTGAGGAGTTGTTCTGTCTTAATAGTTACTATTTGGAAAGCAAAGGAAGAAAAAGGAAAATTAAGGAAAACTGTGATATATTCAAAATTGTGAATACCGTACCGAATTTAATATCAGATTGAATTTTGATACGGTATTGTATTAATATCGGTTAATATTGGGTATTGATTTGAGTAATTTTTAAAATTTATGAAATAGTCATTGAAATTTTATAAATTTTACAAAATGGTCCATTACAAGTTTACATCAAACCTATTTTTAAAAATCATAATAATAAATAATAATCACAATTAATAATTTAATATGAATTAACAATAATTTTTACATATTTCATATATAAATAATAATTACAATTAATATGAAAAAGACAATCATTATAATACAAATATAAAAATAAGAATAATACAAAGTATTTAAAATATTACAATAATACAATTTCAAAATTTTAATAAA
>JAOTJB010000007.1:24711922-24723606 GCA_027123815.1 Erythroxylum minutifolium | reverse complement strand
TAATAATAATAATAATAATAATAATAATAATAATAATAATAATAATAATAATAATAATAATAATAATAAAAATAAAATAATAATAATACTAATAATAATAATAATAATAATAATAATAATTATTATTATTTTTGTTGTTGATGTTGTTGTTGTTATAATGATGATAATGATTATTATTAATATTAATTTTCTTCTTCTTCTTCTTATTATTAATTTTCTTAGTAGTTAAGTAATTATGTGGATTCCTTAAGGATATTTTTGTCCAACATGTCCTCAATTTTATTCTCAATCACTTGGAATAGATTTAGAATAGATAACGATAGGAGTGGTGGGTTTACTTATTCTCCAAACTCAAGAAATATGTAAATCGTTGGATTATATATTCTGTATGTTTTCTTCAATCAAACAAGGAAATAGCCTATTACCAAGAATAGATCATGAATGAAATAGTTATTCCAGTCAACCAAACACTATAATTATTACATCATCTTAGGAGAGTGGGAATTGATTCTGCTTAAGCAAAACCATTCATTTCATATTTGGTGATTCTCTCCTGTAGGGAACAAAGAATTGATGTTTGTGTTGAAAAGCCAGCAAAGATATTGGCTGCAAAATTACTAGTTCACCTTTACAATTAGGAGAAGAAAGAAAGGAAGGATTTCACACCACCAAAATATGTTATGTTTATGTGAATGGTTTTAGGCGTTGTCCTGTTGATGAAAGATACTTTGACTCTTTAGGAGAAATCACCTTTTTTTTTTCCTAAAGGAAACTCGTAACACCTATTTTTTATTGAGATGGAAAAAGATAAGTTTGTGTCGGTTTAAATTTGACGTCATCAAACTAATGTTAAGATCATATTACTTTAATTAATTGAATTTTAAATTATTGAATAAAATGATATTATTTTATTCAAATTGGTTCGCTCTGATCGAGTTGATCTTGAGTTTGGGCTATGTAGTATATAAGTCATATACATAGGTACAATCTAGAATGTATAAGAAAGTTCTTAGATATTTTCTTGAAAGTCTTTTAGTAAATGTAAATTGGGACGCATATATGACCCAAGACATTGCTTTTTGGAAATTAAAGGTGAAAATATGGGCATTTTAGTATGGTGAAGGTGTATGTGAAGGAAGACACATTCTAAGAAACAACCCTATCCAGATAATATCTTTTACACAAAGATGACACTATGATATGTAGAGCCACGACTGCGCTTTAATATGTAGAGAAATAAGAGGATTCACGGCCTAAGGACATAAGTATACAAGAGACCATGTCATGTTCTAGAGAAAGATAGTGAGATCTATGGTCAAGGACATAAAATGTGTCTATGAAGGACAACTTTATCTAGAAACAGATGTTTTTAATGGAATTCAAACTCTAAGAAGATTTTAGGACTTGTATTGTAGTTAAGTTATGTGGAGTTAGGTAAAAAGGCAAGTTATGTTGAATAATATCAACTAGAGTTTGCAAGTAACTATACTTGTATAAATCTTGTCTATATATTAAGGAAATTTGTAATCACTAAGTGAGTTTTAATTAATCAATAGCAAAATCAGTCACTCTGTGCTATCGAAGATGTAGGCACAATCAATTGGCCACACCTTATTAACAATGTTCTTATTGGTTCTTGTTTCTTTCTTTCTTTCTTTCATAAATATATATTTTTGTTGCATACACATTATTTTGTTAATGATATAATAAGATTTGTTAAAAGGTTGTAGGAGAATAAGGTAGAAGACATAAATGAGCTCAATTTAGAGAAATTGTAGCCATTAGCAATGAGAACCATTCAATTATGTCCTATAGACGAGGTCATGCACCACATTATGGAGATTGCATCCCCTATAGAGATATGGAAGAAGCTTGAGAGTCGATATGTGTTGTCTTTCACAAACAACTTGTATATAAAGCAGAGGTTATATAAGTTGAATATATAAAAAGGAACACATCTGTAATAACATATGAATGTGCTTAATCAAATAATGAGTGATTTGTTGAGACTTATGGTTATTGTTATAGACAGGGATTAAACAATGATTCTACTTTGTTCTTTACCTCTCTTTTATGAACATTTGGTGACTATGCTTATATTAGGTAAGGAGAAAGTAAGTGTGGAGGACATCACCATTGTGTTATTGACTTACAACTAACGGATACTTAATATTGGTGAAAGATCTCAAGTTAAAGGGCTATATTAGGAGATATCATGATTGTGGAAGAAACTAAGGGAAAGATGGCTCTTCTAATGAGTTCTAGGTTGAAATCCAAGGATGGAAAAATAACTTGTTCTACAAATGTGAGCAAATTAGATGTATCAAAAGGGACTGCCCATATAAGGAGCAGAGGGACAAAAAGGAAACTTGATTCGTCAAGGTGTTTAATAAGTCCAGAGTAAGAACTTAGATTGCAGTGATAGAGACATGCTCTATATTTTAATCAATCAACTTCAAGACTCATGATTTTTAGATACAAGATGTTTATACCATTTGATATCAAATAATGATTAAATTGTTATCTATGTCAGGAAACTTTAGGACTATCTAGTTCGGAATGGTAAAGCTTATAAAATTGTTAGAACATGAAAGTCAAAATTAAGATATTTGATGATGTATTAGGATGTTAAGTAGTATTCGATATGTATCAGATTTGAAAAAAAAATCTCTTTGGAAGATATAAACTAAAAACAATATTAAGGTGGTAAAAAGGTGTGATGCCTGCGATGTAAAGGCCAAAATTGATAAAAATATCTACATATTAGTTAACACAATTGTAAATGGAGAAACTAAAATAGTGGAGTCAAAAGAAAATAATACTGCATTATGGCATTTATGCCTGATTTATCTTGAGAAGCAAGAGATGATGAAACTTCATAAAGGGAACTTATTAAAGGTTTCAAGCACTAGAATATAGAATTTTGTAAGTTTTATAAACTTAATAAAAATTCTAGGATAACCTTTAAGGATGCAATATTTAGAGAGCAACATATATTGAGGTAAAGATATGGAAAGGAAGTGTTGTGACTAGCAAAGGGTAATACTAAGTTAGTATAAGTGAAACTAGAACAAACTGGAATTAATGTTAAAGAGATTGATAATTATGGTTTGAGAGATAGAAAAATATTATGAAAAGAGCATTAGTATGGTATAGTTATGGATAAAATAAGACATGTCATCAAGTTATCAAACAAATCTATTTGAGAAGACTCAGTTGCATATGATCTTACCATTGTTAATGGGGATCCAACTACCTTTAATATGACTAGGAAAGTCAGGAGAAAAATAAATGATGGATATGTGATATGGTTGAATATCTAAGGTTTCACAAGATCAATAAAATAAGTGCATATGGAATGATCTTGTTAAAAAAACTTCACACTTTAAAGAATGTAACTGATATGTTAATAGATTTGGCTATCAAGTAGAAGGTCAAACAGCACTTAGACTTGATTAATGTCCAAGGATGTTAGACATGAATACAACTTAACCTATGTAAATTATATTTTTCAAGGAGGAGATTAATGTGTATGACACATGTACACATATGCAATCTGAAGGTATTTTAGGAAAATCGAATGTAAATTTTTAAAAGTTTTTTGGCGACCACAACCTAGGAAAAAGGCATGATCTAGGGCCTATTCCTTTTTACAAATTATAGGTTAAAACATAAGCTACAGATACAAGTGTTTTGGTGTGGCTAAGGAATTTTCAAAAAAAGACATTATATAGAACTTGTTCATGTCCCAAAATGTATCTTTTTCACGAAAAAAATATTAAAATCCATTTCCTAGGACACGAGCATGCCTCAGTGTACAAAGAAGCAGGAAGATTCATAGTATAAGAAACGAGCGTGTCAAAGAACATGTTAAAATTTGGAGAAAGGTGGTGAAATCTATAGTGTAGGAAATGGTCATGTCTTAGATCGTGTCTTTTTTTATAAAAATGATAATAAGATCCATAACTAGGATACAAGGGCATCTCACAATATGGGATATAAGCGTGCCAGAGACTATGCTATGTTATAAAGAAAGACAATAAAATCTATGGTCTAGGATTTAGGGTGCAGTCATATTCCAAACCTTATTCGTGAAAGAAAATCTTTTCTAAAAATATGTTCTTGGAAAAATATTCAAACTTTAGGATAATTCTAAGACATGATAAATATAATTAAGTTATACTGAACTGAGTTTAGTAAAGGGATGAATTATGTAAAACTATATTAGCTAGAGTTTATAATTATTTATACTCTATATGTAGAAGAAATCTATAATATTTAAGTGATATTTGATTAATTAATGATGAAATTAATCACTTTTGTTTCCAAGGAAGTAAACACACCCAGTTAGTCGAACCTTGTTAAAACTCATCTTATTGGCTCTTTTTTATTCATTTCATTGGTACAATTAATGTTTATAGGTATACATCTTATTTTTTAATAGACTAACATTGGACCAATTTGAGTTTGATTAATTAATTTTGGATTAAGCAGAGTAATATCGAGATGAGTCCAAATTACCATCCTTATTATTTTTCTAAATGTACATTATCTAAATCTTGTAGAGCATGAACAAATCATAAATTAAATATTTGAATAAACTAAGCTATATTTTTTTCTAAATATTAGACTATAACTTTTCAATTTAATTATTTATTTCTTGAGAAATTCTGAAAAAAATTCAACTTCAAACTTCGAAAATTCAAATAGGACAATTCTTATATATCATTCTACCATTCACACCATAAAGGATGAAGTCAGTGGTAGGACTTGCTTTGTTTTAAGCAAAAGGTATGATTTGTCTCGTAACATTTCTTTAAAAGTCTAAGTTAATTCCTACTGCTATCTATGATATCATTTTACACTTTAACGTTTTTGAAATGATACTTGTAGCACCCTAAATCATAACTGAATTAAGTTTTTAGTACCTTTTAGTATACGAGTCATAAATTTAGTCCATGTCATGACACAACTAGGCAATTTGGACCTACCATGCACTAATGAGATCTTAAAAATTATTTATGTAAATAATTGTTAAATATGTGATTTTCACCTTAACATTTCACAAAAAGTCTACATAAACCCCTACTGTTATCTCTGTTACCACTTTTAGGGTGCAATGAGTATAGTTTCAGTAATGTTATGGTACAATAAGTACTATTTTAGTAATGTTATGATGCAAAATAGTAACAGAGATAACGGTAAGGGCTTTTTTATTCTTCTTATAAAACATTGAGATGTAGATCACACCTTTAGTCATTTGTTTTATGCCATAAAGGGATAGTCCTTGAGGCCAACAACTTTAGGCAATTTATGGGTAATTCTTTAAAATTATAAAATAGTATCTAAATTTTATAAAATTATAATATTGTTAATTAATATTTTATACTATATAATTTTTAAGTTTACTTCTACCCTCTCTAAAAATTATAATAATATAAATTAAATATAATAATTATCTCTTTATTACTATTAATATTACTTTTCACATATTTCTTATATAAACAATATCTAAAATTAATATAAGAAAAATATTTTAAAGTTCTTTTACTGATACAAAACTAAGAATAATATAAAGTAATTAAAATATTATAATTGATTACATCAAAAATCATGTAGTAAGAATAATATAGGTCTATAAGTATAACAACGTGAGTTCATATCAAGGAGCACAATAAAGCATAAGTGAAACTTAAAATAAAATACTCACAATTAAAAAAGTTCTGTTTATATTACATATATAGAATTTAACATATATATCAAATACAAGTGAAATTAAAAGAGAAAAAAATTGCAACTTCATTCAATGATATAGTTGCTCAATTTACGTTGCCCCTAATTTTTACTTGGTACGAAGTTCTCATCATTGAGAGGAGCCACACTATCATCATCATTCAAATTCATTGCACCAAATAACATGCAATACTTTTCCATCCAATATTGTCTTCTAAGTTAATAGTTCAGCATTTAGGACGTAACATTTAGCAACAAAAAAATCTTTAACCCAACACTTGGTTCTTCAAAAACCAACCATTAAAAGATTGATATGATTAAAGAAAATTGGATATATGGAACTATTAATTCTATTAAGAGTCATATTAAATCAAAAATTAAGTTATTAAGAAATTATGAGAAATTATTTTCAACTTGATAATGATAATAACGTACCTTTTTAAAACTTTAAATTGTATTGACAAAGGCCAAATCATTTAATCTCTTATGTTTCAATCTATTTCGCTTTTTTAGAATGATTAAATTCAAATGTGTTCCAATTTCTTTCACATCTTTCGCTCACACATTGACTAAGAATTTAAATTGCAAACATTTTCAATTTTATAACATTATTTTCAAATTGGTCCCTCCAAGCAATTGTAAGACATTAAAATAAATTTTATAAATAAAATAAATTGATGCTTAATTTTAAACAAATAAGAAAAGCAAAGAAATATATACTTAAATTAAGCTTATCTCTTTGACGAATTATAATGGGCATCATAAAATTATCACATGCATCATTATATACCTTTATTTGTGAGTTAGGAGATCTTGCATCATCTTATGTGAAACAATTGTTATAATAGTTAATAACATTCACCTTTTAACTTTAGCTTTCTTTATAAAGCTTGGTCTAAAATAGATATTAGTATTCAGAAATTCCTCAATAACAAACAACAGAGATCAAGGTTATCTTTCTCATCTTTCTTTGATGACTACATAATAAAGTGTATACAAAGAAGGCCTATTTTTTATATTGACCTTAATTGCTTCCTTCGCCCTCTCAATGGCATCATAAAAGTAACTCAATACAACCTTCTCATCACTAGCAGCCAGATAAAGTACCCTCACTAAAAACTTACCAACTCATATGACAAATTAACACTAGGACCAAAATTCATAACCTTCAAATATAATTTTGAAAACCTTTGTTCCAACATTAGACATGATATGTTGAGATGCAATTTATTCATCACTTGTAAGCATTCGTCTCAACTTCTTCTTCATTTGAATAAAACACTAAAGTGATAAAAAATTAGTTTAAAATTTTGTAATGACAAGATGACACAAATTCTTACTTTTGGTGAAATTATTTCTCAACAAATTTAGATCTCATACACAATTATAAATGAACTTAGTCACTTTTCTTGCTTTCTATATGGTTTCATCAATGATAAGAAAATATCTAACATCTCCTACATTTTAAAGCATCAAGTTAATGCAATAAAAAGTCCAATAGAAAGAATTATACCTACTTGCAACCTTTTTCCCAACTGCTTTATAAGCAACATCATTGTTAGTGATGAACTGTACAATATTTGTAGGCTTAACTTCATTCACAACTTTATCATATATCTCAAATAGAGTATCAACATTTTTTACAATGTTAGATGCATTAATAGACTTTAAAACGTCATCCCCTTAGCATAATAAACCAAAATATTGATAATAGGCTCTTATTTTCTATTTTTGTAACCATCAGACATAATTGAATACCCATAAGTTGCTCAAATCGTTCTTATTTTATTCATATGATTTTTTATTTCACAAAAAGAGTCATTTGTAAAGTAAAAAAGTAAGATGCCTGTCTTTAATCCTAAATATTGCAAAAAAGAACTTTCACTACTAATTATATTGTTCAGTCTTTGCCTTCATTCTAATACTCTTCAAGCAAAGTTTTCATCTACCATTTCACATTATGTCTAACTTTTTTACAAGGCTCCAAAGCACCTTTGATCCCAATTAAATGTTTTTTAATCTAGTAATTTTTTCACCCTTCAAATGTTTTTTGCAATATAAATAAATAATACGGTTCTTCATACTAGGAACCAATCTCACATGATTCTAAGCTAGATCATTAAATTTTCCTGAAGAGGTTGGACTATCAGGAGTATCTTCTATTTATCTCTAAAAATAAATAAAGACATATGTCAAAATTAAATTAATAATTCTGATATTTTTTTAATATGAAAGATATAAAACATTAGTTTGAATTGTATAACAGAGAAATGTGTGCGTGCGCGTGTGCACACACGCTTTAATGTGTATGCGTGTGCGTGTTGTTCATAAAAATATGAAAGACAATTATAAGAAGATTGATCATATACAATGCATTGGAACATTTCTAAATATCTTTTATTTTTAATTTGTCTAAACATAATATATATATATATATAATATTATATGTTTAGACAAATTAAAAAGTTAAATGGACATTTTAAAAGAAACTGAAAAAATTATATGTAGGTAAATTAAAAACATATAAGAATTTCTATCTTACATCTTTCTTTTCTACATTGCAACAAAATGGCTTTATTGTAAAAGATAAAATGAAAAAAACAATTACTTAAACATCCATAATTTCACATTATATTGTATAACGAGTATACTTAATTCAAGGCACATCTTAAAAGTTCCCGTGGACCATTTTTCTACTATGTATTTAATTACTCATGAGATAGGCTAATGGTGCTTATGAGATGGATATTGGCAGACTAATATCTACTAGCTAGTTCTTGGTGATTCTACTCATTGTGGTCAAATTAGACTGTTTTATGAGAGATGAGATCCTCTGTACCCACTACCTTGTATCAATTCTGTTACATGCGATCTCATCCATATATTTATCTGGGTCTCACATATTTGCATGGATGAGATCGCGTAGAACAGAGTTGGTACAAAGTAGTGGGTACAGAAGATCTGGTTCCATTTTATGATATCTTAGAGCATAACTAAACATTCTCTAAGTGAATTATGTTATCATTTCTTTTAAAATGAGTTAGAGGCTTGAAGTGTATTACACATTGTGTTATCAAATATGAATGTATTTCTGTAAGTTTACTATCGCATTGGAAATATTACCTTCTTAAGTTTAATTTTATGTATTTGTAATGTTATCTTTTAATGACAACAACACAGGAAGAAATAAGAATGCAAATATTTTATTTTTCTTAACTTAACTTCATATTACCCGCTTCATTATAAGAAGTTAGTTTCTAAAAATAAAACTTAAAATAAAAAAGGGACTTAAACTTATTGTTATTGTAAAAAGCCAAATGCTACCTAAGATAGATAAGTATCAACAATTAACATACCCACAAAGCTCAAAGACAAACATAGTTAAGATAAAGCACAAATGACAAAAATATAACTAATTCCAAAAATAACACAAGGCAAAATATAACTTATAATTCATAAATTAAAAATTTGATACAAAAATATATAAACTAAAAACAGAAACTTTGCTCCTATTATATGAAGTTTAATTAATGATGTGAAATAAACTGATGTAAATGTGCATAGGTGTATTATGCTGACGAGATAGTTTTATCTGACGAACCAATTTCTTACATCCTCTCTCTTGTAGTGGAGGTGGAGGACAAGATCTATACCACTTTCCTGATTATGTCTTGCACTGTAGCCTTCTAACGATCCACATGGAATGCCCTGTTCATTCATGTGCGCCCTTAATTACCAAGGAGAATATTTTGAATGGAAGGAAATGTTTCACCGCACAGCCTCTGTTAATAGGCTTGGTACAATTGATAACTAGTCTTTTCTACACTTCAGCAGTCACTGTCTCGTCTGCTATAGATGAAATGATTACCTTGCTCTCCTGGGCTAGAATGGAATAGATATTTCGTCATATAAAAGGAAGACATGATATCCTCTGTGTCAATAACCCTGGCCCAACCCTGTGCCACTCCATCCTAACAGGGTTAGGATGGAGTGGATGGTTAGGATGGAGTGGCATAGGGTTGTTGGCACAGAGGATTTGAGTTGATAAAAGGAAACAACTAGAATAAGGACCGTTCATTCAGTTTCAAAAGAAAGAAAATGTAATTCTCAAAAAATAGAAAGAACATGTAGTTGTAAGAAAAAATAGAGCAAAAAGTAATCAAAATTTTGTTAAAAAAAGAAGGAAAAAGGCTTATTATCAAAATAGGGGGTCAAATCTTCTATTTAACTATTTTGATTATGATTTTTTTGTCATATTCTATTAAAACTCATCTATATATTTATATGAACTCCACATAAACGTATGGATCAAATTCAATAGAACAGAATTAGAATAAAGTAACTAAAATAGAAAATTTGGAAGGCATACGTGTTGCTTAATTACATTCTCTTGCTATTGTTAGACTAAGTTTTTTTATAAGTTTTCGGTGCCTACTTTTTTTAATCCAATAATGAAGAGTTAATTATTAAATAAAATTTAAAATTTACTCAATTTTATAATTATTACTTAAATTTTAAAAAATAATAATTAAATATTCAAAATTTTTTAATTTTAATTTGATGTTAATGTTCTAATTAAATTTACTTACATAGTTTGCCCATATTTTAAAAATCTTAAATATTTATATATGTCAAATTAAATTAAATTAATTAATAAAAATAACTAAATTATATCGTTTAATTAGACAACATTCACATTACATTGAGTTTTCAAGAATTAAGGAGGCTTCAGAGTTTACACCATACGAGAGCATTGACATTTGACGCCCAAAAGGTCTGTGTGTGAACCAGGGTTTTGCGTCTCGTACCGTATCGGCCGAAAAATGGCACAAGATAGGGGTCGTGTCTATCATGTTTAAATACTAGTCCGTACTGATCTTTTTCGTACCGTACTGCTCAGTACGGATGGTTTTTGTAATATCAGCTGGTACTAGAAATATTTAAAACTCTAGGAGTATATCTGCAAAAAAATAAAAATTTTAACCCTAAATCCCTAAAACGCACGCATTCTTATTCTCTTCTCTAACCTATCTCTGATCTCATCTCCTCACTCAAACTCACTCACGCCATAGCTCTCTTCTTTTGATCTTCACCGTCGCCGCGCCCCGCTTACCCAACAACCGCCACATCGACGCTCGTTGTACTATTGTTGTCCTGCTCCTCTTATCCCACTCCCACACGACCACACACGACTTTTTTCTCTCAACTCTCACTATCTCTCTAGACCCACCAACCATCGACGCCCACTACCACCTACTACCCACCACCATCGAGCATTGACACACACCCAAGCCACCCACCACCTGCCACCAGCACCACCACCAGTGACGCCCCATATCGCTTCTCCCAATATTTTGTTTCTCTCTCACACATCGACGCCCATCATCACCGACGCCTATCACCTACCAAGACCACTGACACCATCAGAGACTACCATCAATGCCTCAGCAGCCTTAGCCACTCTCAGATCTCCTCTCTTCTTCCATGTTAGATTTACCAGACGTCCCTGACCTTAAAATTGTTGTTGAATTTCTAAAATAATTAGGTGTGTGTTATGACAATGTTTTTTTGTGAATTTTTGTGAATGGAATTGTTGATGTATTTGTGAATTGTGAATGGAAATGTTGGTGCTTTTGTGAATTAGGAATCACATATGTTAATTTGTTGTTGCGTTGTTGTGGACTGCCGACTGTGGATGTGGACTGTGGTGGAGTGAAATGGAATTGTGGAAGTGCGAAAGTGAAAATTGTAAATGGGTTTATTGAAGTTATTAATGGAGATATATATACAAAATGTTGATGTGGAATGAAACTATGAAAGTGTGGAAGGAACTGATCTGGAGTGGACTGTGACTCTGTGAATATGAAATGAAACTTGGAAGTGTGTTGAATTGATTGAACTGTTGATTGTTATCAGTTTTGTTAATACTTAATTTAATAGACATATAGATA
>JAOTJB010000007.1:24686168-24703152 GCA_027123815.1 Erythroxylum minutifolium | reverse complement strand
AATTACATTTTTATACAAATTATTACAAATAAGTCACAAGTTCAATTTAAATAGTTGTGAGTTTAATTCTTATAACGAATAAATCTCATATAATTAAAGATTATTTGAGTAGTTACTCGCATTATTTATACTATCTCGTAGAGGATAAGATGCTAGTATTTACGATTGGTAATTTTTTTTAAAAATTTTTACGATTGTAATTTGGCTTAACTTGAATTGATTTAATCAACCTAAAGTTCAAATTGAGTTTGGATCTGGAGCATTAATCAAAGATTCAATAGATGATTTAAACTACTCGCACTCCCACCAAAAAATGATGTTATTGTAACAATTTTCCCTAAAGTGATATTATTTTAAGTGAGATGAATTTGAATTCAAACTATGGGGATCAAACTTGATTAAAGTTCGAGCGAAATTCATGCTACAACCAAAAGGGTGGAATTGGTGATGATCTCGATGCTATTTCTATTATTGTTAGTTAAAGTATGAATTTGACTATTTGTAATTAACCTAACTTATAATAATTACTTAATTACAATGTTATAGTCATAATCTATAGATTAAATTTAAAAACCCAAAGGAAACGATTCTCCTCAAAATTTTGAATGCAATAAAATCATGTATAAAAGTAATAATCAATGTTTTAAAAACTATATTGCTATGCCTAATTTAATTGTGAAAACTCTGAATTGACCAAAATTTTTAAAGATGGTAATCTTGGTCCGACCCATCTGACTCAACCTGTTACCCGAAGAGAATGTACAAAACAACGTCATTTTATCAAGTTTTTTTTTAAAAGTATACACGAGCTAATTCTACCTGGCATATCCAGTGGTTCATGTCATCCTTAAACTTTTTTGTTCAATTTTTAATTTTTGATTTAATTTAGTTTAATAATTTTTGTTATTAAAAATTAATTAGATTACAATTTTTATAAATCAAATAATTTTTATTTAATACTTTTATTTTAAAATTAAAATTAAAATTTTTAATAAAAAAATAATTATCTAATTAATCATTTTAAATCTTAAATGTCGCTGTCTGATTTTTAAAATATCCCTAATAATAACAAAAAGTCTAATGACAAAACCCTCCGCAAAAATTTAAAAATCTCCGTGAATCCCCCGCCGGCCGGCCACCAATCACCACCCACCACCATTCCTTTGTCTCCTTCTCCATCGAATCTTCTGTTTACGAGTTTAATATTGAAATGTCCATCTTCTTCACACTACCTTCTCCAAGGGTTTGTCGCGCTCTCTCTCATGGCCACGCCTCCCTCTCTCGTGCTCCTCTTCATCTTCTCCTTCGTCTTCTCTACCGCTCATTCTTCCACGATCGGCGTCGACTACATCTCTCGCCTTCTCGACATCCAAGAACGCGAGCGCGCTCCTCCCTCTGTTCAACTCGCTGCCGCTCACAGCGTCCTCTGTCGCTTGCTTCCCTCTCATTCTACAGCATTCGACTTTGGAATTGTCTCTAAGGTGCGTGCTTCGTGGAGAGATATTTTGTTTTTGTATCACTGTAGAGTGTAGAGTGTATGCTTTTGAAATCTGCTTTATTTGAGAACTCAAGAGTATAGTGTATGTAGCTGTCGTTTTTGTGTTGTTTGTGTACAGGAGCAATGTGGCGGGAAATCTTGCTTTATTATCGAGAATCATCCTTATTTTATGGGAGTAGGATCTCCAGAGATTCTGTTAGTTGAATTGCTTAACAGTATATCCTTTTTGTCTTCTAAGTGGTGTCAAGTATTTAGTGGCACCCATTTTCTGTGCATTGAATAGCTTATGAGTATGATTGTATATGGTGTTTTGGGCTGTCTCGTATTAGAATTTCTGGGGTCACTGCAGTGGAAGTATTGGCTGGTCTGCATTGGTATTTGAAGTATTTCTGTGCTGCGCATATATCATGGGACAAAACTGGTGGTGCGCAACTAAATTCAGTACCTAAATTAGGTTCTCTTCCTCGTGTTCAAAGTCCTATCATTGTAAGGAGACCGGTTCCTTGGAATTATTACCAGAATGCTGTTACATCTAGCTGTAAGTCCCAATGCTAACGGAGACCTGCTGTCAATGGCTATAGCTTCAGACTCTGAAAAATATGACCTAACTTTAACTTATCCCTTTGCAAAGATTCATTTGCTTGGTGGGACTGGAAAAGATGGGAAAAAGAGATTGATTGGATGGCTCTCCAAGGAATCAACTTGCCCTTGGCTTTTACTGGTCAAGAGGCTATATGGCAAAAAGTTTTCCAGGTGCCTTTCCTCTCCTTGTCATGTTTACTTGTTTGTTAGCTTTATAACTTATCTGTTTTCCTTTGAACGGTAGAATGCAACAATAGTGCTACATTTTCTTTAGGAACATGTTACTGAAAGTGATTTCTTCTTATTATCTTCTTCACGTTGTTGGTTCTTAGTCTTACATTAGTTCAGAATTTAGGATTTTCTAAAATGTACTTGATAGTTTATACTCATTGTGGGTAAGTACCATGATAGCACTATAGCAGCTTCTGGCTGCTCAAAAATCAGTTTTGATATTGCCTCTTAATATCTATTCCTGAAATGATTTATTCTTCACTTCTGCAGAAATTCAATTTAAGCAAAGAAGATTTAGATGATTTTTTTGGAGGGCCTGCATTTCTTGCTTGGTCTAGAATGGCAAATTTACACAGGTGCACTTATAACCTAGATTTATCGTTTTGGTTCACTTAAATTCTAGGTAGAAAATTTTTTTTCCTTTTTCAGTTCCTTCACAAAGTTTAGTAAATATTTGCCACAATGAAAGGTTATGCTGCTCTTTCAAACTTTTGATGTTATGGAGCACAGAATTTGAGATCATTTAAATCAGTAGGTGAAGTTTTTTCATGATGAGAATATATACTTAAACCAAAACATAAGGATTCCTGTATAAACAACATAAGGATTCCTGTATAAACACCTTTCTTTTCAATCTAAGGTGGGGTGGACCACTACCACAAAGTTGGCTTGATCAACAACTAGCTTTGCAGAAGAAAATACTTGCCAGGATGTATGACCTAGGGATGACGCCAGGTACCTATTTCAATTCATTAGTAAAGATGAAATTCACCTTCTTCCCCAACCATCCTTTCTGTCCTATATCTTCTATGAAGCATAACATAATTAAAGCTATTCTTAGAGGTTTTTAAGAAGTCATTTAGAAGAAGTAAAGCTATTACATAGGAGAAAGCAGTAAGACACATTTAAATTTTTAGATCTTTTGCTTCTCCAACTTCTGCTAAAGGTAATGTTCACAATACTTTTGAATCAACTTTTCCAGTCCTTCCAGCCTTTTCTGGAAATGTTCCTGCTGCATTAAGA
Organism: Erythroxylum minutifolium; assembly: GCA_027123815.1. Taxonomy (NCBI): domain Eukaryota; kingdom Viridiplantae; phylum Streptophyta; class Magnoliopsida; order Malpighiales; family Erythroxylaceae; genus Erythroxylum; species Erythroxylum minutifolium. The sequence continues at coordinate 24,699,818 of JAOTJB010000007.1, read as the reverse complement.
AATATATATCCATCAGCAAGTATAACTCGCTTGGGAAACTGGTAAGTGCTAATTGGTGCAAATAAGACACCAAATCTTCAACTTGTGAAAACTTGCTAATTTTGATGCATTCTATGGTTGCATCAATGGGAGACATAACACCCAATAAACGCTTGTGAAAAATCCTGCTTCAGGTTTTCGGTTGAGAGTGACACCCGATGGTGCTGTACTTATCTTCTTGATGCAACTGACCCCTTGTTCGTTGAGATTGGGAGAGCATTTATTCAAGAACAGTTGAGAGGTGCAATTGTCTTAGTTCCAAATTAGTTGAATATTATGTTTCTCATGTTAATAAATTTGTCAATGTTGCAAACGTTTTGATTTTTGGTATCATCTTTTGGTCAGAGTATGGAAGGACAGGGCATATATACAACTGGTAAGGTTATCTCTCCTACAGCTAATTTTGGATACATATGCCAGCTGGACTGTGAAGTTATTGCCTTTTATTGGCTGATTCCTTAAAGTCACTCATTAGCTCACTATTGTTTGTAGTTTCTGTAAAATTATAGGCTAAGTTTGTTCAAGTCTTTAAAATGTGTACATTCTGACTCATGGCAGTGACACCTTTGATGAGAATACTCCACCAGTTGATGATCCAGAGTACATTTCTTCACTAGGTGCAGCAATCTTTGAGGGAATGCAGAGTGGTGATGATCATTCAGTCTGGCTTATGCAGGTGGATCAATTTTGGTTGTGCAGTTATATTATTCAGCCTTACTAGTTCTCATATTGGTCTGTGATTGACTTTGTTCACATTCAGTGTACTGCAGCTTGTGCATTTCGATGCTTTGTCTTGATGAATATTCAAAATCACCCTTGCTATCTTACTAAGTTAATATTGATTTCTGCATCAGTAATTTGTCTTTAAAAATCATTTAGTAATTGCAAGGACTTTGCATTTGGTCCTAATGTCCTGATTTTATTTTTTTTTCTGCAGGGTTGGTTGTTCTCCTATGATCCCTTTTGGAGGCCTCCACAAATGAAGGTTTTAATTTCTGATTAGCTTTGTTTTCTGATTGTAGGTCAAAGACGGTCACCAAAATTTTCTCTTTACTTCTTTCTGTTGGGAATGTCTAACATAACGGTAGAACGTCAAGTTTAGTTAGAAGCATAAGGATTTAAGTTTCTGTGAAGAATATGCATGTGACACTATGGAAAAATTGATTATATCTTTTCTATCTTCATAATATAAATTCTCAAGGGTTAGGACATGATTAATAGAAGATTCATATGGGAAATCCCAAAATGATAAAAGTTGATCTTCGAACAGAAGTAAAAATCAATGGTTGACAATATGGGATTTTTCCCTAGCCTTACCATATCGAACATGTATTACACCTTGCCACTAACGAAAGTGCTGTATGCTATAATTTTTCAACCTTTGCTTCTTCTTTATCATCCAAAAATTGAAGCCAATATCATTTTGTTTCATGCAAGAGTTTGGAAATAAACTTTTAAGAACTCCACACAAAAGTTATCATATTTTTTTCATATGTAACAGTATTCACAATCTTTGTTATGTATGTCTACTACAGATTTTAATCTTGTCAGAATCCATGCACCGTCCACTACACAAATTGCCTCCATTGGAACATTTCTGGTGGCCATCTGCAATTCTCTACGTGCACATGCCTGCATAAAATATTAAATATACGTAGCGTAGTTTGAAATTTTAGATTCATTTTAGTGCAAATTGATAACTACATTTGGTCCATGTTTAGTCTACATGTCTGTCTTATCCCATCATGAGATTATGGCTTCGCATTGTTCAAATTTGTCATTTCAATTGATTGTGATGTTAGTTTCTGCCAACATCCAACTTTCTCCAGGCACTTCTACATTCTGTTCCTTTGGGGAGGCTTGTAGTCCTTGATCTTTTTGCTGAAGTCAAACCCATATGGATTACCTCAGAGCAGTTTTATGGCATCCCTTACATCTGGAAAGTTCTTTTTTTTGCCCGATAGTTAATGCTCTTGACTGACTTTCAAATTTTGTTTTACTTTTGATTAAGCTGCTAATTTGGAAAACAAATATTACAGTGGTTTTGCCTCTTGCATAGAAAGCAATTTTAATTGTGAAATGGGTTGTTAGCGCTCCAAAAAACTCATTCAAGTTGAAGATCTGAAAAACAACCTAATGGACAACTTGCTAGTTAATGAAACTTAATCAATTATATTATCTACATATTTTTCATTTCTTTATGCGAAGATTGCAATTGTGTTTTGATTTATTTGTTCCATGATATACAGGTGTATGCTGCATAACTTTGCAGGAAATATAGAAATGTATGGAGTTTTAGATTCAATAGCTTCTGGTCCAGTCAAGGCAAGAACGAGTCAGAACTCAACAATGGCAAGTTTATTCTTTTGAATCATCGCCTGATTTGACATTTCTCTGCAAAAGAATAATCAGTACCTTGTTTGCCAATTGTACAATGAATTCCATGATTTTGCATCTTTCGACTCGGAAATTATTTTCCAAATTTTTCATTCACTCGGTACCAAATGACTATTTTTCATATTTTACTTTATGAAGGTTGGTGTTGGAATGTCGATGGAAGGAATAGAACAGAATCCTGTAGTATATGATCTGATGTCTGAAATGGCATTTCAACATAACAATATTGACGTCAAGGTAATGTTAAAGTTATTCCTTAATCCCTGTAATTTTCATCCTTTATTTTTCCAAAAATTTCCATCTCACAATATAAGAAACATTATGTTCCAAGCTTAGATAATCGTGACCTATTGCAGAAGCATTTTCTTGTATAATGTTACGTCTTTAATTTGTTTTTTTTACTTAGTATTCTTATTCAAGTTAGTTTAGAACTTCAAACACCTGGTATGCCCTTATGCAAATAAAAACATTTTACCAAGTATAATGAAAATTCATTTTCCTTGTACAAGTTTATTTTTTCTAACATATAGGAATCACTTAGCACTGCAATTGCTGTTGGTAGTTGAAGAAGGCAACGGGCCTTGCAAAGTTATTGTAATTGATTGACCCCCTATAATTCTCAATGCTTATTGGTAACCCATATGTTTCCATAAATAACAAAAACTGTTCTGTATTCTCTTTTAATTTGTTTCACTAGTTTCCTGGCTTGAAAACTCATCCTCGTTCCCAATTTTGACTGTATCTTGAGCTGTGTGTTCTGGCATGTAACTAATTTTTATAGTAGCACATTTTTCGAATAAAATTTCCATTCTTTTTTTTTCATTTGAAAGTTTTCAGTTTTGCATGAGGAAACTTGACCAGTTGGTTTGTCAGGCCATACATTCACTAACTTATCACTTGACCAGTTGGGTTGTCAGGCCATACATTCACTAACTTATCTTTCTTATAGGCTTGGCTGGATTTGTACTCAACAAGACGTTATGGCCGTTCAGTACCTTTAGTGAAGGATGCCTGGATTATTCTATATTACACGATTTATAATTGCACAGATGGTGCCTATGTAAGTTTCAAAGTTGCTGCTTGATCATGTTCATATTTTAGTGGGATCTCATAATAAGTGGGATGGAATTATGCCAACTCAATTGCATATTTTGTACACTATCTCAAGTAGGATGTTGCGCTAGTCCAAGTTGTTCTGGGGTTCTCCAATTTCATGTTCAAGAATGACTACTACTCGTAGTGATGGCATTAGGCTGGGTTTGGGTAACCTTGGTCAGGGCCCGACCCAAAATTTTTTGTAAGGCATCGGACCAGATCTGAGGCCCATCAAACCTGAGACTCGTGATTCGAGCTTAGATCCAAGCCTAAACTAGATCAGGCTTGGGTGGCCTGAAGTCCGGTCATATCAGACCGTATCTGTTAAATTCAAATCGGGTCAGTTTTGGGCTCAAATGTCATCCCTAGGAGTGAGGCAATTGTGTCTAGTTGTGTATTTAAACTTCTATCTAGATTTTCTGTTTTTTCTTTGTTTGCATGAAGTCATATAGTCCCTCTTATATTGGACCAGGACAAAAATAGAGATGTCATCGTAGCATTTCCCGATGTTGATCCTTTCTTCATTTCGGTTTCTCAACCAAGTTATAACCGCAATGGCAACCCATTATCAAGGATGGTTATATCTAATCGAAATGCTGATTCGTATGACCGACCGCACTTATGGTACTCAACTTCTGAAGTTTTGCGTGCATTAGAACTTTTCATTGCCAGTGGGGATGAACTATCAAACAGTCATGCTTACAGGTTGGCATTTTTGGGTTTCAAAAGCTTTTGTAATACATATCTTTTAGGTCTCAAATTCATATGGATTCCATTGATATCTTTGTTGTTATACTTCATATTCACTTGGTTTTTCCATTTTATCTTCAGCTATGACTTGGTTGATCTAACAAGACAAGCTTTGGCAAAATATGCGAATGGGCTGTTCTTAAAGATAATTGAAGCTTACATGTTAAATGATGTCAACGGAGTTGCTTGGCAGAGCCAAATGTTTCTGGACCTTGTGGATGACATGGACACGCTATTGCAATGCCATGAGGGATTTCTTCTGGGCCCTTGGTTAGAAAGTGCAAAGAATCTTGCCAAAGATACAGAGGAGGAAAAACAAGTTAGAGGCTTCATGAACTATTATTTAAAACTTGCCAACATTAAGCATGTTGTTTTTCCCTTTCTAGTGAAATACTCCTAATTTGTCCTATGTTGCAGTACGAATGGAACGCAAGAACTCAGCTAACTATGTGGTATGACAATACCGAGGAGGAAGCAAGTCTTCTTCGTGATTACGGTAAGAAACTAGCCTAATTAATTTGATTTGCCATTTTTGATTGAGTGAATGGTGTTAGTTTTGTCTGTTTTTCTTCTGGTCAGTCAGTCTCATTGTTGGATGATTAGGGACTTTTGCAACATAAACGTGAGAATTCTTCCTTGAGGAATTAACTGCAGAATATTTTCTGTGATCCCTTATAATCCACATACTGTAGCAAACAAATACTGGAGCGGCCTTCTACATGAATATTATGGTCCGCGAGCAGCCATATACTTCAAATACTTGATTGAGAGCTTGGAGAATGGTCATGGCTTCCAGCTGAAGAATTGGAGGAGAGAATGGATAAAGCTCACTAATAACTGGCAAAAAAGTCGAAACACATTCCCGTTAAAGAGCACTGGAAATGCCCTGAACACATCTAGGTGGCTTTACAACAAGTACTTGCGCAATCCTGATGCATATAATGGCCAACTTAAGCCACCACAGGACGAGGTCTCCGTGGCAGAAGTTGTCCTGGAAGACAGTAATGTGTATATACGGTAAGTAATATGTACTTTTGCAGGTTTGCCTGCATAATCTCTACCTAGACCAAAACCTGTCAGCAGAGGAGTTTTTAGCAAATGTGGCGTCCTATAACGGTGTCGTATGACAGATCTTGAATGGTATTAATAATTGGCAGGAAATTTCACTTTCAGTTGGGGAATAACGGGGTTAGCATCAAAATGGAATGGTCAGATATGATTAATGCTGACTTATAATAATTTATATGAAAAACAAACTTTTGCTAATTAAATCACCTGTTGCCCTTAGAAATAACTATCAATAGGCCAAAAATCAACATATTGCATAAGGTTCTTTTATTTGTGGAAACCGAAAAGAGTTTGATGTACGTATCTGTTATTATATATGTTTACAAAGGGTTATTCCTGTAACTTAAATTGTAATTACACTTTATGATTGTTTCAGAGCTCAGCCACAATAATAATTATCAATAGGTATACTTGTAAAATATTCAAGGAGAACGAGAAACTTCTAGGCTCTAGGCCGCAAACAGGATATTAGTTACTAGAAGCTGCCGGTCTTTTCTTCTTTTCTTTGGTTTGGTAGAAAGGTATCGTCACGTTTTACGTCATCGTTTGTTTACTCGGCGTTCAAGTTCGACGACTTCGTAGCAGGCTTTCGACTTTCTCATTCAGCAAAAATACACGTCATTCCATTAAATCCAAGAAAATTAAAATTTTAACCTTCGTATAAAGAAGACTAACAACCTCACTCACACGTTAGTATGTATGCTAAGTTACTTTTCTTATTAATTTAAAATGTATTGAGTTTACAAATATTGAATTTATAATTTGATTTAAATTATCAGTTTATTACTTAATTATAAATTATTAATTAGTCAAATAATATATTTAATTATTAGATATTTATTTAATAAAATTAAAAATACGAATTATCGGAACATCCTAATGATATACTCGGTATGGCCCGCGAAGCTTCCATGGGTGGTGGTGGGCTCCAGTTGTTTGCCGTCGGAAACGACCTTGACAGTTTTAAAAACCCAACTTATATGATGTTTCTATAACTTCACGCGGTCGAATGTTCCAATTCACTTAATTGCCCTTCATTAAAAAAGGAAATTCAAAATGCTACACTCGTCAAAGGGTAATACTGTCCAACAAGATAATTGCAATCTTATTGCTTTCTTATGCTTCACGTTGATACAGGACGACGACACGGACTTTGCTACGCTGTATAAATAGCACGAACCTAATCTAAACCCCCTCGTAAGTCGTAACGTAACATTTCTTCTTCTTGTATCGGTTTCTCTCCTTCTCGTTCTTCAGATCATTATCAAAACCAATCGTCATAACATCAGATGGCCGCAAACAGCTCATACGGTACGTCGTGGGCCGATCAGTGGGACCCAGACGATTCTGTTTCTTATCGGTCGACGACCACCACCACCACCAAGAACTCATCTTCGACCACCGCAAAGTACAAGCAGAAGGTCGGAGTAGGTCTCGGGAAGACAAAAGCCGTCGCTTCCACTGGCGTCAAGAAGGTTAAAGAAGGTACTACCGTTGGGCTCCAGTGGATCAAAAACAAGTATCAGAAGACTACTCAGAAACATTGATCCATATTAGAATTGTCAAAACTATATCCCTGTTTATTCTTTAGCTTTTCTTTTCTCGTGTTGTTAGTTTCCCTCCGCTGTTCAGGATTTCTATTCGTTTGTTTATAGCACACATCACCATGTGGTTTTTTTTTTAATGTGATTGTATAAATATGATGGTGAGTTTCTTTCACAGTTTTCTGTAATTCTGAGACATATATTGTATACATAAATGCAGTGACCTTAGTTTTTGTATATCAGTGAAGCAAATCCGATCCTTTTCTTCTCTTTTTTTTCTTTTTGAACAGATCATTACGTGCTTTATACTTTGTTTACAAAGAAATAATTTAATTAAAAGTTGATAAAGACTGTTTCTTGGAGACGAAGTTTAGTTTTATCTTATGCATGCTGTTTGAATGCGTTGGAGGTACGGCGGTGTTACCGCTTTCTTTAATGTTACTAGTAGGAAGGTCCGAAACGGACTGTTATTGTCAAAACCAAACGCAGTTCGGTTCTAGAAAGTTTGACTCGGTATTCTATATATATACAACAAAATCCAACAAAACGACGAACTAAAGAAATAGAAGTGAAGCTAAAATCTTACTGGACACTATACAAGACGTAATGACCTGCACCTCTGTGGCTGTGGGTGGTGGAGTGGTCCAGTTGCTCCACCGTCAGATAAGACTCGTCAGCGTACCCGCCTTCGTAACAACTACCAAGATAGATTCTGGATGCTTCTTCAACTCCACGCTTGTTCCATGTTTGAATCTAAAGTCGTCCAAGGGTAACACCGTCCAACTATATTTTATTATAAGTTCCTTTTATCTAACTTTGAAATAGCAGCACACGGACTTTGCAACCATATATATTACATAAACGCATAACCCCTTATAACCCTAACCTCTCTTCCTCTTCGAGCATATCCACTCTTTCTCGTTCTTCAGATCATAAATAGAACCAGATGGCTGCAAACGGCTCATATGATAAATCCTGGGCCGATCAGTGGGACGTCGACGACCCAGTTTCTTATCGGTCGTCATCGACGACGACGCCGAACAAGTCATCATCCACCACCGCAAAGTACAAGCAGAAGGTCGGAGAAGGTCTCGGGAAGACCAAAGCAGTGGCTTCCACTGGCGTCAAGAAGGTCAAAGAAGGTACTTCCACCGGGTTCCAGTGGATAAAAGAAAAGTATCATAAGGCTACTCAGAAACGTTGATCCTTGTTAGTATCGACAGAAGCATCTCTGTGCTTCGTGTCTCCTCATTCTTCAGCTTTTTCGAATGTTGTTAACCTGTTACAGAAAGAAATTGAAACTTGATAAAGATTGTGACTTTGAACAAACGTGAAGTTTGGTATTATCCTGTTTTCATGATTTTTAAATGCGTCACGGTTTCACACACTTGTATTCTTTTAATATCATTATTTAAAATTTAAAATAATTTGAGTTCTTTTCATGCAACTTGAGTTAACAACTCTAATATCAAAAGACTCTTTCTCCTGAGTGAAGCATCTTTACATGGCATAAATTCAATTTTTATAAGTTTATAAATTCACCTTTTACAAGTTTATAATCAAACAAAAAATCCGATGTGATGGTATGCATGATCTGTCACTTCTGTTGTTGATAAAAAAATATTCATGCTCATGTGCAGATAGAAGCGTTGAGATTCAAGACATATTCATGATAAAGTGATATAAGTCACTTTTAACTCTCACAAATATAACACATCCCATTGCTTTGTTAACAATAGTCTTATCATTATAAGATTTACTCTTATCTTATCCTTGATTCTAGCTAATTGATATGATTGCATAGCACAAAATTAGGGATATTTAATTAGAATAATTGTATATAAATACCTCCTTGTATATTAAATCATACACACAAAATACGTCATTCTTTCTTTGCTCTTAGTTTTTTCAAGATTTTCTTGTATTCTTATGTTTGTTTCTTTTTTATTTTATTCTTGTTACACCTTATTTCTCAACAAGTAGTATTAAAGTATGTTTGAAATGGGGAATTGCAATGGACTTGTAAATTTTAAATTGTGGCAATGAAAAGTGAAATCATGTTGTAGGAGCTACAAGAAAATAAGATAAAATACATGGAAAGAGTTATATGCATGAGTAGTTGGAATCGTATGGCTTTGTCTGGTAGACAAGATCACGCACCATGCCATAGGGAGTACATTCTTTATGGAGGTATAGTTGATACGTGTTAAAGTCTCATGAAACAATTTATTGATGTGTTCAATCAAATAGTTAGTAACTTGTTGAGGATTAAGATGGCTTTTGCGGACAAGGATAAAGTAACAACTATGTTATGTTCTTTATCTTTTTATTATGAACATCTGATAACTATGCTTATATTGGATACGGAGATAATTAGTACAGAGGACATTCGTGCTATGAGTGCGAGCAAATTGGATGTATCAGTGTTAACGTAGCATGAAGTAGGGACTCATATTATAGCAACAGAGATACGTTCTATGCTTTAACTAGTCATGAAATATACTAGATATAGGATGTTCATGTCACAAGATACTAAACAAGGATTAGTTTGTGTCATGCAAAATAAGCAAGTTTGGCACTATTTACTTAGGACATTGAGTGGTATCCGTCACGTACCAGATTTGATGAAAAACTTGATCTCTTTAGGCATCTTACATGTGAATGATTTTGACTATAAACTTGTGATGAAAGGGTTAGGGTTAACAAAAAATATCTACAAATCCACGTGCTCTAAATCATATTTGCGATGAAGTGCCTTATTTGAAAATAACTGTTTAGAATTTAAGCTATAGAAAGATTTCAGGACATATTAAAATTATATTGTTTAGAATTATACCAGTTAGAGTTTACAATTAATATATATTATTTTGAAAATTATAAAAAGATATACATTTCATTTAATAGGATATATTCGTATTACCAAACCAATAATACAAGTCGAAGTCTCGGTGTTATACATTATCGTCAGTAAAAATAAGCCATTTTTAGAAGAACATGAACTGGGAAATAGTAACACAAGCACACATGCCCGTTAAAAAGGATGGAGCCATGCGCAAAATGTAAGCCCTAGGATCAAAGGCCCATCAAAAAGTACATTCAAAACCCAAAGCTTTTAGAAAGACTAGTGCATGGCACATGTAAGTTATTCACTAAGTAGAGTAATCTATCGGGTTTGTGCTTAATACAGGTCCAAGTCCAATCCAAGAAAACTACTTCTACTGTGGATAACAAAAGTACACATTCGGCAGCACGTGTCTTGTCTGATGCAAACTATTAAGCATAAATATACTAAGGACAAATAGTATGGATGACCACGAAATTTCATTCCATCGTCCATTTCATTAACAGCTAGATTGTTCTCCCTTTCCTTTTCTTGGTGCAGTCTTTCACACCCGTGACATACAATAATTCCAAAATTTTCATCTACTATATTAGGAAAAAAAATTCAACCAAATTACAAGTGAAACTTTATATGTTATTAAATCACACGGTGTGACTTAACATGTCACACCCGTCACATACAACATTATTCATCACCTTTTATATCGTTCTCATAGGTCTAAGTTTACGTCAGAACAATATTTGAAGTCTTCCCTTCATTTGTTTGGTTGTTGACAACATTAAAAAGAAATTAATTTTCCAACAAATACGCTGCATTATATCACAAAACATGATCTTCGACCACTGATTTCAATAGACAATCTTTCAACATATATGTCACCGATTTAAACATTCGATGTAATAAATGAAATTTATTCGGTTGTTAGCAATAAAATCTAAAAGTAATTAATTTTTCTTTTAACAAACATTTAATATGTTATCATTTTTTCTTAAACATGCGTCTCTCGTTGTTTCAATTTTCTTTCTCATCAATTACATTCACGAAATCTTCCACCATATTTATTTTCTTTGTTTCCCTTCCAATTTTCTTTGTTTCCCTTCGTATTGCTTGACTTATTCAAAATGAGGAACAAAGAAATGCTATATCAGCTTAAAGATCTTCTCCAATCGATTCAACAAAATAAAGCTATCCTGCAACATCTAACCAAACAAACTCCTCTCTCGCAGAAGCAGGTGAGATCTTTCTCTCTTTCTACAGTTTCGATTATTTTATAGATGAAGAAGCAAGATTATATCAATAGTGCACAAAATAGTTGCTGCCATTAACATTGTTTTCTACCTAATCATAGAAGAAATTTTGTAATAACGCTTGTATCGAACGGTTCCTCAGAGGTAACAGTGGCGACATTATGTTAGCTACAAAAAATTTAAAGGCTTGCCTTTCTTGGAGAGACAACATATTTATCGGTAATGTAACCATAATTTTTATTATAATATTATTAATGAAATCAAAATTTCTTACACTTTTTGTGCTGCTTCTTAGTCCTTTTTTTATCAATCCTTTTTCTACTTCTTCCATTATAAATAATTGTTGTATTTTTTAATAAGTTAAAATAGTTCAGTGTTAAACTAATTGCCAGTTCAAAATAAAGAACAACAAATATTGCTTCAAAATCTTTCGTTCGAATTTTGTTTATTTTACTTTTTGTTTATTTCTTTGAAATGTAGAGAACTTGACAGTAGATGAATTTTTCACTGAACTCACTAAAGGGCTTACTTATGTAGCGGGTTACGATAAAGATTCGAGACCTATTTTGGTATTTTGCTAATTCCACCAATTACATTTTTTACTTTTTTTACTTTTTTAAACTCACAAAAATTATCAACAAGATTGTTTATATATATATTTCTAAATTTCATTTTGGCATTTGTTACATCTATAGTTGTTCAAAAGCTTTATTGTTCCTTTATTGCCATTGGTTCAAGATTTTTCACCTTAAACAAGATTACCGGAAGTTTCGTTCACGAAAACTGTAAGTGACCATACATAATTTTTGATTGTGTGTCTATTTCAATTTTTATCCTTCTTAGTTGATCATTAATCATATCAACATTCTATCTTTTGCTTCAATTTCTGTACATTCACATGCTTCATTGCATTTACTGTGGAAGTTGTCGTATCAACCATGCGAAAAAACTATGAACAATTTTTACTTCTTTTTGATGTCAGTATGTTGATTTCTTCCGAAACTCCGTTGATGACTCATAAAAGTATAGCCACTATTTTACAAAAAAAAACTATTATGTCTTTCCTGCCTTGTGAAAAACTTTTAAATTAGATTTAAATGAGTCACTACATATAACCTTGTCATATGTTCTCTTGTAACTTGTTCTTCTGATCTTCTCAGGGTTTTTCAGGTTTGCTTTAACTTTCATAAATGTACTTCTATCAACATTAAAAATTGTTACCGATTATTACCCGTCCAGACTTTACAGAGCTTTTGTAATCGACTCACCTTCTTTTTTCTCTTATCTATAGAAGGTAATACTGTTATTTATATGTCTAATTCTTGTTTATTTTATCTCCCTTTTAACACTATCATGAAAAATAATCATTTTTTAGACTCTTTTAATATACATGAGCCTATTACTGCTTTTAACTTATGATTCAAATCTTGATTGCTAAGTAATCGTGGAATGTTGATAATTACAGGGTGTTCAACCATTTGTTGAATTTTCAATAATCACCACAGTGGTTTCTTCACTAGACTTCGAAGAATAATTAGAATTATATGATTTACGTAATCACCCACAAGTCTCTTCCCTTCGATTTGACCATTAGTCGATTAGATCAACAGCTAAACATGGCTTATGTTCATTAAGGTTTTAATTTACTGTGTCGCAACATTCTAACTCAGTCAAATCATGGTACCTTACCTTAACCCGTCTAGCTTTTTCAAAAATAGAGTCCACTCGTAATTCTCGCTTGGGCTCAATACAGATTAACCTATAAAATGCGAGATCTAATTCCTTTGCATCACCTATTGATAGAACACGTTATCGAAACATCAAAGCTTATGCAATGGCCACCAATAAAACTTTATTCCCCTTGATTCCCATTCCACAATGTGTCACCACAACTGAGACACTTAAAATTTTTGAATCGCAAACCCCACAACCCTCTTTCTTTGGATCACTAGCCATAATTTTGTTTTCCAAAAAACGCTATAAATCTGACAACTCCTACGAGTCTTTCTTACCCTTCTTAAAATTTTACAAAAGCCTTTATGACAAGATCATTTATAGGTCAAATACGCAACCGCCACTTAGTGGTCTTGTGTCTATCATACCACCGCATCTTAAGCGACGTCATATGTTAGTATCACATCAGTTTTAAACCAAGAGTTAAGTTGACCTTCGTGCATACTCAGCGCAGAATCTTGTTCGTATATCATATATGATGAATCCTTTTGTGTAGGTGCATACTCAATGTAGAATCTAGTTTGTATCATATATGATGAAATCCTTTTGTGTATTAGAATGATGAAATCCTTTTGTGTACTAGAAGATGATGTCTTTATTATTTGCCTCATTTTACATTAACAAAACAACAATTTCAAAGTTTTGTGTTATGAAAATGATTATTATTTTAAAAATTATAATGGCTATCAGCTTTTGGTTAGAAGAAAAAATTTTATTGCTACAAAAAATTAATATATGTCTAACCGCAAACACAATTATGATATTCAAAATTCATTTTTTCATATTAATATCTAATTATTACGTAATTTATTTAATATGTATAATTTAAGATTTATTATAAGTCTTATCAAAAAATAAATAATTAACTTAGAAAACTTAGCTTATAAAACTTAACATGTTAGAAACCGCCTTAAAAATAATTCATAGTTCTTGA
>JAOTJB010000007.1:24641378-24657042 GCA_027123815.1 Erythroxylum minutifolium | reverse complement strand
TTTAAAAATCTTGTAATTTACAGTTACTGGTTTTATTATTTAAATGTATGTGATGCCATGTGGAGTTCTGTAGTGATCGCACGTAGCGCTTTCTTACCTTAGGATATGTGTCGGAACGACCTACGAGCGTCCTGGTGCATACCCTAGGGTAATGGGGTGTTACAATTAAACTTGAATCAAATCTACACTTGCTGGTCTTGTTGTATGTTGATAACATGATAATTAATAAAGATAATGAAGCTGAAATTTCTAAGTTGAAAAACGCTTACCTGTTTGATTTGAGATGAAAGTTTGGGAGAAGCTGGTTGTTTTCTTGATCTGGAAGTTGAGAAATCAAATAAGGGATATTTTGTCTCTTAACAAGATTATGTAAAGAAGCTTTTGTAGCATTTTACTATGGAGGAGTCAAAAGAAAAGGCAATTTTTGGTTTCAGTTCGTATTACGGTTGAAAATACATAAGAAAGGGAAGAATAAGGCTTTTATGAAAGACCAGAGAATAGCTAAATCGTATTAACAACCACATCTCAAGCTGATGAAATATGAATGGAAGTTATTCTAGAAGGTTTCAAACAACTTGTTGGTAATTTAATTTATTTAAATGTCATAATACCTAAAATTGCTTATTCTGTTTCTTTAGTCTCACAATTCATACAATGTCCAAGGAGTTCTTACTTAGGCTATATTTGGTTAGACCTAAGGTTTTTGATGGAACGGAATAGAATGGTTTATAATGGAATAGAATGTAAATAGATGTAATATTAGAAAATTGTTATTTGGGAGGGATGAAAGGGTTCATAATGTAATATAGTGAAAAGTTGTTTGGAAGAAGGGTTTACAATGTAATATAGTGAAAATTTATTTATTATTTTATATTTCATCATAAACCCCCCAAATTGGAGGCATCTTATTTTTACTATTTATGATGGAATGAGATGTAATATGAAATTCTTCTCTTCTATCTCATTTCATTCCATTCTATTATAAACCTTCAACCCAAACAATAAAATAGTATTACATTCCATTAATAAACTCCAAACAAACATAGCCTTAGATGCAATAAAGAGAATCCATGTTATGTAAAAGGCTCTCTTGATTATAATCTTATGTACAAAAGATGTGAAAGGTTTGTGTCAAGTGAATTTATTGATGCAGATTGGCAAGAGATGCTAATGATAGAAATTCAACTTCAAGTTATTGTTCAGTACTAGTGTAACAATGATATCTTGATGTGGCAAGAAGCATAATGTGGTTACTTTATTTAGCACTGAAGCTGAATATGTAGCAACTATAATAGTTGCATAAGAATGTATGTGGTTAAAGAATTTGACGAGAGGCCTGCTCTGCAAATTTGAATATGTTGTATACATCAAATGTGATAACGAAAGTGTCATCATATTTGCTTATAATCCAATTTTTTATGAACAAACAAAACATACCAAAGTTCATCACAACTATTCACGAGAGAAGGTATTAGCAAGAAATTGAGCTAAAAGGGATTTCTACAAATAGCCAAGTTACAAACATAATCACTAAAACATTAGAAGAGCCTAAGGCTGAAGAGTTTAGATCATAAACATGCATTAAGGGAGAGTGTTAAAAATTAGTCCATCTTCCTTGAAAATTTTGTTGTTTGTTTATTAAGTAAATTAATTTAGCTTATTATTTATGGTAGACTTAGTCAAATTAGAGAATATTAGTGGTGGGTAACAGCAGATTTCTAGGATGTGAATTATGCTTATAAATATGCTCCGTTTCTGATATACTTCGTGAATTCAATCGTCAATATACTGCTTATTTGTTCCTTTTAAGCAATTCTGTTTTTGCTTTACACCTAACCTATATGATGTCACATGCCAGAATTAAATTAATTTCTGAATTATATTTATAATAAATTAAATTATATATTTATTATTATTATCATCATAAAATTATGAATTTAAATTACAATTTACCCTGAATTTTCCTAAATTTTATGACGTCACTTCTTGCGTACAAGTATACAATTATACGTTTTCAATATCAAGAAATTAGAAGAAAAAACTTTTGTCAATCGTTGGTGATATAAGAGTATACAGACATCCTCGTACAAAATTAATCGCTCTTCATGAAACGTTATGTCTCTAACTGATGAAGCGCAAGTGCAATAAGTTGACAGGCGAGGACTAAGAAGAGCGAACTCCACGCGCTCCAAAATACGAACAACTTTTGGTTTGTTAATCGTTCTTGTGAGCAGACCGAATGAACCAACCCTCAAGCCCTGCTGAAATTCAAGTATCCGACGCCAAATCGGACAGTTCCGAACACTGTGAAGTCTCATCCGGACATTGTCTATGTTTCCAAGTAATACACAACTCTTATGTCGGATTCTGTTCTTCTTGATATTCAACAATTACAACCAATGGCATGTAATCTCAATGATTCTTCATAGTAATGAATCTAATTAGCCCTGGGAAAGGTTCCTGTTGTCCATCATATCTTGCTGGAAAAAGCAACTTGTTGACTCCAGGATTCTATTTACAAGTGTATATTCCCAAAGGTTCTGTGAATTAATTGAAGGATTAGTATTCTTCTTCTTCACATAGTCTGTTGTACGCTTTACTTCAAGTGGGATAAGAACATGATTTCTTTCTCATGAATAACTGGGACTAATCAGGCACTCACGGCACATGGAACTTCCATACCCTAATTAGTACCATCTACAGCCCACGCTTGCCACAGCTTCCCGTAAGCGTGTAATTCATCCCACATTCAAGTTGGCAAAAGAGAATAAAACTAGAAGGTAATAAGATTTTCTGAGCTCTCCAGGAATGAAATCTTGTAAGCGAGACCAATTAACCCACACACCGCCAAAAAAATTACTGCCCCATTCAAGTCAGTGAAGAAGCAAGATTATTCAGAATAAAACCAGAAGTCGAGAAGACTTTCTTAACATTCACAAAACGGAAACTTGTTAGAAAGACCAATTAATGGAACCGCCCTTGTTATCACATCATCCTCTCAATAATGCACACAAAAAGATCAAAGTAGGCACATGACCCTTTTTTATCAGACTCATCTGTCTGCCGTCCTTCGGCAGAAAATCAATAGTGGAGATTAAAGCTGCAAAATGAAGAACTTGCTAAGACCACAAATCTCACCAAGTTCCGCGCAAGCTCCCATAATCACTCATGAGAGCAAACTGATCAGTAAAGTTGCATTGCCATTTGAATAAAGAAGAATCCAACACAATTCGGATATCCATGACAACTTCAATTTATACGTGCTTCATAATTTAAGACGTCTTGGAAGACGGCCACATCTACTTTGTAAGCTCAGAATTTCCTTTGCAAAACCTTGATTACCGGTCAAAAGAAGTCCGTCTAGAATCCGATTGAAAGTCAACCTGCGAGGCATAAATCCTCTATCAACCATCTCTAGTAGCAATTTCCCAGCCACCACCATATCATCTGACTTTTTCCTCACAAACATTCCACTTATCAGAATATTGTAAGTATCTAAATTAGGCAAACAATCCCCACTACCCATCTTCTGAAACAGATCAAGTCCCCTTTCTATTTCTCCAGCATCACAAAAGTACCGAATCGCAATATTATATGTTTGTACATTCGGATCACACTCATCATCCTTCATTCTTTCCATAAATTCCATGGCCCTTTCCATTTGACCTGCATGAAGCAATCCTCTAATCAACAAATTATAAGTTACTGAATTTGGCACATAACCCTTTTTCACCATCTCCTCAAAAACCGACATTGCATTCTCCACATTATCTTTCTTGCACAAAACCTGGATGAAAGCATTATAAGTAGCCACCGAAGGAAGCACACCATCCTCCACCATTCGATAGAAAACCTTTTGAGCCCTTTTGATCTCACCAACAACTCCAAATCCATGTATCACCGTAGTATAAGTAACAACATCAATCTCACACTTCCTCTTTTTCATTTCCAAAAAGAAATCCCAAGCTTCATTAATCTGACCAGCTCTAATGTATCCTTTAAGCATTGTATTGTAAGTCGTTATATTGGGACTCAATCCTCTTTCTACCATCTCTTTCAACACCTCTAATGCTTTAGGAGTCCTCTTGATCAAACACCAACCATTAGCAATTATATTATAACTAACGCAATCAACTTTAAACCTACCCCTAAGAGTCTTAAACAAGTTATAAGCCATCTCTACCCGACCCGATTTGCACAATACATCAAGAACTGTATTAAATGAATGAAGATCTTGAAAACACCCATATTCACGCATATGTAAGAATACCTTAAAAGCTCTATGGGGTTTTCCCGCGGCAGCGTACCTCTCTGCGATGATTGCAAAGGTTTTGGGGGAAGGTCCAATGCGTCTCGAGCGCATGCGAGAAACGAGTGCCCAGAGCGTACGATAATCTCGGAGACGCGCCGATATGTCGATAGCGAGGTCAAAGGAAGAGGGGTGGTGGGCATATAAAGGATGGTGAGAAAGTATGCGGAAGAATTGGAGAGCTTTTGGGCCGTGGTTCCACAGGCGTTTGAGAATTGTGTTAACGAGGTCAGGTGTCCATTCGATGGCGGTGGAGTGAAGAGTTTGGGATAAAGCTCGTGGGTCGGACGAGTTAAGGATGAGTTTATATAGACTGGCGGTTTGTGACGCTTCCGGCGAAGGAACGGCGGTAAAGTTGCGGCCTTTAAGTGATAGAAGACGATGGAGATGAGAGCCGCTGCTCCGCCGCAATTGAACCATGCGTATCTCAAACGATTTAGTCAGTGGAATTCATATGATACATGTTAGGAGTTGACGAAGATAATGTTTCATTTGCCGCTAACGAATGCAACACACAAATGGTTTTGTTTTTGATACTTCAACTTTCAAATAATTAAGGTTGTCCGTCTTTGGGCTTAGGTACATTATGGGCTGTCTTGTTATAAGAAATCCATCTCAAGAGGTCTCGTCTTCTTCAAAAGCCTCGGCGCTCAGCAAGTAGCTCCTGAGAGGTTTCAAATTTTGATTTTGGAGTCGGAAAGTATATTTTGTGTACAAAAGGCAGAGCTGTTCATGTTCAGAGGAGAGTGCAAGCCGCGGGAGTATTGGGAATGAGTACGAAAGACAGTTGCAGAAGTGAGATTAGAACTGCGATTCGCCAACTGAGCGATCGTTGTCTTTACTCTGCTGCCAAATGGTAACAGTTTCCACTCTAAAACCCTAAACCCACTTGCTTATCTGCCCATTACCCACCTCTCTTGACAATTTTCTTTCTTTGATTTGTTTGATTTTGAAATGTATCTTCTCGATTTGGGCATCCAAAATTTGTGCTTAGTTTTAAGTACATGGATTCAGAGGTTGCACCGTAGACTATATCTGAACTAGATTGTTGATTTTCGTCAGCTTCGATCTCACGGATTCTCCTAAACTGCATATCTCGTTATCCATCTTGTTTGATATGCATTTAGAAACTGAATTTCAGCTTTTAATAGCACAACGAGTAGTGGATTCCTTTTATAATCGTTTCTGGTTTTTTGACGTCATTTTTAGATGGAATTTATAGATCAGTAAATAGGAGTTTCACTGTCTCCATGTATGCTTGCAGGGCGGCAGAGCAACTGGTAGGAATTGAGCAGGACCCTGCAAAGTATACTCCTTCAAATACTAGGTTCCAACGTGGAAGCTCAAGTATTCGCCGGAGGTTTCGCACAAATGAGATCACTTCCACACCTACTACCGGGGTGTCCTATGTTTCCACTCCATTGATGGAGGAAGATGAGGCAGTGGACAGTGACTTTTACCTTCTGGCTAAATCTTACTTTGATTGCCGAGACTATAAAAGGACTGCTCATGTGCTTCGGGATCAAACGGGGAAGAAATCAGTCTTCTTGCGCTGTTATGCTCTTTATCTGGTGCGTATGTCTTGCACTGTGGTTTCTCTTGTATTGCTTTTGTTGCTGTGGTTGAGCCTTGATGTGTTGAGATAAATGTTCAAGGCCGGTTGTTGCCTGAAATGTTTTCTATGGTCTAAGTGGGTTTATTGTCCAGATGGCAGAGTTGTTATCTGCTTGCAAATTGCATACTGTGAGTAAACATCTAATGATGGTTGGTAATCCAAATTGGAGTCAATTGGTTCCTTCTGTAAATTAAGCAAATATGATCTACAAGCTTATTGAATAATTTCATCTCAATGTTTATGGTTGCTGCTAAACAATTCCTTTGATTGCAAAAGTTAATTAATGTTTTTCATTGCATATTCTTGATTGATTGAGCATCCTATGTCTGGATATTTGTGAAGTTACTTTTCTCACATTTTGCTGTTTGTTAATTTAGTCGTAGACCCCTAGTATTATCTTTACTTTGATTCTCAAAATTTCCCTATTTCTTTACCAAGGAAGGAGAGAACTGAGATCACTCAAGTAAGATGATGTTGATGACATGCTCTTCTAGGACACATATTTTGATTGAGAAAATAGCTGGTTCTACTCTCAAAAGTTGTACGGTTGAGAAAGTGCCCTGCTTTAACTTTGCATCATTACAGATCGTGTCTTTTCCCTGTTTCACCTTTTGCTATACTTTCAAATGTACATGCAGATGAGAAAAAAAGGCTAGCAATTATTAAGAACCTGACAAGCGTCTGTATTTCTGAATGTCGCATCCAAATCACCCCCCAAAGGAAGGAAACGTGACAAAAGGAGTAAAGAAATACCAAGTTTCTTGCATGAACAGATGTCTAACTTAAGTTGTTCTTAAAGTTTCAGTGTGTTAACTTCTAGATTGATTGTCCTTGTGTAGTTCTGCGTCCAGAATAATTGATATGTGTTGTGAAGTTTAGCTGATAATATGAAACTCACTCTGTTTTCTTATCTTTCCTTTGGTTGGAGATAAGGCAGGAGAGAAACGGAAAGAAGAAGAGATGATCGAACTTGAGGGACCCTTAGGTAAGAGTGATGCAGTGAATCGTGAACTGGATTCTCTGGAAAGAGAGTTGTCAATTCTCCGCAAGAATGGTACAATTGACCCTTTTGGACTATACTTGTTTGGTATTGTGCTTAAAGAGAAAGGCAATCAAACCCTTGCTCGTACAGTTCTTGTGGAATCTGTGAATAGCTACCCCTGGAATTGGAATGCTTGGGCAGAGTTGTTGTCAGTTTGCACAACAGTCGAGACCTTGAATGGTCTTAGTCTTAGTAATCATTGGATGAAAGACTTCTTTATTGCCAGTGCTTATCAAGAGCTCCGGATGCACAATGAATCCCTGGTAAAATATGAATCTCTACTAGGAACTTTCGCTTACAGTAACTATATACAAGCTCAAATTGCAAAAGCCAAGTACAGTCTAAGGGAATTTGAACAAGTTGAAGTTATATTTGAAGAACTTTTGAGGAATGACCCCTATCGAGTGGAAGACATGGATATGTACTCCAACGTGCTCTATTCAAAGGAGTGTTTCTCTGCTCTTAGTTCTCTTGCCCACAGGGTTTTTATGACAGATAAGTACAGACCTGAATCTTGTTGCATTATTGGGAATTATTACAGTTTGAAGGGGCAGCATGAGAAGTCAGTTGTGTACTTCAGGAGGGCACTAAAGCTGAACAGGAATTATTTGTCTGCCTGGACGCTAATGGGTCACGAATATGTTGAGATGAAGAACACTCCAGCTGCTATTGATGCCTACCGACGGGCGGTGGCGATTAATCCTAATGACTATCGAGCTTGGTACGGACTAGGACAAGCTTATGAAATGATGTGCATGCCATTCTATGCCCTTCATTATTTTAAGAAATCTATATTTTTACAGCCAAATGATTATAGGTTATGGATTGCTATGGCTCAATGTTATGAAACGGAAGAAATTCACATGCTTGAGGAGGCAATTAAGTGTTATAGAAGAGCTGCAAATTGCAATGATAGAGAAGCAATAGCATTGAATCAATTAGCCAAGTTACATCGCAAATTGGGGCAGTCTGAGGAGGCTGCATTTTACTACAAAAAGGACTTGGAGAAGATGGAAGTGGAAGAGAGGGAAGGTCCAAATGTGGTTGAAGCTCTGCTTTTCCTTGCCCAACATTGTAGAGCCCAAAAGAGATATGAAGAAGCAGAGGTGTACTGTACTCGTCTTCTGGACTACACTGGCCCTGTGAGTTCTCTTATCTACTACAACTAACTTTCACGCGGTCAATAGGGAGATTAGCAATCTTCGATTATCTTATTATACTTTTGTCCTCTGTCCATGGTTGCAGGAGAAAGAGACAGCAAAGAATATGCTTAGAGGAATGAGAATGGGTGAATCAACTTTTCCTTCTATGGATGTTGAGCACTTTCCTCCCTGATTTTGCCTTGAAACTCCTCCTGGGAGTCTCCTGTAATAGCTGCATCAGCCAGCATACATATCGTGGTCTTCAATGTGGCAGGATGTTATTTTCTCACTTCTCGTTGTTGAGAATAGAGATAACTGTGGTGAAATCAAGAAACTTTTCAGTTTAACTCGTTTTTCCAATTTCTTGTTGGATTAACACTCAGTTCAGTATGCGCTCTTTCTTCCATTTTCGATTCACATACTTTGCTTCTGTAATCCCAGTCGCTTATTTACAGATCAAATGTGTCCATCTAATTTTATTTCAAGTCAATCGAGTAAAAAACAGCTCGAATTGCAAACATTTAAATTAACATCTCAATCAACCAAGTCCAGTCCGAAGTAATCAGATGATTGTACGATCCAAGAAGCCAGTGCAGAGCACCCGTGTGTCTCGAAGATGATGTTGTGAGTTGTCACCTCAGGATCAGGATTCTATTCTGGAAGTCAAAATCTCTCCCCAAATTCAACAGCTGATTTTTTTTGAGCGCCAGAGTAGAAAAGCAAATCCAATCACGGGAGATTTTGAAACAAATCCAACGTAGTATATTGAATATATTCTTCAGTTACCTGGCAAAATGAGTGTTTTCTGATAGTGGAAGTGCAGATCCTGTACAAATTCTGACCTTTGCTTTCTACACGCCAATGGACGAGGAGGAGGATGAGTTGTTGTGGGAGGTGATAGTCCTAAATCCTAATCCTAGGGGTTGGTCAAACTGGCGGTGGCGCCGTTTCAAGGATTTGAACAGAGAGTTCCAGGTTTTTGACTATCTTCTTTAAAATTCTCTCTTAAAATCTTAGTTGCATTGACCAACGTTAACAGAATTTTATTAATTTATTAAATAATTAATTATTAAAATAATTAATTAATATATTATTTTAAAATCCTAAAAATCTATCTTAAAACTCGAACTGAAGTTTAATTTTTTAAAGTTAGAACTTAAATTTAATTTAATTTATCTTATTAATTTATTATTTATGAAAATTAAAAATAATTTGAATTCAAGTCCTAATTCTACGTAATTTTGGAGGTGCCAGTGTCACATAACTAGTCTCAACCTACGTGAGGGTCGGCTTTGGCTCTCTCATGTTTTTGACGCTTCTCTGTTTTAGGTTTTAGCAACCTCTCGAATGGTCTTATGATATTTGATTTGACGGATTTTTTTTGAAAAATAAAATTAATTAATTAATTAATTAAAAAGTGTTCTGCTTCTTATAACCAGGTTTATTTTTTAGGATTTTTCATCCTCAAAAATAAAAATATCATGGGGTAAATTTGAAGTTTGAATTGACCCGGTCAAAAAATCTCTTCTAAAATATCTTGTCCGAGTTTAGTAAAATATTCTATGAACTTAAGAATGATAATAAAAATAGCATTTTTCAATTAATGTAGTCTAATAATGTTACTTACTTTCTTTAGTTTCTACTATGATCCATACGTCCTCTAAAAGTCACTGAGTGATATATAAAATTGGAATGTTTTGGTGACTCGAAATTAGGACTTCATATAAAAGAAAGATTTAGGTTAAAAGTTAAAACCTATTGAACTATCCCTACTTGTCATAGTCTAATTTCTTTTTGATATGTAAATAAGTATTTTTGATATTTTCAGATTTCAGATTCCAATTAAACTCATTTTTTAAATTTCAAACTTGCTAGCTACAAATGTAAAAGTATAGTGCTCCACATTTTCTTTCGGATCTTTCTCTCGATATTGTCTTTCTATTGATCACGTGAAATGTATTAGGAAATTGAAAAGAGACGACCCGTATCGTCCTGTAGAGACCACTTGGACGGGACAAGAGACAGGGTGGGGCTGCCTTTTAGATTTGGTAAGATCTCACCGATTTATATCCTCAGAATCTTCATTCTTTCTCACCCTTTTCTCTTATTAATAATCCAAAAGACTGCCTTTCGTACGTTTCTTCTTTTGGCGTTGCTAAAGACTAAAGACTAAAGACTAAGGACGTTTGCCAATTGCTATTTATTAATAAAATTTGTCGTTGAATTATTATTATTATTAAAATTATAGTTTTAATTTTTATAAAATTAAATATCTAAATTTAAATTTTTATAAGAATATTTAATAAAATATTAAATATATTTATAATATTTTTAAAAATTATATTCTCATAAATAATTTTATACATCAATATTTAATATTAAATAGTTAATTTTATTAAATATTTTTAATAAATATTTAAGTCAAATCAATTAATATAATTAATGACCCACTAACTAGAATCAACTCCGATACAGGCCTAAGCCCTTAGAATTTGCAGTACAAAGCTTTTGTATATAGTAGTATTAACTTGTAGTACAAAGCTTTTGTATATGGTAGTATTCCTTGAGAAGTCTCTTGCCATTTTTGTGACCCAAATATCTAATCTTGAACCACCGATTTTCAACACGTAAGAGAAAGATATATTCTTTCAGTTAGATGAAGATGGTCGGAGAAATTTTGAGGCGGGGTTCGTCGGAGGAGGCCGGAGTCTCTAATGGGTCGGAGCAGCTGCATGTTCTTGCTGTTGATGACAGCCTCGTGGACCGTAAAGTCATTGAGAGATTGCTCAAGATCTCTTCATGTAAAGGTATGCCATTTTGAGCTTCTGATTTTTTTTCTTTTCCTCTTTAGTACTAGAGATTTACCTCGATTGGACTGATGAAACTTACTGGAAATGGTTTTCTTTTCTTTTTTGCAGTGACGGCTGTGGAAAGTGGAACACGAGCTTTGCAGTATCTGGGTTTGGACGGAGGGAAAGGTCCTGCTGGTTTAAATGTAAGAAACCACTCTACCCAAAAAAAAAAAAAAGTAAGAAACCAACTTCAGTTCTGAACTTGTTGCAATCTGTCTGAGCGTGGTATGGGTGTGATTTCAGGACTTGAAGATAAATCTGATTATGACGGATTATTCCATGCCTGGGATGACAGGATACGAGCTACTCAAAAAGATCAAGGTTGATAACAGCTTCCTTGACCGCTCTTAAAAGTTTTTATCTGAAAATCGTTAAATTTTAGATTGAATGCTAATTTGCTTACTTTGATGGACATGGTAATCTGTTCTTAAGCAGGGATCGTCAACTTTCAGAGAGGTTCCTGTAGTGATCATGTCATCTGAGAACATCTTGGCTCATATTGATAGGTACTCCCTCTTCGGCTGCAACAGCTTATTTCTTATTCTTCTAGGCAGAGTGTTTTGATAATCTCCTAATCTTTGGTCCTTGATCAAACAGATGCTTGGAAGAAGGGGCAGAAGAATTCATAGTAAAACCAGTGAAATTATCTGATGTGAAACGACTGATGCATTTCGTGGTGAGCGGTGAAGGAGAAGAAAAGGGAAAGAGGAGAGTTCATAAGAGAAGGATGGAAGGAGGGGGGGTATTTTCCTTGCCATCCCAGACACTAGCAGTACCAGCATCCCTGTCTCATAAATCTGATGAGTTTTCTGAAACATCACCTTCACTAACCAGATTCTTGTCGAAGCGGCCTAGGATACCGAGCAGAGACTAATTTGGCAGTCATTATCAATGCATTGGGGCCTTTCCTCAGTTTTCTACGTTCTTGTTGATGTTACATTATGATGATGCAAATATTTTGTATTCCAGTATCATCGTGAAGCTTGGGTAGAATTCTTTATGACTAGTTAAATAAGAAGAAAATAAACCACTTACTAAATCTTGATCTTGAATTAGGATTTTCAAGTATGTGATGGTGAGCATGATCCTCTGCCTCAGGTCGCCTCCCAATTCCTTCTACAACTCCTAAAATAGATCGCCATATCGCGATAAGATATTAGTATCGGCCAGTTATCAGAATTCCCAAAGACCTGTGGCCAACACAAAACGTACGAGGGAAATGTTGGAATTTAGAATCTTTTAAGAAAATTATTAATCACGATTTTAAAAAAATTAATGATAAGAAAATTGAATTTGATTAAGGTTGAAAATAATAAAAAGTTTAATAAAGAATTTGATTAAATGAGTTGAACGAGAAAAATAGGTTCTTATATTTAGCTTGTGATGAGAGGTCTAATAAGGTTATTATAAATAATTATTAATGTTTCTTGTGGTTCGTTAGAGTTCGTGGATTTACGGTTTTTAAAAGTTCATTAAAGGGTTCACATATTAAGAAATACGTAAAAAGATGTTTTTCTTAAGAAAAGACATAAAAAGATGCTCACAACATAAAGTTAAATAATTTTTATAAAAGTCGATAGAAAATTTCAACATATTGCTTATATGTTGAAAATTTTGTTCAAGGGATTTAATAATTTATTCAAGTTATTCAACAATTTATTTATCAAGCAATAGATTATAAGATAGGTAATTTTTTTCCATTTTCCTTGTTAACAAGTTCGTGATTGATCCTTGGCTAATCACTAAGGTTTGTGTTACGTCTAACATGTAGTATCAGAGTAATTTCATGTTTGTATGAATTTAAATTGAAGTTTTCAAGTTTCTCCATAAAGAAATTGTGGAAATTAGTCTATTTTGTTTGTATAAATTGTATATTTGTTGTTTTAATTATTTTTGACGATATCTTACTTACATAAAATGACTTAACCCTGTTTTATAAGATAAAGCCAATTTTAGGCAAGTATTTTGACAAGAAGAAACTTGGTGAAGGATATTGCGTCCTAGGTATTCAAATTTACTGAGATAAATCTCAAAACTTGCTAGGTATCTCGTAAAATGCATACATTGAGTTTGTGCGATAAAAGTTTAAGATGGCTGATTATAAACTATTATAGCACCTATCTCTTAGGATGAGAGGCTACCTTTGCCACATTGTCCCAAAAATGATACAAAAGGAGAGACTACAATGAATGTTCCTTATTTTAGTACGATTGGCAACCTGATGTATACCTAGGCATGCATTAGACCAGATATTGCATTTATTGTTTGACTGTTGAGTAAGTATCTGGCTAACCTAAGAATAGACCACTATAATATAGTTAATCAAGTTTTAAGATATCTTAAAGAAACTAAGAATTATATGTTGACATTCAGAAAAGGTAATAATTTAGACCTTATTGGTTATACAAATTTGGATTTTGCTATATGTCTAGATGATAGGTAAGTCCGCATTAGTGTATATTTTCATGTTAGCAGATGATGTTGTTTCGTAGAAGAGTGTCAAATAGACACTGGTGACTTCCTTAACTATGTATGCAAAGTTTGTAGTATACTATAGGGCTTTTTTACAGGAGGTTTGGCTCAAGAATTGATTTTTGAGTTGTCTACTGGTTGATTTAATTGCTAGACCCATTCAGTTGTATTGTGATAATTATTCAACTGTAATATTCAATAATATTAACAAGAATATCACATGATCTAAACATTTAGACGTTAAGTATTTGACTATAAAGGAATTAGTATATAAAGGTGACATTGCAGTGAAGCACATAAAAATTAAGAGTATGCTAGTTGATCTGCTGACTAAAGGACTTCGCTCAATTATTTTTGAGAGATGTATATATAGTATGAGTTTGTTGAGGTTTTTAGGATATTGCTAGCTACGGATCATTGCATTTTTCTCTTGATATAGTTGTTTGAATTTCATGTATTATGACATTATATGTTTGACGATCATCACTTTATTCTAAATCATTCAATTCATTATACATTTTCATAATACTGATGAAAGTCTTAAGATTTATGTCAATCTTAAACATTACTGACATTGATCCCATATCTTTAGGACACATATAGATATTTTGATAAATCCATGGACTCATAAGACATAGGGGATATAAGTGATTAGTCCCATACATGTTTAATATGATGTAGTTTAATATTTAGTAAGAGAAAATAAATTTCTCTGTTGTAGTTTAAAGTTTAGAGAAATTGAAACTGACAAACAAAACAATGATACATTTCATATCATACTAATATCATTGTAGTTTGCCAAACTTTATTTTCTTATTCATTTCAGTATTATATTAGATACGTGTGATTATATTAGAAAAGTGTTGCATATAATACATGTATTTGATGTTTTTTTGGTATTGAAGGCCTTACAGGAGCAAATAATGGACTTTTATTATCTTTGGAGCAGATGTTTTATATTGATTGACTATTACATTGATTTTCTTAGCCATTTTTACTATTTCCTATTTTCATTACAACTAATTAATATTTGTCTAAAGTTGAGAATGTTGGAATAATTCCTTCTGGACAATTATTAATTACGAGTTTTTATAAAAATTAAGGCCAAAAAATTAAATTTAACCCAAATTAAAGATAATAAATAAGAGCAATAAAGGATTTGGTCAATGTGTTGAAGTCTGGTGATGAAAACAAACTTTTATCAGTATAGACTAGACATGTCAATGGGTTGAGTCGGGCCCAGCCCGACCTCGGCCCAGCCCAGCCTGATCTCTTCTATAGTGGCCCGCGGGCTGGGATAGGCCAGTCTATGGACCGAGCCACAGGTGGGTTGAAAATTTTATTTTAAAACCACGTCGTTTTGAAAAAACGGACAAGCCATGGGTCGAGCCAGGCTGACCTATGGCTCGAGAGGGTCGACCATAGTCGGCCCGTGACCATGTCGAGGCAGACCATGATCAGCCCGTGGCCCGCCCAACTCGGGCCAAAAACAGGCTGGAATAGGCCGAGCTGAAATTTACATCTCTAGTATATACCATATAGGCTTGTGATGGGAAGGTCCAATAATGTTACTATAAATAGTTGCTGGGCAGATCTTGCCTCCTGTGATGTCATATTTGATGACATAGGTATACCCATCTCTCTTTACTTTGTTGCCATTGTTTGGGAAAATTTTCTGAAATTAGTTGAGACAGTATGCGATGAGCTAGTCAGGATATTCTACACACTTATGAAAAAGGAAGAAATTGATGAAAAACTAGCCATTGTCTCATAGGTGCATGAATGTGAAATTTTAATTTCTAAAGAAATCTTAGGAGATATACTGGAAGTAGCTCGTATAGGGAGAACTAATTTTCCTTGTTATAAGTAGGATGTTGATGATGTGGATTTAGTCAAAGTTGTCAAATCCATTTACCTTCGTGCTGAGAACACCTAAGATGGGAGACCCTAGAGTCGAAAATTAAACTTAATACCAAGGATGTGAGTATCGTTCTGTACCGGCTGAAAAACAGAATGGTACTAATGACTTCAGTACAGGGCGCAACGCCTAGTACCGGTCGGTACTTGCTATACCTGATAGTACCGAGCCGGTACCGCGAAAAAATACAGTTGAAGGACCAATCTGAAAATTTTCAAAATTTTTCACTTATTCATATCAGTATTATATTAGATACGTGTGATTATATTAGAAAAGTGTTGCATATAATACATGTATTTGATGTTTTTTTGGTA
>JAOTJB010000007.1:24581243-24608560 GCA_027123815.1 Erythroxylum minutifolium | reverse complement strand
GCCTCACAAGCATGGTAGCATGTTTATATCTCACTGAGTCGTGTTGTAGACTCACCTCTCACTATTATCATTTCAGGGGATTAGCAGATCGTACAAGATAGAAATCCAAGCCTTTTGAGACTCGCTTGAATAATCAGTCAAGTAAGTTTTGTTGACATGATGTAATTTGCAGATAATTATAGCTGCTCCATGGTTTGTCATAATAAGCTAACTTTTAGTCAATAAGCTAAAAATAACCGATAAGCTGTTTTCCAAACACCTCATAAGCAAATCATATACAATACTATAAATACAGTGCCATCTTTAAAGAAATAATGGACTTATAAGGCACCATATATGCAAATAAATGCCTCTCTTTTTTCCCTTTATTTTCACAAATTTAGCTAGAGTTTGGTTTCAATACATTCTTAATATGCTCCATCAACAATTTCAAGCAACTTACAAATTGATTTTAGATAGATTTCACTAGTAACAAACATAAACCTTGTATTGTTGTGGCATTGTTTAAGATCACACAAAAATTTGGAGAAACTCTTAAACAATTTACAAGGATTTCAGTTTAAATTTTACATGGATGCCTATTCTTATAGTAATTGTAGTATTTGAGAATAGGTTAAAGATACATCAACCACTATAGAAGGCCTTGTAAATGGAAAACGCGGCATTTTCAAAGAGGTTAAGGAAAGGTTACAAAGATAAATAAACCTGGAAAAAGTAAAGTTGCCATTTAAATATTTAACATATCGCGAAAATAAAGGTAGATCAAAGATGGGTAAAATGATAATTGTAGTCAACCATGATGTACAAAGTAAGAAAATTTAGGAACAAAAAGAAAGATGATATATTTAAAAAAACTTTAGAAAGTAAGTTTTCAATATTAGTTGTGTCATTAAATTAAGTATTGAACTTTATAAAGACAACAAGATTTTGCTAACCCTCTTCCCTAATGCCCTTAGGTCAATGATTGAGATAATTACTGCATATTCCATAGGAATTATGGACATGATATCAAAGATTGGTAAAACTTAAAGCGTATTATCAGAGAAATTCTATAAAAGGGTCTTTTAAGATCGTATATAGGAGAAATGGAGAGAAACTCTTAGAATCTCAAACTTGAGATACGAGAGTAGGAGAGACATTTTTTATAGATGCAGAAGGTCACGATCTCTTAACTAAGGCATTAGAAGCATAGTAACCACAAAGGCAATCAATATAATTATGGATAGTGACATTAAATAAAGAGTATCTTAGTTAAATAAATTTGCCTGTTGTAGTCAAGTTTGATCGTTTATACCTTACAATCAATCAGTTTGTTTATAGTTTAGTGACAATATAATTTAAAGACATTCTTTAACTTGTACATGTTTATATGTTTGTTACAAAGTCTATGGGGTAATTATACATTACAAATTAAATTATAATGAGATTATAATTATGAGATTCATATTGCATTTATGTATTATCCCTAAATATTCCTAGCCATTGTTTTATTAAGACTAGACATTAATAGAGCGTAAAAAGACTATCACACATTTTGTTTTTTCTTATGAAGGAAGTAGTCGATCTCATAGACTAAAGTATGGAGATACTTAAATAAAAGTGTGGGTGCTTATTAGAGAACAAGTTCACTGAATAGACTTAATATGAGAAATTTTCACTAAATAGACCCAATATGAGAAATCCCTTTGGAACATTACTTGTACTTCTATGAAGATATCATTGTGATGATTGTGTAAGTAATCATTTGAATTGAGGTCTCCAAAGTTATCTTGTATAAGGATTGCTATGTTTTGATACTACTTATGACCTATTTAATTATAGGTTATTCAATCGGTAGTCATTATAAATAGCATGAACTATATGGAGGTAGATATATGATTAAGATACGATTTACCACCCTAAAGTAATTAGGGAGAATGTTTTGTAGGTTGCATAAGGAGAGAATTTGGTTCTATAACATCAAGTTGCAATTAAAAAGAAGATGATCCACAGATTCATTCTCCTGAAAAGTAAGCAAGATGGATTGTTATATGATCCTTGAATGAATTTGTCTTTGGTTTAAATCCTTTACTTGATTGCCAACATAAGATGAAGGATCCTTTTAGGATTTTGTTATTATGTCTAACTAGCTTCAATTATGGAGCTATTTGGGGGGACCTATGAATAAGTCTATACAATATTTGTCAACCTATATATGGTCCAGACAAGACAGTTATCCACTTTATGATTGGGAATGTATTTAGGCATGTTTTCAATGATAAATGAGAGGACTCTTGAATAATACAAGGGCTAATGCCAATCTTTTCTCATCTATTAAAGTTGATACAATAGCATTGTATACTAGCCTTTAAGCCTACTTATGAAAGGGATCAAAATAATGTTAACTATCAAACCAAAATAATATTTGCTTACTATTTCTTATTTTTTCCTTTGAAATTATTTGAAACCTAATCCTTTAAAGCAAGTATATATTTTAAACTCCAACAAGTTAATCTTCTAGATGTTCTCTCCTGTAAGGAAATGAGTATGAATCTATTTGAATTATAGGAATTTTTTATTAGTTAGCAGTTTTGATAGTCTTTTTACTAGTAAAACTTTATTGACAACATAAGTAGAAATAACTCCTAATCCTCCTTCAACTTTAGGCATACATAAAATTTACCATTTCCTTTAGCCCTATACACATTGTTACCTTTTCTAGTCCAGAGAAATGTTTTCATCAACTTCTCAACAGATTTGATTAGATCAATAGATAAATGCAAAGGACAGCTCTAATAGATAAACATATTTTTAATAACATAAATATCAATCGCAATCTTCCTACAAAGTTAATAATATATTCTACCAACTAACTAACCTATTATAAATAGTGTAACACCTACACAAACAAATCACATTTTTCATAACAATCACATTTATTCACTATATACCGGGAAATGTCATGAATGCATGTACAGTCATTTTTCATGTGCAAAAATCACCGTTTACATGTATATGTATATTATATAATGCATGATCATGAGATATGTTTTTCTAATTTCTCCAATTGATCTCACGTGTACCAGTTTCTATGGTTCAACCCTTTGTATGGAAACGGGATGTTACAAATAGAATCAAGGAGAGGTTGAAAATACAAATATGGTAATCTCTTGATGGTTGTCGAAATGCCTAGGTACCTAAAAGGGAGATGCTCCTATTTGAAATAGCTATCTATAGAGAGCTAGTAGAAATATAAAAATAGCCTTTTTTGGGTTAGTAGAGAGGCTTAAGATCCTTTTGAATTCAACTAGGAATTCTATAAATACTTTGATAGAATATGAATTAGTACCGTAAACCAAAAGAAGATCATTACCAAATGAAAGATTAAAGATATTTAGTTTATCACAAACATTAAAGATTCTTAGTTTATCACGTTTAAATTGGAATCTAAAATTCCTAATTATTAGCTATGATTCATATTAATGTTTCAATACAAATGGTGAACAGCTAGAATGGTAAGAGATAACACTGTCTAAATCCTTATGATCCCTTAAAGATCTTGATCAGTTCACCGTTGATAAGGGTGTTGCAGGAGGGTCTTGTCACACATTGGTTCAACTAAATAAGGAATAATCAAGCTTCTAGGATGCTAAAGATGAAGTTCTAATTGATTTAATCAAAAGCTTTATGGAAGTTAATCTTGAAGACAATTCTTAACCTCCTTTTTTCTTATGGTAATTCTTAACTAACTCTTGAGTTATAAGAATACCATCCTTAATACTTTGAATTTTTGTAAATGTACCTTGAAAGGGGTTTATGAGCTATTACAAGATCAATTGGATCCTAAAAACAAGTAGTTTTGAGATGACTTTATAAGATGACATTGGAATAACAAATAAGTCTAAAATCAGTCAAGCTTGAAAGTTAGGAGTATTAAAGATTAGGAATATATGAATTATGTTCACCTCTTATAAAATGTTACCCTTGTTGAAGAACTCCATAATTGCATTTGTGAATGAAGTGGATGTTAGGGTCTAAGTTTTGAGAGAGTCAAAGCTAACCTTAATGATAAGTCATCATAAAGATTAAAAATAGTTTTAAGATTAATGCTTTGGTTTGATCTACCAATTAATTGCTTATATAATTTTGAATCTTTTTTATGCTCACTTTTAATTAATTGAGTGACAATTAACAAGCTTTTTTTTCTTCTATAAAAGATACTGAACTAGTTGTTTTATATTAACATAGAACAATCTATAAAAACCCATTATAATTGCTATTAACATGAATACACAGAATGCTTTAAAAAAAATGAATACACAGAAATATTAACAAAATAAAATAGGTTTGCCAATAATATAGTCACTTGAAGTAATGCACTTATCATAAACTTTTATATGCTCGTAATATACATAAATTTAATGTATTGAATCTTTTATATCTTTTGAAATTCTCAATTTTTTTTATTAGGATGATACATGTAATTTGTTTGTGATTCTAACTTAGTCTTAAGTGTAGAGTAAATTAGGATTTCTCCATAATAACTTTTTGTATTCTTATGTTTTTTCTAAAATTTCATGTATTTATTTTCTTGTATAAATTTATATGAGAATTTCATACTGTTATCCTTTTAGGGAAAATAAAATTTTGATGACATCTCACACATCTCAAATTTGTTAATTATGATTTAAAATTTTCTTATTAAAACTATGACGAGTTAGAAGATGTACAACAAATCCATTTATTTTAAAATTGATTAAATTATTTTAAATACTCTAACCTTTTGGCAATATATCAAATATATCTCAAATTTTTTGTAACAAAACATATGAATATTATATATATATATACACTGATTAAAAAAGTTTTAGGCATTCTACAAAATTTGGTTAAAATTAGAAACTTTTTAATTTTATGATTTTTTAAATTTTCGTCTTTTGCAAAATTAAAAAACACGACAAATATTTTCTTCAAAATATTTTTAAGGTCAAAATTCTAAGTGCTGAACTTTTTAAAGAAATAATAGTTCAGCACAATTAAGGTATTTCACTAAATAAGATACATTTTTATAAGTCACAAAGTCTAGTTTTATAAAATAAAAAACTTTGGATATTCTTAATATTTGGCTCATAATTAAGTATATTCAATATAATTTACTCTTTAATTTTTTTTATTAAGTTGGATTTTAGGTTGATTTAAATATTTTTGTATAATACGAATAACTCTTAGGTTATTTAAAATTAAATACAAAATGGTCCGAATATCTCCCAAAAAGCGAGGACGGACCCAATCTTGGTACAACGTACACACGCAAACACAAACTAGTTAAGGTTAGATGAGCTTGGCAGTTGAAGGCAGAGATAGAAGATGCGACTCTGCAAGTATACACATACACCGGATGTCCAACAATATTAACAAGAACATAGTAATAAATCAGACCAGATATTTGTTTAGGTTTATGCTTTTGATTCCTTTATTCTTTTTAAATATTTTAAAATTTTGAGACGGGACTTGTTATTGTAGTTATTCTTCGATTCTTTGGAAAATATAGTTAGTTGCAATTTGGAGTGGCTTGCCTAAACATATGGACTATTATCTCTTGCTTTCTTCGTTTCGATGAGGTCGAGATTGGATATCCTCGATCTCCCCAACTCACAAATGCTGTTCCAACTTCCAACTTCCAACTTCCAACTTCTAATCCCAATTGCTTTTTTATTTAGTTAAGGTATTGAAAAAGAGAGGTTTTGTATTTGGACCAGGCTCTTAAATAACTACAGAAGCGTGGCGTCAGTCTCTGAAACTCTCTTTAACTGACAAAACTTCTGTTGCCTTTCAAGTTTGGAGTTGCCCATCTCAAACTCGTCCGAGTCACAATCACTCGCGACTCACCATGGATTTGGACATGAATTCCATGGCCGTTGCGATCGGGGTCTCCGTCCCGGTGCTTCGCTTCCTTCTTTGCTTCGTCGCCACGATTCCGGTGGGCTTTCTTCACCGGTTTGTCCCGAGTCCAATCGGTAAACATATATATGCCGCTGGTTCTGGGGCTATTCTCTCGTATCTTTCGTTTGGCTTCTCTTCGAATCTTCACTTCTTGGTTCCCATGTTGTCGGGTTATGCTTCCATGGTTCTGTTTCGCCCATATTGTGGAGTCCTCACTTTCATCTTGGGATTCGGTTATCTTATTGGTTGGTTCGTTCTTGATCTGCTTTATTAGCCAGTTTCAGTACTCTTTAAGTTTGTTTTGAAACTTTGCTCTTTTCGGGCTTATTAATTGAATTTTGAAATTTTTACCGGTGTCCAATGGTTATTGTTGGTTCGTGAACTTGACTTATTCTTATTGCATTAACTCAAGTTGTCTGCTTTTTCTATGAGACTTTTGTTTTCTCTGATTTTCTTTTTGTTAATTTAGATTTGCATTCGAATTCATTTGTCCTAACTGAATACTTCGCGAGCTGTTTGTCGCATCTCTTTATTCTAAATATCAAAACGCAAGTTCTTTGTTCTCTTTCGCATGGAAGTAGTTTAAATCCATTTTTAGCTAGAGAATGTCTGAGCTATATTTGAGGGTGCCTTCGACTTCGGTATAGATCAGTTTTGCATTACTACTATTTTTACGTTTCTTTTCTTGAGCTGCAAAGTGCAAGTAATTTGTTCCTTTCGTTCTATTTTTACCTTTTGGATTTGTTCTTCTAGGATTCTCCTTTTTAATGATGTTGATGCAGTGAGCATCATAGTCTCACATCGCATGAAAGTATTGGTCGAGATGGCCTTATATGTGGGCTGGGCAAACCTATCTACTAGACTAGTCTTTTGCTTAGTTAGGTTTGGTTTGCATTATTTGGTATCAGAGTCGGGCTCTCACACATGTGGGCGCACGCGGGTCTGTGGGGTTAGTTTGGGGCGGTCCTCTCGTAGAAGGTGACCTGGACCACACACGGGACGTGTGTTCTTCTGCGACGGAGGGAATTGATGCAGTAGCATCATAGTCCCACATCGCCCGAAAGTATTGGTTGAGATGGCCTTATCTATGGGCTAGGCAAACCTATCTACTAGACTAGTCTTTTGGTTAGTTAGGTTTGGTCTGCATTAGATGTTCTTTGAGATAATTACGTATGATATGCTAAGGTACAAAATAATGGCCTAGAAATATGACCTTTTTATTTCAGAAATCTTGACTGTTGTTGTGCATTTGTAGCCATGTATATTACATGAGTGGAGATGCCTGGAAGGAAGGAGGCATTGATGCTACTGGTAAGTGCAGCTTAAGGTTTTTCAACAGTCTTGGATTTCTCTGTTGAAAGAGGGGGCTCAGAGGTTGTGGGAATTGAATTGTTTTCTTGTATTAATCTTCTGTGGCATTGTTATACTTGTTAATGGTGAATTCTCGTGTTCAAATTTTAGGAGCATTGATGGTATTAACACTGAAAGTCGTATCATGTGCGATTAATTACAACGATGGGTTATTGAAGGAGAAAGATTTACGGGATTCCCAGAAGAAATACCGTTTGATTAAGCTGCCTTCATTGATTGAATACTTTGGTTATTGCCTCTGCTGTGGTAGCCACTTTGCCGGTCCAGTGTATGAAGTGAAGGACTATCTTGAGTGGACAGAAAGGAAGGGTGTAAGTACTTTGATTTCATCTTTTTTCTAGATGCTTGATTATAGATGTGAAAATTTTCTCAGTTTTCTTAACCTAGCTTTGCAGATTTGGGCCCGTACAGAGCAAGGACCATCACCATCTCCTTTTGGAGCAACCCTTAGAGCTATCCTCCAAGCTGCAGTTTGCATGGCCTTGTATCTGTACCTGGTACCCAAGTATCCCTTATCGCGGTTCTCTGATCCAATATACCAAGAATGGGGCTTCTGGAAAAGGCTGAGTTATCAATATATGTCTGGTTTCACAGCTCGCTGGAAATATTATTTCATCTGGTCAATATCAGAGGCCTCTATTGTTATCTCTGGCCTGGGTTTCAGTGGGTGGACAGATGTTTCTCCACCAAAGCCACGATGGGATCGTGCTAAGAATGTTGACATCATTGGTGTGGAGTTAGCGAAGAGCTCGGTTGAGTTGCCATTGGTCTGGAACATTCAAGTCAGCACATGGCTTCGACACTGTGAGTTCATCAACTTAACTCATTTTAATTTGTAAATATTGGATAGCATGAGCCAAAAGCATCCATGTTAGATTTCTTTCTTGAAATTTTCAGTTCCAGCCTGTAATCATATAGCATGTGAATCCTAAACATGACTAGGCATTGATCATACAGGGATTGCGCTTCTATTTTTATTTTCACACTTTTATATTGGGCTTTATTTTTCGTAACCTTTCCCTAGGACTTTTTAAACAAAAGTTTGGATTTCCTGGTTGATTCCTGTAATATTAGACACTTGTCATTACTAAGTGAAATTTGTTTGATATGTGTGTGATGGATTCATTGCAAATTTGCTCATATTTGGATGTTTGGTATGTAGCTTTTGGACCCTATACAATATGTACCTTAGTTTCTTCTGAACTGAGATTTCACTGCCAGAGCAACAGTCCACTGTATGAAGTACTAACGAATCTTATATTTGATTCCTGTAGATGTCTATGATAGACTTGTTCAGAAGGGGAAGAAACCTGGTTTCTTTCAGTTGTTGGCCACACAAACTACAAGTGCTGTTTGGCATGTGAGTACAATTGCAAGTTCTATGTTATCTATTTCTTATATTTACTCGTCATCTATCATAATCTATTTGATTACAACTCGTCCTATCTTTTTCTTGTGTTTCTTTTCCAGCATTATACTCTGTAGTTTCCTTGTTAACTTTGTTCATGGAATCAAGTCTATGTTGAAACTGCTAGGGTGTCCCTAATTTTACTGGTTCACTTTTTGTATAGCTCATGTTGTCACTAGATATTTTAATTTAGCTTCTATGTTATGTGATACGAGTATGGTGACAGAAACCTGTGATCGTATCAGTTTGGTTCACATCTTTGTACACTTTGCCTGTTGTCTTTTGAATCACCAACCAGTTAAACTTACTGCTCGTCTCAATTATTTTGTTAAAAATTGCAGGGTTTGTATCCTGGATACATCATATTCTTTGTTCAGTCAGCACTTATGATTGCAGGTTCAAGAGGTATTAAGCCAGATAGCTTTTACTTGCTGACATCTGACTGATTTCGTCCATATAAAATTATAAATCCCCTCTGACCTTGTTTCTGTCTTGAGCAGTCATATACCGATGGCAACAAGCTGTACCTCCAAGTATGGCTCTGGTTAAGAAAATTATAGTGTTGATGAATTTTGCATACACCCTTTTGGTCCTAAACTATTCTTGCATTGGTTTTATGGTTAGTTCTCTCATCTTTCTATGTAGATCTGATAATTTGAGATGTAGAAGTAAGTTAGTTTCATAGTTTCTTATGATTACACTTTGTTGTGGCACAGGTATTAAGCT
The DNA here is from genome assembly GCA_027123815.1 of Erythroxylum minutifolium. Lineage (NCBI taxonomy): Eukaryota > Viridiplantae > Streptophyta > Magnoliopsida > Malpighiales > Erythroxylaceae > Erythroxylum > Erythroxylum minutifolium. Next base: position 24,599,133 of record JAOTJB010000007.1, on the reverse strand, counting down.
TGCATGAAACCCTTGCTGCATATGGCAGTTTGTATTATGTCGGAACCATTCTGCCTGTGTTTCTAATCCTTATGGGAAAAATAATTAAGCCAGCAAGGCCTACTAGATCAAAAGTCACCAAGGAACAATGATGTAGGTGGTGCAATTTGCAACGCGGCCAACGCCTAGTAGATCAAAAGTCACCAAGGAGCAACGATGTAGTTGGTGCAATTTGTTCTTGTTTCGGAGTACTTCAAATGAAAGATAACCAGTGGCTTCTGCGCCAGTGAGTTTGTAACCTTTTTTTTCCTTTGATCTGTTAGAACTGAACATTTCACCATTATTTTGAAGAAAATCAGCGTTTCCTTTTTTCAAATATTGTTTGGATGAAGAGTTCGTAATATAACATAGTGAAATGTTGTTTATTATTTTATATTTTATCTTCAACCTTTCAAATCAGGAGTAACTTATTTTTCATGTTTAGGATGAAATGAGATATAATATAAAACTCTCTCTTTCTATCCTATTCTATTACAAACTTTCTTCTCAAACGATGAATAATATTTCAATAACTGCCTAATTAAACACAGCCTTAAATAAGGAGTTTTGGACATGTATTTTGTGTGTACATTGGCTTTCCATCAACGTATGTATTCATATGTTGTATGACATGAGGACCAAATTTGGCGATAACTATCGTGAATTTCTTATAAACCGTAGAAGGCTCAACTGATCTCAAAATTTTATATTTTTGAAATTGGTTATATGAAGATGAAAAACACGAAACAAATGATTTTTACTCAAGAAACAAGAGGACCCTATTAAAGAAAAGTGTATTTAGGAAGTAGTTTACTTATCAATCAACATATTAATTGCATAATCGATTACAAAGATATATCAATAATAAATGATCCCACATTTGAAAAAATATTAAACTTAAGTGAGATTTTCATATTGACTGTGGATGTAATTGTTTGATAAAAGAAAAAGACAAAAACTTAGTTTCACAAAAAGAGATACTTAATATAAGCAAATAATTTATTTAGAGAAAAGTATAATTACTTGAATTTTAATGTTCATGAATCTTACACAAAATGTTACTTTGTGGAAAGGACTTTTAACTCTTTTTTTTCTTTTTCTTTTTAAGCTTCACATAGAATTGGGAATATTCTATTTCGGGATTCATAAAACTAGGCCCAATTACTTCTCATCCAATATAAATCTACTGAACCATTAGATCTACGGTCCATGCCATGGCAAGTAAAGAAATAAATCCATCTTCATTTTGTTCTTCAAGTGCCATGAACAAATAAATGATAATAATATTCTCCGCCTTTGAGCTTAGCAAATTAATCATAGTTAACTTATCTACTTTTCTAATTAATGTCGTGCTTGGAAAACATTAATTAAGATGGTTGGAATACCATATTAGTACGCGGAGCATCTTTTTATAAAACAAAAGATGCGTGTTACCATTGTCAAGTTTGAGAGGTACAGAAGAGACATTTACTTAATTTGGTATGCCAATAGGGGACACAAGTCACAATCAAGCAGGCTATAGGCCTTCAATTGTATTTAGAATGGCCATATAGAAGTAGTTTCTGGGTTCGGGCGGCTGATCTATGCAGTAGCTGGCTAATAGCAAGCATGAAATAGGCACACAAGCACACTGAGGTCAGCAGAACATGGCATTGGCATTGGCATCGTTAGGGCCGGCGAGGTGATAAAGGCTAGGTGAGGCGATCACCTTTTTAAACCACAATTCTTAAGTTTTATTGTATACATTGACATATGAAGGATTAAGAATAGCCGTCTGAGTTTATTAAGCAAGCGTCCTCATGAAGCCGTTTTATCTTATATATATATATATATATATATATGATGTTCAGGTGTCCTATTCGTGTTTCTAGCCGTTTGAATTCTCTTGAGAAATAAACATTGGTTTTGGCAACAGGAATCTTCAGTCAAACCTTCTATTATTGTTTTTCTGCCTTTAAAGTTCAGGTCAACCATAGCGTTATAAAACCACAAAAACCTACAAAACATAATAGTCTTATATGAAAAGGAAAAAGGAGTATAGAAATTCATTCTTCAAACAAGATTAATTGATCGCTTTTCGGGTTTAAAACATGTTTTAGACAAAACATATTTTTTATGAGTTTAGTTAATTTGTCATAATCATATAGAAAAACATTGTTTTTATACCTTTTTTTAAAATCATAACTTGAGAAATTTTTTTAATACAATTTGGGAAAAATTATTTATATCTTCAATTTATACCTTATTATTTATGCTTTAATAAACTTACCTATTCTATTTAGTTATTATGCATCTATAAATTTATTATAAACTACTTTCCTTGAATATCATGCCTTACTTGTGGTATTAACTATTATATAGTCGTGCCTTTTAGTTTAAAAATTCAATGTCATCTTATTAAGGATTACTGAATTTGATCTTTTACAAATTGTTTAGGAGAAGTACAAAAAAAATATACGTGGACAACATAATTATGAAAACAAATTTGGAAGAGTCTTAGAAGAATTTGTTACAATCCTTAAAAATATAATTTTCAATTAAACCCTAAGAAAATTATATATTCAATATAAGAGCAAGTAAGTTCCTCAAATACACGGTCACTCATAGAGGAATAGAGGTTAACCTGTAAAAAAATTGAGACTATTTTACTAAAAAAATAAAAGCAGTACAAATGTTAATAGATAAGGTAGCAAGCTTATCAAGATTTTTCTCAAGATCTATCTATTAATAATTTCCATTCTTATATCCCCTCAACATGTGCTTTGCATAAAGAACAACTTGAATCCATTAATCGTCTATTCTTCAGTTGTGCTAGTTCATAAATATTTGTGTTTTTTGGGTGAGAACATTTATTTGAGCTTCGATTATATATATATGAGGTGTCGTGATGAGTTTGTTAGTGTTTCAGGGCATTTGGAGAGAATCGAAGAAGGCTCAGGTAATAACCCCAGGGTAACGATCATGGCAAATATGTAACGATCGTGACAGAAGCTCGAGCACAGGGCCACGATCATGGAGAGTCTGCCACGATTGTGACAGAGAGCAAACAAACTGGCCACAATCGTGCTACTAAGGGCTACGATCGTGGCCTATGCACAAATAGACGAGAGGTCGCTCTTAGAGTCAAATTTTTTAAGGACATTTTAGACCCAAGGAAAGACATTAAGGTTACCTTAATAGGAAAAGACTATAAATGCATTATGATTTAACCCTAGAAAGGAGCTCTACATTCAGCCACTTTTAGAAACCCTAAAAAGAGAGAGAAATAAGAGAGAAAGAAAAGAAGAAGAGGAAGAAGAGCAGGGTTCTGACGCCGAAGCTTCCCGGATTAGGTGATCTCCCGATGTCGCTGCCTTCCTAGATCATCCAACCTAAGTTTCATTTCCTCCCCATTTCCCTTTTTATTCATTTAATGTGTAAGGTTGAGATGGGTCGTATGATTATGAATTTTGGGTTGTTAACAATCTTCTAACTTTTCCTTTGGAGATTTTGCTTAAATTTAATGTTAATCTAGTTGATTTGTGTTTATTTGAATGGGTGTTGTGATTGATTATTGTATTTGCATTTCTCGGTAATAAACTAAGAAGATGAGTCGGATAAAAACAATTAAATTAGGTTAATGAGAGTTAGGCGATTCAATTCACCATATAATCAATCATATCGGCTTTTGTACGGAGAGAGATCCCGTGTGGGACTCGATAGTTAGTAGGGAGCTTCTGATCGAATCAGGGTTGTAGGTAATTTGTAAATTGAGAGATTGCAAATTCCATAATTCGATTAGGATTTATAATTTAGGGTTTAATGATTATAACTTGAGGGAGAGTAATTGCCCCTTCGATAGCCTAGAACCGACACCCCGATAACATATAATTGGCTAAGTTAGCATTAATGATAGCTAAAATCCCTTTATCATAACTATTTAATTTCTTTTGATTGATTTCCATTGTATTTTGTATTGCTCAAATTTTCATTTCTTTTTGTGTTAATTTTTGAATTACAATTCTTGCCAAGCAATTTCTCAAATTTAATTTTCTTTTGAAATTTTATTTCTGTTATTTCAATTTTATTAGCCTTAGATAATATATGATTAGATTAGTCACCCTCTTCGTGGGATCAACTCCTCTTATACAACATTCGGGACTCGTGCACTTGTGATTATTGAGGGTTTTATAAATTGTAAAACTTGTTCAACAAGTTTTTGGTGCCGTTGTCGAGGAGATGTAGATTAGTTTAATTCTTGTAGTCGAAGGTTTTTTCACCATCTTTTGTGAAAAAAAAGAGAGAGAGAAGTTGGACATAAAGTAGATGACACATCAACTTGGATATAGCTAGACAACAATAGGGAATCTCAAGACTTGAACGCTAAAAAGAGATGAAAAGAACGATGGTAGAGGAAATACATTATAGAGAGCGACGGACCCTTATGGACATCATAAGACTACAACTCAATGCCCATCGCCAAGGGATTACATGACCACCGGTGCAAGTGAAAACATTTGAGATCAAACCATCACTGCTAAACATGCTGCAAACCAATGTGCAATTCTACGGTTTAGCCAATAAGGATCCCAATGCTCATTTAACTAATTTCTTAGAAATTTGCAACACCTTCCGATATATTGGGATGTTGGAGGATATTGATAGGATAAGGCTTTTTCCCTTCACATTTAGGGATCGAGCTAAGGCCTGGTTGAATTCTCACCACCTAGCCACCATTACAACTCGAGTGTAGTTTGTACGAGTTTTTCTAGATAAGTATTTCGTTCTAAACAAGACAATAAGAATAATAAAGGAAATTATCAATTTTTAGCAAAATGACGAGAAGTCTTTATATGAAGCGTGGGAGTGGTATAAAGAGTTGCAAATGAGTTGTCCTCATCATAACCTACCCAACGAATTCCTATTGCAAACCTTCTACATTAGAGTTAATCCACCCATAAGGAACACCATAAACGCAGCTGCTGGAAGATCATTCACGAGAAAAACAATTGAAGCAGCACACGATCTGTTAGAAGACATAGAATACACTAATTTTCTTTGGACATCAGAACGAAGTAGATAGTAGTAAACCTTTTGGGACCCAAGAGGAATGATTGTTGCTGTAAATTCAATGACAACATTGTAGGCTGAGATCAATAACCTAACCAAGAAATAAAATAGCCTGAAAGCCACCTCTTCTTCTCTAGTCACAGCAATGCAACACGAATATGAGTCATGTGGACAAGAAAGCTATATTGCAATTCTTAAGGGAAAACAACAACGTGGAGCAATTCAACTTTAATTGAGCACAAGTTGGTCAGGGAGATAGCAATCCTTATTCCATCACATACCAATCGGGGTGGCATAACTACCCAAATTTTCATTGGTTTAACAATACTGAGATCAAGTTTAGAAATTGAGGGTCACATGGATTTCAACAAGATAAATACAATGACTATGATTCCAAACTGGACAAGATCATGGACAAGCTTACAAGTACAGATGAGGCCCAGAAGAGGTTAGAAGGGCTAATTGACCAAGTAACAAGGACTCATGCCTCTTCTATTCTTAGTCTGGAGATTCAAGTGGAACAACATGCCAGTGTTATCTAGAAAAAGTGTGGGAAATCTTCTGAGCAACATGGAAGTATAGCCAAGAGAGAAAGTTAAGGCTATCACACTTAGGAGTGGGAAAGAGTTAGGAGAACCAACAGATAGACCAGCTGAAACCCACTCTATAGATGTTGGACCCCGAACTTTTCTCAGAAGTTAGAATTATTAAATGAGGATTTGTTGGCATTTAGTCATGAGTAAAAATTATAATTTTTGAATATAAAAATTTATAGAGTTTATGAATGTTTTTTTTCATATGGTTGCATAGATCAAATGGAAGTGTTAGAATTGAGTCAAGGAGTTAGAAGGCATTAGATTAAATATGGAAAGGTAAATTTGGAAGATTAGAGTTTTTTTAGATTAATAAGAGAAGAATAAATGAAGGGATGTGTGAGTGAGGTGCTGGAAAATAATAATAATAGAACGAAAGAAAGAGACGTGTTCGTGAGGTTAAGAAAGAAAAAAAAGAAGAACCTAGAAGAAACTAGAGAAAGAAATCACTAAATTGTTTCTAACATGGTTGCTTAAGTAAACAAAAGATGAATGGTCAAAAACTATTGTCAATCTATCATAAATAGACCAGTGTAAGGAAACCCAACATAAGTATTCAAAGAATTATGTTATTCTTTCATGTCTATCTTTAATAGTCCTATAACTTAGCCTGACAATTTCAAACCTTTGGAAACATGGTTCATTAATTCAGAGTTCCTCAAATTAGCTAAAAATCATGTTGATTAAGTTGATATTCCTATCAATTTAAGTACTAAAATTTTCATTCTAGATTCAAACTTTAATAAGAAATTAAAAGGTAAATGATATACTCCTAATAAGTGTACGCCTATGTTGATTTAGTATGAAACCTATTAATCATATTTAGATATGTAGACTTTAAGCTTACATACAAGTCCCAATTGTTCAAAAAATTTAAGTTAAATCAATATGTGATTTGTTCATATAAGGAAGTAAAGTCCTAATTAAAGATCATCGTAACTCGTAGAAGTTAGAGCTTGATTTACTAAAGATAGTTAGAGTTTAACTACACTTATTAATGATTACTTATAAAAGGGAGACACCTCAAAATAAGTTCTTATAAGCACTATCACTAAGCTTAATTAAATATTTCTTTATATACTTATCACCCCTCAACTTTCACTAATTTAAGCATCAGAGTATCCTTTTGAGCAGTTATTTTTATAATTTTGTATACTTAAGACCTGTTGGGTTTAGGTCACTTCTAAGTGGAGCCCAAAGCCTAAGTATAAAAGGGTGTTTTTAACCTAGAGAGGAGAGGTTCAGCCAGAAGAGAAAAGAGAGGAGATTTTTCATTTTTTTCAGCTTTACGCAGTATTCTTCTAACCTTCGATCGCATGGTGATTTCTTATTGGATCGACCTGAAATCTTAACCGGAGATTCTTCTCTCGTTTTTCTTCATTCTGAACGGTGTAGATTGGATTTGGAGGTCTCTAAGGTGCCCTGATTTTCAGTCGAAGTTGCTGTCAGATTCTAAGGGTGATATTGTTCTCAACTCTTTGATTCTTTCATCTTGTTGATGATTATAGTTATAGTTTGAGATGAGTGGTGACTCTAGTTATATCTAGAGGTGAAAAATTTTTTGTAACTTGATTGATGATAGTAGAGTTTTTCTTTATTGGACTAGGTCCCGTGGTTTTTTCTTTTCTCACATTGAGGGAGGTTTTTCACGTAAAAATGCCTGTGTTCTTTATTTCTTGCTGTTTAGTTTCTTACATTGGTGAGTTTGTTGGCTGTTGTTTTTCCTTTTTTGGTATTGTTTGTGGTTGTTCACGTAGGGAAAGGTTTATTGGTTTTGGTTCTTTTGTCTCTGCTGCGTGACTGACTCCTCCTTTCCTAACAAGTGGTATCAGAGCTTTTTGGTTTGAGATATTTGTGGTTGTGGTGAACAATGAAAGTTGTCAACACTAGTAGAATGATTACTTTGAATGGTGCCAATTATGCTCTTTGGAAGGGCAAGATGAAGGATCTGCTTTATGTGAAGAATTTTCACTTACCAGTATTTGCCACCGAGAAGCCTAGTGATAAATCACGTGAAGGATGGACTCTGATGCATAGACAGTTGTGTGGTTTTATCAGACAGTGGGTTGACAACAATGTGTTGAATCATATTTCTAGTGAGACATATGCTCGGAACTTGTGGGAGCAGCTTGAGAAGCTGTATGCTCGAAAGACTGGGAACAACAAGATGTTCTTAATAAAGCAGATGTTAACTTTGAAGTATAGTGATGGGACTCCTATAACAGATCACTTGAATAACTTCCAAGGAATTATGAATCAGTTATCAGCAATGGGGATTAGATTCGATGAAGAAATATAGGGTTTGTTTCTCCTTGGCTCCTTACTAGACTCTTGGGAAACTTTTAGATCTTCATTGTCAAATTCTGCTTCGGGTGGTGATATCTCTATGGATCTTGCCAGAGTAGTGTATTGAATGAAGAAATGAGAAGAAAGTCTCAGGGTTCCTCTTCGACAGATGTCTTAATGACTACCCCTAGGGGAGAAATAACAATCGGGGTTCTCAAAATAGAGAGCAAAGTCGAAGTAAATCCAAAGGTAGATACAAAGATGTTAAGTGCTTTTATTACGATAAGAAAGGGCACTTGCAGAAAAATTGCTGGAAGTTGAAGAAAGACAAGAAAGGCAACAAAGGCAAGGAAGAAAAGAAAGAGAATGACAATGAGAATTGTGTTACTATTGCCGCTGAAGAAGACCTTGTGACAGTCCTTGATAAGAGCCTAGTTGGGGTTGTTTGTGATGAATCAAGCTATGTTGTAGATACTGGTGCTTGTTCCCATGTTACATCAAGGAAGGATTTTTTTTCATCTTATACTCCAGGTGACTATAGGGTATTGAATATAGGAAATGAAACTATATCTAAAGTGGTTGGCATTGGGACAATTGTATTGGAAATAGGTACAGGAACTAAACTTGTTTTGAACAATGTTAGGCATGCACTTGATGTTCGTTTGCACTTGATATCTGTTGGCAATCTTGATGATGAGGGTTACGTGAGTACCAATGGTGGTGGTATGTGGAAGCTCACTAAAGGTTCCTTGGTGGTAGCTCATGGTAGAAAGCACTCTGGCTTATACTGGACAACAGCTTCAGTATGTACTGACAGGGTGAATGTAGTTGAGAATGACTCTTCAGTATTATAGCACAGGAGACTTAGCCACATTAGTGAGAAAGGATTGAATGTGTTGGCCAAAAAGAATCTCTTATCAGATTTGAAGGGCGCTAAACTGGAAAGGTGTGAGCACTGCTTGGCTGGAAAATAACACAGAGTTTCTTTTAAGACTAATCCTCCTTCTAGAAAGACTGAGTTGCTTGAGTTAGTGCATTCAGATTTGTGTGGTCCTATGAAGACAAAAACTTTGAGGGGTGGATTGTATTTTGTTTCCTTCATTGATGACTGTTCTAGGAAATTATGGGTCTATGTCTTAAAGACCAAAGACCAAGTGTTAGGGGTCTTTAAACAGTTTCAAGCTTCTGTTGAGAGAGAGATTGTAAAGAAGCTGAAATGCATTCGCACTGACAACGGTGGTGAATTCTGTGGGCCGTTTGATGAATACTACAGACAGATGGGCATTAGACACGAAAAGACTCCTCTAAAGACTCCTCAGCTTAACGGCGTGGCAGAGAGGATGAACAGGACCTTGATGGGGAGAGTCATATCTATGCTTTTTGAAGTTAAGTTGCCTGATTCATTTTGGGGTGAGGCTGTATTAGCAGCTGCACATGTTATTAATTTGTCTCCTACTATTGCTTTACAGGGTGATATTCGAAACAGGTTGTAGTATGGCAAGGATGTTTCTTATGACCACTTAAGAGTGTTTGGATGCAAAGTTTTTGTGCATGTGCCTAAAGATGAAAGGTCCAAGCTGGATGCCAACACGAGGCAGTGCATTTTCATTGGCTATGGCCTTGATGAGTTTGGTTATAGGCTGTATGATCCTGTTGAGAAGAAACTTGTGAGAAGCCGTGATGTTATCTTCATGGAGGATCAAACCATTGAAGATATTGACAAGGTAGAGAAGCCAGGGCATTCTAGTTCTGGTAACCTGATTGATCTTGATCCTATTTCCCATATTGGTCATGATGATGTCCAGAATCATGTTCCTGATCAGCATGTTGATGTTGAAAATGCTGATGGTGATGCTGTTATTGATGAGGTAGATGTTCATGCTCCTGAAGTTGTGGATGAGCCGACTGTTCCACTTAAGAGGTCTACTAGACAGGATGTTCCTTCTTCTCGTTAATCACTTGAGGATTGGGTGTTACTCACTGATGGGGGAGAACCTGAATGTTATGAGGATGCCATGGAAGATGAGCATAAGGATCATTGGATTGAAGCTATGCAAGATGAGATGAAATCTTTGCATGAAAATCACACCAATGAGTTGGGAAAGTTGCCTAAGGGCATGAGAGCTTTGAAGAACAAGTAGGCGTTCAGAATCAAAGCTAAAGAGCACAGTTTGAAGACGTAGTATAAGGCCATATTGGTTATTAAGGGATTTGGTCAAAGGAAAGGTACTGACTTTGATGACATCTTTTCTCCTGTTGTAAAAATGTCTTCTATCCGAACAGTTCTTGGTTTTGCTATTAGTTTTGGTATAGAAATTGAGCAGATGGATGTGAAGACAGCCTTTCTTCATGATGATTTAGAGGAGGAGCTTTATATGGAACAACCTGAGGGCTTCAAGGTGAAAGGAAAAAAAGACTTTATGTGCAAACTGAAGAAGAGCTTGTATGGGTTAAATTAAGCTCCTAGGCAGTGGTATAAGAAGTTTGAATCAGTTATGAGGGAGCAAGACTACAAGAAGACTTCTAGAGATCACTGTGTGTTTGTACGCAGATTTTATGACGATGATTTTATCATATTGTTACTTTATGTGGATGATATGATGATTGTGGGCAGGAATGCTTCTAGGATTGCTGAGCTAAAGAAGAAGCTAAGTAAGTCTTTTGCCATGAAAGACTTGGGTCATGCCAAGCAAATTGTAGGCATAAGAATTACTCGTTGTAGGGATACCAGGAAGCTGTACTTGTTGCAAGAGAAGTACATAAAGAAGGTACTTCAAAGGTTTAGTATAACTGGGGCTAAACCTGTTGCTAGCCCACTTGCTCCTCATTTCAAGTTGAGTGTCAACCAGTGTCCTTCTACAGACAAAGAGAAGGAAGAGATGAAGAAAGTTCCATATGCCTCAGCAGTTGGCAGTTTGATGTATGCCATGGTGTGTACCAGGCCAGACATTGCTTATGCAGTTGGTACAGTGAGTTGTTTTCTCTCTAATCCAGGTAAAAAGCATTGGAATGCGATGAAGTGGATTATGAGGTATCTCAAAGGGACAACTGACTTGAGTCTTAGTTTCTGTGGTGATAAGCCTTTGTTAGTTGGTTTTACTGATGCAGAAATGGCAGGAGATGTTGATTCTCGAAAGTCTACATCAGGTTTCATAATCAAGTTTACAAGGGGAGCTATAACATGGCAATGACAATCAAGGTTGCAGAAGTGTGTTACTTTGTCAACCACAGAGACTGAGTTTATTCCAGCCACAGAGACTTACAAGGAGTTGCTGTGAATGAAAACCTTTCTTCTTGATCTTGGTTTCAAGCAGGACCGGTATGTGTTGTTTTGTGACAACCAGAGCGCTATTCATCTTGGTAAGAATGCTAGTTTCCATGCAAAGTCGAAGAGCATTGATGTTAGGTATCATTGGATACGAGATGTGGTGAATTCCAAGGTGCTAGAGCTAGAGAAGGTTCATATAGATGATAATGGTGCTGACATGATGACTAAAGCATTGCCGAAGAAGAAGCTTGAGACTTGTTGCTTGATGGCCGATATGGCTAGATCCTCCACTTAGTCGTGAGGGGGAGATTTGTTGGATTTAGGTCACTTCTAAGTGAAGCCCAAAGCCTAAGTATAAAAGGGTGTTTTTAACCCTAAATAGGTGTAAAGAGGAGAGGTTCGGTCGGAAGAGAAAAGAGAAGGAAAAGAGAAAAAGAGGAGATTTTTTGGTTTTTTTCAACTTTGCGCAGTATTCTTCTAACATTCGATCGCATGGTGATTTCTTGTCGGATCGACCTGAAATTTTAACCAGAGATTCTTCTCTCATTTTTCTTCATTCTGAACAGTGAAGATTGGATTTGGAGGTCTCCAAGGTGCCTAATCTTCAGTCGAAATTGCTGTCAGATTTTAAGGGTGATATTGTTCTCAACTCTTTGATTCTTTCATTTTTTGGTGATTATTGTTATTTTTTGAGTTGAGTGGTGACTCTAGTTATATCTAAAGGTAAAAAACTCTTTGTAACTTGATTAGTGATAGTGGAGTTTTTCTTTACTGGACTAGGTCCCGTGGTTTTTCCTTTCTCACATTGAGGGAGGTCTTCCACATAAAAATTGTCTGTATTCTTTATTTCTTGCTGGTTAGTTTCTTGCATTGGTGAGTTTGTTGGTTGTTGTTTTTCTTTTGGTATTGGTTGTGGTTGTTCACACAGGGAAAGGTTTATTGGTTTTGATTACTTTGTCTCCGCTGCGTGACCGACTCCTCCTTTCCTAATAGTGGGCTGTAAGCTCCTTTGATGCATTTTGGTAGTAAGAGCAGTCTCTGTAATTTGCTGATCAAATAGCATACTCTTAATAAGGAAACAAGAAAGTATCACTAGGTAAAAATGCAATACATAAATTTTGAAAAAATCAGGATCGTTCTAACTCTAAGATGGAGTTATACAGTAACAGTTATGTCGGTTGGCAGTCGACAGTAATGACAGTTAGTAATTATAGTAAAGACAAGTATGTTGGTTGATACAACAACCCCTCCTAACAGTCATAATAATTATACCAAACTCTTGTCCAGATACTCTCCGTAAAAATAACATAAAACTCCTAACAGTCATATTAATTATACCAAGCCTACTGAGAAACAATGTTACTCTGGGGTGGCACAAACTGGTCTTGATTAAATGTCCCAAATCTAAAGCATTTCGATGATGCTCGTGATGCTAAGGCATTGGAAAACTTCTTCTGGAATGTCCAACAATATTTTGATGATTCTAGAGTTCTTGAAACGAAGAATGTAGTGTAACCAGCATGTATTTCGTGGGAGATGCCAAATTACAATGGAGAGCCTAAATTAGCGGTGACTTAAATGCTAGAAGACAGTGGAATGACACATGGAAAGTATTGGTTCATGCATTGAAGGGAAATTTCCTTCCTTGCAATACGTCGTGGTTTAAGTCATTACAAAAGTTACAGTAAGAGGAGACTATTTGTAAATATGTAAAGGCATTCAATTCATTAATGTTAGACATTCCGAACACGACGGAAAAGGATAAACTTTTTTCCTAAAAATTAATAGATTTAATTAAAATTTACGAGGTTATAATGGTCCCTGAGATCAACTTAGTCTAGTGCTCATCTCCTCCTCATGCTAATAGTTAGGTTATCTGCAATTTCCCTTGCTAGAAGGTTGAGTCGGATATGATGTGTCATCTCTTGAAGAATTTGCTTTGCACTTCTACTTTGATGTTTGAAAATCATAAAATTCCTTTCTTTTCAAACTTGATCAACCATTGAAACCCAGCTTATCTTAAGTGCTTTGTAATCTGCCGGTTTCTCATCCACACTTTCACTAGCTAAATGATAGTTTCCTTCCATGAATCACTTGAATAATAAGTGTTCAGAATTGACCTAGGCAACTCAAACCCGAACTCAATTAAAAAAAGATATTATTTTACACTTTTAATTTTTAAAAAATTATTTCAAAAACAATTGACGATGCGAGCCCATGGGCCTACCCATTGTCATCCCTAATCCCAAACTAGTGCCGCCCAATTCACTCTAGGTTATTGATCGTTCTGTAGAAAGAGTTTGTAGCTTTTCATAATAAACTAACCTGATTTTCTAGTCGTCCACTTGATTTCATCTTGTTTCCCTTATTGGCATCTTGGTGCTTGGTTCATAATGAGATCAGCCCCCTGCTACTATGGAAAGGCCAAATCCATAAGTTATTTTATATAAAACTGCTTGCTTTAGTGTTGGAATTCACGAGTCGTCTCAGATGTTGTAACTCCTCGACCTTGTATAGAGGTCTCCTACAATGTCAGTAATCAAACCAAAAAACATTTTTACTACCATCCCCAATTTCATGGAACATCAGGTTTTGCATCCACTGTCTTATGTTTAGGATTTCCCTGAAGATAAACTTTATTGCCTATAGATCTTTTTTTTCTTGTGGAGATTTCAGAGGTAATTAAGACAACTATTAGAACACATATAGGGGAGACTTTTCACTATCAACATCTCAATAATTCATAATATATATAAGTTGAATGAAAAATTACCTTAAATGATCTCAGCATTGTAAAAGCGAAAGGGAAGATCAACCATCTCATAAGTAAATGGTTGAAACTAGAGGATCTTTAGTGAAGTATGGGAAGAAGAAGATTTCATGATTATAGCATGGTCATGAAACTCTATGACACCAGAGATTAGTATTACATATATGTTCTTGGCTATTATCAAGGATATTTGAGATCCAATCCAATAGACGTAGTCTAAGGCTAGAGATGTAACCCAAATGTACTAGGTTGGATAAAGATTATGGCTAAAAAATCAGGGAGTAGAAAGGTTATCAAATGTGTGAATCAGTTGAAATCCTTACGATAAGAACTTGACCACTAAATGGTTTTAAAAACTAAATGTTTTAAAGATGCAAATATTTTAAAAGACTTTATTAAATAATACAGAGTCCATGGTTTTTTAGTTAAACTTAATCTAAAATTTAACCAAGTAAAAATCCAAATTCTTGGAAAGCATGAAGTTCCATACTTTAATGAGGTTGGGGCCTTAGTTCACAAAGAAAAAAGTAGAAGAAACCTGATGCTTAAACCATAAAACACGGATAACTCCACTCTGGCAGCTATGTTAATCGACCACTAACAACTTTAGCTTATATTAATCGACCACTAACTTATATAGGTCAACCAATCCCCCTAAAAACATGATTTTAATAACTTCATATCCTCAAACTCAATTTGTTTAATACAATTATGATTTAAAAAATTCCTAAAATGTTCCTTAAATAGTGGTTGAAAGATCAATAGGTTTTTCTCTTAAAAACAAAAACTTTAACACCTCTTGATAAATGAAAAGACTCATACAATGAATTGATATGAAATGTTTATGCATATTTAGCCTTTAAGATTACCAAACTTACAAAGTGAGATCGCAAATGATAGTAAAATACAAAATGACATTAGTGTTCCTTATTCTTCTTTTTTGCATGACCCAATCTTTGCTTTATAAGTTGTAGACTTCATCTCTTCTTTTATCAACTTCACGAAGTGTTGTCTTGAGTTATGCATGGTTTCATGTTATTCTTATAAAGCTTCTCTTAAAGGTACCAAACTCATTAGTAGGATTTATGTTTTTATTATTAAAATATTAATTGTAACCTCACTTGGTTTAAAAAGTGTCTCTGGAACAACTTTTGCCAACTTTTGGATTATGGATTCAGAAACTACCTACTATATCACCCACTCATCACACTTTTTTTTTTACATATTTACAATGTCTAAGCAATAGAAAAATAGCTAGCTAATGGTTTATTAACCATCTTAGCAGGCATAAGGGATGCAAAGATCAGTCTATTAATGACCTTAAATATTTTTTATATAAATTATCTACAAATATGATCTCTATCATTATCTACAAATATGATCTTTATCACTAACTTACTTGAGCTTTGAATTATTATATGATTTTTATTGTAATTATTGTGTATTTCAAAGTAAGGATTTAGAGAATATGATTGGACATGTTAGAGTATATGATTAATTTTACTACGTTGAATTGAAATTATTAAGCATGATTAAAGATAGTTTATCTCACTCTTTTTTCATCTAATAAAGAGAAATTTTGGCTTTGCTATTGTTAACTTAAACATCTATCCTTTAGAACCATTAAAAGCTTGTTTCCTTCTTTATTTAAAGGTCTAAACATTGATGATTTTTATTGTGAAATATGTGAACTTATCAAACACCAACATGTATCTTTTCCAATTAGTATTCAAATAAGTTTTATCCCTTTTATCTCATTCATAATGATATTTGGGGCTATTTACTCAAGATTAGAATTGTGATATGACTTTTTATCATAATTATTATTTATTTCAAAGCAAGGATTTTGAGAAGATGATTGCACATGGTAGAGCATGTGATGGCCTTTATGACCTTAAAAATTGAACCTATCAAGCAACATTAAGAACATTTTATGTCACTCTCTTTTTATGTAATAAAAAGAAAATTTGGCTTCGTTATTGTCATCTTTTCCAATTAAGAATCAAAGAAGTTCTATCCCTTTGTATCTCATTCACAATTATATTCGAGGTCCTTTTATTGTTTCTAATATTTTCGAAGTAAAATAGTTTATTTCTTTTATTAATGACTGTACTCATGCCATTTAGATATTTTTACTCAAACACAAATTTGTTGTTAATACTATCCTCCCAAAATTTGATTCCATGATTAAAAATCAATACAGGGTCAATATCAAAGGATTTAGGTCTATTTATATTAGGAAGTATTTCAATTAAATCCTAACTCCATACTTTAAAAAAAAGGATTATTCAGAACTCATCTTATGTCAATACCTTACAATAAAATAGAGTAGCAAAAAGAAAATAATGCACTTTGAATCATCCTAAACCCAAGCCTTCTTTCTAAAATGGTGTACCTAAGTTCTTTTTGGGAGGAAGCAATACTCATAACTACTCATCTTATAAACCATTTGCCTTCAAAAGTTTTTGGATTAAAGAGTCCAATAGAAATCCTCTCGATACTCTATCTTGATCTATAAACTACAAGAAACCTTATTTCTAGGTTATTTAGGTATGTGTCATTTATCCATATTTATAGCCAAAATCATGAAAAGTTATATACAAAGACTTAAAAATATATATTTGCTGGTGACTTTTCAACTTAAAAAAGGTATTAAGTGTTACAACCCTTTGTCAAAAAAGTTTTGTGTCTCACAAATGTTACTTTCAATGACATAAGTCTTATTCCATCACTCCTAAGGGATAATTCAACAATACAAGAAAAGAATAAGAGGGATCTTAGAGATTTCTTCTTGCTTGATTTGTCATCTTCCTCTAAACGTATATTTAAACCTATACCTTAAAATCACTAAGAAAACACATATTTGTGATTTGGCAAGATATATCCAAGTAAGAAGATGATTATTCCTATTTATGCAAATCCAAGACTTCAACCCAGATCTTGAGAATGAGATAATAATTTCTTTTGAAAAAAAAAGGAATGAGATAATAATATTTGAACCTTCTTTGCGCAGTGAAATTGAATCTCAATTGAAAAATAATGATTGAAATATTCCTTTTGCTATTAGACATGAACTAGGGAATTTATCAAATGACCATTATATCCTCTTATTCATTTCCTTTCTCTCAAAAACTTTTAATCATCTCATTAAGCCTTCCTTGTTAGCTTAAATGCTATTGTTATTCTTAAACTCCCAGATGAGGCTTTAATCAATAATAAATAGAAATAAGATACGAATATGACAATAAAGGCATTGAAAAAATAAATAAAATTTAGTAGTTAGTGCAGCTCCTGACTGGGAAGAAAGTTTTGGGTTATAAACAACACTTTGAATCTCGTATCGTACCGGCCGGAGAACGATACGAGATTGGGGTAGATTGTACCAGGTATAAATATACTGATAATACCGACCAAATATCAACCAATACCGAAAATTTTGAAAATATATAGGGACTAAGTTGCAAAATTTTAAAATTTTTTCAAGAGAACGGTACGAGATTGGGGTAGGTAGTACCGGGTATAAATATCGGTCGGTACCGGCTGATACTGATAATACCAATCAAATACCGGTCAGTACTGAAAATTTTGAAAATATATAGGCACTAAGTTGCAAAAATTTTTAAAATTTTATCTCCCGTCTCTCCCCCCTTTTCTTTTTTTAAAGTTTTTTAATTTGTCATTTAGTTAATCTTTTATCGTGTTTTTTAATTTTTATTTTTAAAATAAAGTAAATATTTTATTACTAATAATAACTATGCATTAAATAAAAATTAAAAATAAATTATTTTATTTAAATTTATTTTAATCTTTTATGTAATATTTATTAATAAAGTATTAATAAAAATATCTTATTTTTAAAAATAAATAATTTAAAAATTATTATTTATAAACTAATACTTATTTTAT
>JAOTJB010000007.1:24535013-24557777 GCA_027123815.1 Erythroxylum minutifolium | reverse complement strand
TGCTAACAGATTGTCTTTCCTGCTAAAGTTGCCTAGCAATTGTGCCAATGTGTTGCTCCCGAAGGTGTACCAATGTACCGTTTTCCTATCAAAGGTGCACCAATGGGCTAGTTTTCCATCCGAAGTAGTGCTAACTGGTTGTTTTTCCTACTAAAGGTGCCAACGTGGTTGTTTTTTCCACAGAAGTTGCCTAACGACCATGCCAACGGGTTGTTTTTACCACCAAAGGTGAGCCAATAGGCTATCTTGCCACTGAAGGAGCCCAACAGATTGTTTCTCCCACCTAACGTGCCTAGTGGATATGCAACTAGATATTTTTCCCACCAAATGTTTACCAACGGGCTGTTTTTCCCTTTGAATGTGCCCCACGGACTATTTTTCCAACCAAAGGCACCTAGCGACTTTGCCAACGGGCTGTTTTACCTACCTAAGGTGTGCCAACGGGTTGTGTTTGACATCAAAGGTGCCAAACGGGTTATTTTTCCCACCAAAGGTGCCTAGCTACCATGCTCACAGGCTATTTTGGCCGTCGAATTTCAACCAACGGGTTGTCTTTCCCACCGAAGGTACCCTACAGGCTGTTTTTCCTATCGAAGTTGCCTAGTGATCATGCCAATGTGCTGTTTCTCCCACCTAACGTGTGCCAATGTTCTATTTATCCCACTGAAGGTGTGATAATGGGCTGCTTTTCGTACCGAAGGTGCCTAACGACCAACCTAACAAGCTGTTTTGCCTACCGAATGTGTGCCAACAGGCTTTATATCCCACCGAAGGTGCCCAACGGGTTATTTTTCACATCGAAGGTGCTTATCGACTATATTAAAGTGATGATTTTCTCATCGATGGTTTGCCAAATTTTTTCCACCGAAGGTACCTCACGATCATGCCAACGGGCTACCTTTCCCACCAAAGGTGTGCCAACAGGCCTTTTTACCTACCAAAGGTGTGCTGATGGGCTGTTTATTTAACCAAAGGTGTGATAACGGGCTGTGTTTCCCACCAAAGGTGCACATCGAGTTGCTTTTCCCATTAAAGGTGCCTAGCAACTGTGCCAATAGACTATTTTCCTCACCAAAGGTGTGCCAACGTGTTGTTTTTTCAACCAAAAGTGTGACAATGGGCTGTGTTTCCCACCAAAGGTGCCCATCAGGTTATTTTTCCCATCAAAAGTGCCTAGCTACTGTGCCAATGGGCTATTTTCCTCACCGAAGGTGTGGTAACGGGTTGTTTAACCACCAAAGATGTGCCAATGGGCTGTTTTGCCTACCAAAGATGTGGCAATAGGCTGTTTATGCCACCGAAGTTGCCTAACGACCACCGAAGCTGCCTAGCAACCTTGCCAACATGCGGTTTTCACACCAGAGGTGTGCCAACAGTCTGTTTTGTGTACTAAATGTGTGCCATCGGGCTGTTTTTCCCACCATAAGTGCCCAACTAATTGTTTTTCCCACCTAAGGTGTCTAGTGACTGTGCCAACAGGCCATTGTGGCCACTGAATGTCTGCCAACGGGCTATTTTTCCCATCGAAGGTGGCCCATAGACTATTCTTCCAACGGGCTATTTTCCCGTCGAAGGTTCCCCATGGACTATTTTTCCGAGGCACCTAGTGACTTTGCCAATAGGTTGTTTTGCCTACCGAAGGTGTGCCAACAGTTTATGCTTCACGTCGAAGGTGTCAAACGAGCTATTTTCCCATTAACGGTGCCTAACTACTTTGCTAACAGGCTATTTTGGCTACCGAATGACAACCAATGGGCTATTTCTCCCACTGAAGGTGCCCAACAGACTATTTTTCCCCCCAAAGATGCCTAGCGATCGTGCCAACACACTGTGTTTCCCATCAAATGTGTGCCAATGTGCCGTTTTTCCTTCACCAAACACTATCCTAAACTTTAATGATAAAAATAAAGATAGAGAGAGAAAGATAGAGATAGAGGTAAGTTTGTTCTCTTCTTTTTCCTTCTCACCCCTTTTTTTTACTTTTTTTTGACAGATTTGTTAACATTTGTTTGGATTTTTTGAATAGTAAAATATAATACTAAGTAGGTCGACCACGTGCAAGGGTAGAAAGGGTAATTACCTAAAGCCCACTATTATGAAGAATAAAATAGGCCCACTCTTGAGAGTAAAATGAGATAAAAGAAGTTCCATCTCACTTTTAACACTTGTAAGGAGCAAAATGAACAAATCCTCTTAGCTTTTTTTTCGTATATTTTTTATTTGATTTTTTTTAGAGTCGTTCTCTAGATCTTAATGTTAAGAATTAATGCAACATATTAAATTTTGTAATTTTATCATAACGAAGAGCTTAAAGTAATCTTTTTAATAATAAAAATATGTTTTTGGAAATTTACATATTTATATATTGTCGATTTAATAGTTCCTTTATTGTTTATTTTACTCGAAGCTTATAAAATGTTAAAAAAGACCCTGATATTAAGATATAATATTCATATCTTTATAAATATTTTTTAATTTATACCTTCATAAATTATTTTATACACAAACAACTAATACTAAACAATTAATTTCACAAAATATGTTTAAATAAACAGCTGAAATTATCCGTTGATCAAATTAGCTATATTAATACTAATCATTGATAGAATCAAAAAAAAGCTAATGAAATCCACTAATTATCATACAAACCCTTGGTCTCCTTACTTCTTGGAAAATATTGGTCTTTTCCTTGCTAGATTCGTGGTTGTTTGGTAGCTCAGAGTATTTTTGTGTTCTAATCAGTTTGTTTGCAAGGTTTAAACTTAAGAATCCAGAGCAATTCACTTACAATATTTTTCTTATAATTTTAAATAAGTATCCAACAAACTTCTCTTTATCGTAAAGTAAAGAAATTTGAGCCAAATGATATAAAATTCTGGCAAAGATAATTATAGATATAGATCATATAATACCAAAAAAAACAATATTTTAACTTAGTGAACACAGTTCCTCTTCCTTGGTAATTACATACGTGGAGCACAACACAACAGCCTCTTCTCTAATTTCCAAGCAGCTACCGCCATTTCTTCTCAGACAATGATATAAGCTGCTAAATTGAAAAAGGGAAAGATCAGAGAACCATTAACAATCATCAAACTAAGGAATGTATGTAGCAAGGATGGTCCCTCAACACGTAATGTTTTGAGGCGATGAGATACACACTGAGTAATTACTTACTCTAACCAAGGCTAGTTCACGCTTACTTATTCCATGTCATTGGTTTCTTTTCTCTCAGAGACAAATTTGATAACTTTTTTTTAGGCTAAGTTTACTCCTGAACTTTGTCTCCTATATGTCATAATTTCTGTTTCTATTTATTTTCTGCAAGTGAAGGATTAAGTTCTTAAAAGCTAAAGCAATCTACTGGACTCCATGAACTTCAGATACTAAAAGGCAAGAACATGTAGTGTATGTTAGCATGACCAACGATCAGCATTGCATACCCTAAGCTAGGGCTGGGTTTGAGACTGGCATTCATATTTCATTCCATATAATTAGATCCACAATGAGTGTTAGCATAGACCCACATATGAAAGCTCATACATGTTAGGATCTAGGCGCACATGCAGGTAATCATGTAAGGCCTCCACATGTGTGATTTCAAGTTCTAGGTCTACCAAGTTGAAAGAGTATTCTGTTTGTTGTTAGATTTCCATCTCTAGGATCTAGGAACTTCAAAATTTCGTCTGAAGTTCATCTTTATTCTTTCAAATTCAAGAGAACAACTAAGATAGACGGCAGTGAAAATTCGAGGCCTTTTTGAGTATAATAAAAATCTCCCATAAATAGTAAGTGATTGGGGTAAGAGTAACCGTCTCGAAATGTTGAAAATATGATATTTGGGATATTTGACAGCCATTTTACATGAAATACTATGTGACCCTGAAGCATTGTCCCTATTTTAGAGTGCTGAACTGAAAACTACTCTTTAACTCTTCAACCTCATATTGTTCTAATTAGGCAAAAACAGTTTTTCTGCTCGGAAGTCAAGCTAGAAGTTGAATAGTTTTGGAGAAAACAATCACTAAAAAATATGAAATAAGCATGCAAAAAAAGGGCAAAAATTGCAGTGACAGTACAAATACAATTATTAACCAACCTGACGAGCAACTTGTGCCACTCTACGACTGTCTCTGGGTGATTCAGTTAACAAGCTGGGTTTTTGTGACTCCAAAATATCACTTAGTTTCTCATCCATTTCTCTCGTAAAAGTGCTAAGGTCAAGAGAGGATCCACCTTCAGGGCTGCTTGGAGTCTCCTTCTTTCGTTTCCTTTGGAATGTGTACTTGAGAAACTTATTATCCATTCGTTGACTACTCGGTGCTTCACTTGCATCTGCTTTTTTCAGACATGAGTTTACTAGCAAGACACCATCCGCCTCTATGGCTGTTTTACTTCCTGGACATTCTGAAATCTCTTTGCATCCAACTTCCTTTTCAGTCAAAGCAGGTTCACCCATCAACAAATTATTGTTGTTTACTCTCTCTTGGTTTGTGCAATCCCTAAGAAAATCTGAATTGCTTTTTTCTACTTCCGAAGGTCCTGACTGCACAATCAGTTCATTAGTATTTGAAGAGAAAACGTGTGGTAGAAGTGTTTCTAGATCTTTCTGAGGATCTTCAGCAGATTTAACATTGTCACCCTGATAAGTAAATTCCTTTAGAAATTGAGCTTTGCGCCTTTTACATCTTATTGCTCTTTTTCTTTTTCTGTGAAACGACGTAACAGCATGAACTTGGAAGCAGTCAACATCTGCTCGCACTACTTTGCTTTCATCTGGGCATGTATAAACACCAAACATGTTATTGTTCATGCTAGTGAGTTTCTTGCATTTTTGCCCATTCTCTTCAGCTCCTTCTTCATATATTTGATTTCGTGGACCAACAGCTTCTCCAGAAAGAAGCCCATTTCCACCTAACAGGTTCCTTTCCAATGCACGTATTCTTTGAGTGCATCCGTTCCTGTATAGTTCAGGCTCTTTGCTCCTCATCACGATTGAAGCAAGTTCAGGATTGAAAACATAGTTATTGTCTTTGTAAAAACTATCATCACTGCAGCACATTGTACCATCACATGTTCCATCCGGGGCATATGGTGTAGCAGGCAGAGAAAAGCATAATCTTTTCTCTTCCATTTCAGTTTCAAGAGTGTCAGAATAGGCTGGAGTTTGTTTCCTCAAAGGCTGCTTCTGGTGTTTTGTCATCCTCTCCACTTCGTCCTGTAACTGTCTCAACTCTGCTCTAAGGTCTTTTACTATATCTTCCGCTTCCCCAAGTTGTGCTTCTAGTTCTTCAATCTTTCTCTGTTGACTCAATGCTGTCATTTCTGCTTCATTAACCTAGATACATGATGTGCTGGTCAAGCCAAAGCTTATAAGAAGGGTAAGTAGCCTAATCAAAGCAGTAACTACAGCAAAGTGCACAGTAGATTGGAAGAACATAGGACTAGATTTCAACCTACCTAAGTGTGTTAGACACTCCACTCAGCTTAATAGGAGTTAATCTGTGTCTGTGGGTGCCATGGTTGATAGAAGTATGTAACACAAGTGATAACATAAAACAGCAAATGGGGAAAAAAAAAGAAGAGCGCCATGGAAAAATCTACCTTTCAAGTATATACTGGAATTCTTTTTGCTAGTGCAGAATAAATAACCGCTGACTGAAGTTTGATATTTCAGCAATGACAACTACAGAACAGTATGGCAACTGTTTAAAAATATATTAGGTGACTGACTTTGTTGATGAGATTATGTCTAAATTTCAAAACAATGTTCAAAATCTATGAGAACTTACTTTCTTTGGCAAGCAAATTTCAAAAGTTCAGCTCCTATTGCAATAAACAAACTTCATTATTCCATAATTGTACAAGTATGGTTTTGAACCTTAGACCAACCTGCACTCTAGCACATCTAATCCACTGCACAGGGCACAACCAACAAAAAGAAGAAGTAGGTCTAATCAATGGCTCAATTGTTTTCGAAATCACTGCTGTTTAACATTACAACCCAATCTTCCTAAACAGAAGTGAGTTCGGGTTGAAATGACTTTCCTTTGACCATAATCAATTAGTACAGCTCAGGAACATAAATTACATGCCATCATGAGTACATTTAACTGTCACTAACTTATTCTGGATATCATAGCATGCTTTTCAGATTGCAGATCAAGCGAGTACTTTACTAACTGAGAAAACACGTCTCAAATGCATATAAATCTTTCACTGCTTAGAGCTCATTATCAAGTTTTTAATTCAGACAGACGTAATATTGCATCACTACGAATGTGAACTTGAAGACAGACAAAGAATCGATTTACGACCAGCAACATCTGTCCAACTACCAGATATCATCGTAAGCGGTTTTTAAGGAAGATGGTGAATAGAACTAATAGTAGTTCAAAAGCAATTTAAGGAAACATTTGCACTTAAACTCAGGCCAATGAGTCAGCTTCCACAATGGTAACAAAGACCATGAGACAAAGAATAGATTAATCCAATACAACCAGACTATTCTTTAAATTGAGATATCTTCGTTGGCCAGGACATACCTGTAGATATTTTTATCCAGTCAGAAAATAGTGAGCCAAGCAGAATAAGACCACTAAAATCAGTGCAAAAGAAAAGGGCCAGGGACAGGGAGTTATAAATATGATTGAAGAAATTGAAAAGAAAGTTAACATATCAAGCTTTGATCGGCAATGGGAAAAACGCTACTCACTTCAACAGGAACTGAAAACCGAAATAACCAAGTGAAATCCTTTGAGGATAAAAAGAATCACTTCACCAAAGAACGAGATGAAGCAAAACACCCACAAGAAAAATCCTAGCACCAACACGTTAACATAACAACAAAACCACACTTTAAAACAAACTGAATCCCAAGCAAACAAAAAACCAAAAAACCACTCCCATTATTCACACGCACACACATGGGGGGAGAGAGAGAGAGAGAGAGAGAGAGAGAGAGAGAGAGAAAGAGAACAACAGGTCAATGAAGAGCCGTTATACCTTAGAATCTAACATCTGTTTAAGCCTAAGAAGCATATGAAGCGCCTCGTCTTTTGCAGCGAAAAGCTCGCGCTGATACCGCTGCGCTTTCCGCTCGGACATCATTATTCTCACCGCCGCCTCCTTCGCCGTGTTCAGGATAATATCAGCGTACGCCTTCTTCAACGCCGTCAATTTCTGTTCACACCAAAACAAAGACACCAAATCAAACTAAGAGAACATACAGAACGACAGCCGATGGAAACAGAAACACGAACAAAAATTGGGAATCAACACATTTAAGTAAGAACCACCGCAATTTCTACTTCGCTGTCGATAGGAGAGAGAAGCGGGAGTGGTTGCGGTGGCGATGAGATCAAAAGTCAGGGATAGGGCGGTAATTTTACCTCGGAATCGGCCATTGGGGCCGATAACGCAGAGAAGATGTTAGTTAGTTGCTGCTTAGGACCAACCAACGTTGTTAAGTAGACACTGCGAGGTTGTTTTCCCTTTTCTTTTCTTATTATGTATTTGTTTTTTGGTCTCTCCCTCTTCGCACCTGTCTGTCTGTTAGGAACTGAAAAACTCCCCCTCCAGCTATTACAAGACTGCCCTCCGCAGTTCCTCTTAATTACAACGACCGCCACGTGAACGCGACAAACACCCGTTCGGGTTGTTTTCACTCTCCCTATGGTCGCGCGCCAAGAACGGATTCAGGGACCCACAAAGTTCACTTTGGTGATGACGTGGATGCGTTTACGGGGATCGAAGGTCGGGGAAGCCCTAGCATGTAGTGGCTCGACGAGCAGTGGCGCTTTGGGAAGCGAGGTGAGGTGGCAGTTTGTGCGATGGCGGTTGCGGTGGACGACGGACAGACGATGGTAGCTGCTCTATTCAAGTGTCGGAGACTGAGTAGTACCCAAGTGGGGAAACCGAACCGCTGGTATCGGTAAACTCCGTTTATTTTTATAACGCTGTTAATGATCCTGACCTACCTCTCCCAAGTCAAAGTTCAGTTGACTTCAACTATGTATTATTCATCTTAGTACATACATATATATCGAATTTAAATAAATGCGAGTAAATTAAGGAAAAACATTGTTACCGCCAAAAATCACTCGGGTCAAGTTGATAACGACCGGGTCGGGCTTCACCTTTCTCCTCATATCCACAGAAGACACACGTGTCCTTCCTGGAGCCATTCTGCAGTACTCTTCTCGCACTCTCGTCGTTCAAAGTTCAAACCATTCTCCTCTGCAAACTTCCGATCTCAAATTTCCCTAGAAACCCCAGTTTCTATTGCAGCCCATGTTATCGAAATCACCAAGATGACCTTATCGCTGTCTCTCATCCCTCATCCCACATTTATTTCCACACCGGTACTCAAGTCCAAACATGGTCGACACTACCTCTCATTGCCCAACTTCCTCGTTCACCGACGGCTCATCTCCGTTTCTCTAGAAGGGAGAACCTACCTTGGAGCGGGAAAAGCCCGGGCCAAGCCCAAAGAGCTCGTCCTGGGCAACCCGACTCTGGTCGTCGAGAAAGGTAAGTACAGCTACGACGTGGAAACCCTAATCAACAAGCTGAGTAGCCTCCCGCCACGTGGAAGCATCGCGCGTTGCCTGGACATCTTCAAGAACAGGCTCTCGCTAAACGACTTCGCTTTGGTGTTCAAGGAGTTCGCTCAACGTGGTGATTGGCAGAGGTCTCTCAGGCTCTTCAAGTATATGCAGCGACAGATATGGTGCAAACCCAACGAACATATTTACACAATAATGATCAGTTTGTTAGGCCGCGAAGGCCTTCTCGAGAAGTGCTCCGAGATATTCGACGAAATGCCTACACATGGCGTGCCTCGAAGCGTCTTCTCTTACACTGCTCTCATCAACTCCTATGGTCGTCACGGTCACTACCAGGTTTCTCTGGAGCTTCTAGAGAGAATGAAGAAAGAGAAGGTGTTACCGAGTATATTGACTTATAATACCGTGATAAATTCATGTGCCAAAGGTGGTTTAGATTGGGAGGGTTTGTTGGGCTTATTCGCGGAAATGAGGCATGAAGGAATACAACCTGATATAGTAACTTATAACACACTGCTTAGTGCTTGTGCTGGGAGGGGATTAGGGGATGAGTCTGAGATGGTTTTTAGGACTATGAATGAAGCTGGGATATTGCCTGATATTAACACTTATAGTTCTCTTGTTGAGACTTTCGGGAAATTGAATAGGTTAGAGAAAGTCAGTGGGTTACTTAAGGAAATGGAATCGAGTGGAAATTTACCTGAGATTTCTTCGTACAATGTGTTATTAGAGGCATATGCGAGAATGGGGAATATAAAGGATGCAATGGGAGTGTTTAGACAGATGCAGGCAGCTGGGTGTGTGCCAAATGCGTCCACGTATAGTATGCTGTTGAATTTGTATGGGAGACATGGGAGGTTTGATGATGTTCGGGAACTATTTTTGGAGATGAAAGTGAGTAACACGGAGCCAGATGCTGCTACCTATAATATTCTTATCCAAGTATTTGGTGAAGGTGGGTACTTTAAGGAGGTGGTGACCTTATTCCATGATATGGTTGAGGAGAATGTTGAGCCAAATATGGGAACTTATGAGGGGTTGATCTTCTCTTGTGGGAAAGGAGGCCTGCACGAAGATGCTAGGAAGATTTTACTTCATATGAGTGAGAATGAGATAGTTCCTAGTTCAAAGGCATACACAGGCGTTATTGAAGCCTATGGACAGGCTGCATTGTATGAGGAGGCTCTTGTTATGTTGAATACCATGAATGAAATGGGAAGCATGCCTACAGTTGAGACTTACAATTCACTGATTTACATGTTTGCCAGAGGTGGGTTGTACCAGGAATTTGAAGCAATATTGACAATGATGAGCGAGTCTGGGATAACAAGAGACAGAGACTCCTTCAATGGTATGATTGAAGGTTATAGACAAGCGGGCAAGTTTGAAGAAGCTATTAAGGCTTATGTTGAAATGGAGAAGGGGAGATTGAGTCCTGATGAGCGTACCCTTGAAGCTGTTTTAAGTGTCTACTGTATTGCAGGTCTTGTTGAGGAGAGTGAGGAGCAGTTCCAGGAAATTAGAGCCTTGGGAATATTGCCAAGTGTCATATGCTACTGTATGATGCTGGCTATGTATGCAAAAAGTAACAGGTCTGTGCTGATCGAATTTTGTGTTGATCATTATGAACTTTTCTTTTTCACGATTATCCCTATGTTTACATGATAAGCAGTTAAAGAGATCTATTAGCTAACATTGTCTGTCCTTTATGAGCTCTTTGTGATGCAAACTGATGAAGCAACTTGCTCCTATTTAGTAGTCAGCGTGTTTCACTCATCTGCTTCTGATATTCAACTTTCATTTAGTTAGGACTTAATTTAAGTGCATCAACTTCTTTACAATATGTTCTGCTCTACTGTTGCTTAATATATTTGTGATGTATACTTTTAAGAATATGATTCAAATCATTGGTGTTCTAAGTTGTATGACATCAAGTAGATCTTTAAAATTGTTTTCTAATATCACAGTCATTGGGATTCTGCTCTATCTTTAGGTTTTCAGTTTTGCCTCACTTGGGGCTTTTTTGTCAAAATCTAGGTTTCCATGTTTGTTATGCCTGTCCTAACTGATATACGACAAACCTATGGATAGAAATCTACAGGAGAAGTAGGGAAGAAAAACTAGAATTCCAGAGTAGGGAGAAGAGGAAGAAAAGAATAAGAAATAAGAGAGAAGAATTGAGAGGAAAGGTTTCAGTATTAATTACTCAGTTGGTAAAATTGATTTAATTATGAAGCTTACCCTTCTTTTTACAGGACTAAAATTTCTAAAAACAACTGGGATATCATCAAAACAGAAACTTGTTCGGTGCCATTTATTAGAGCCATGAACTTTCTGTACCATATATGTTTGTGACATGATGATGTGTGAAATAAAAGGAACCGGGTGAAAATTATCACCTATATATGTGCATGTACTGGGATTTATGGTTTAGTGGTTTCTTACTTGGAGGTGCTTGTCCCTAGAAGCATCTATTTGAGAAAATTTGGCCATTAGAGTGTTACTTAATGTTAGTGATACCAGGTAACTGAAATGCTGATTGATAAAAAGAATGGTTCAATCATAGATGGTTGCATTCTTACTAATGTTACTTAATGTTAGTGACAGCAGGTAACTGAAATACTGATTGAGAAAAGATGATTCAATCTTAGATGGTTTCAATCTTACTAATTGAAGATGCTTATCTCAATATCTAAATCACCAGTGGCATGCACAAATTAAGTAAATTTCTTTCTATGACGTTGGCCATTGGGTTTCCATCCAGTTTAAATTGAACATATCAGAGCAATGATCTTTTGGTCATCAGTGATCTGGTAATGCTGCATTTTCATGTGAAAGCAGGACCTGATGTAGTTCCTAGGTACTTCTGAAAGCCAGGTAGTGCACTAGACATAAGATGACACTGTATTAGGTCACTGTGGGAGAAACTCAATTTCATGAAAAATAACCTTCAGTTTACTTGGCATTGAGGTGGGCCGTTGATGTCAAAAGGATATTAAATGTTGATCCCCGCATAGCCCCGGGCTTGGGTCACTACACAGAGGCCATGGAAGCTGGGTCATGTGAGTGATGGTCTTGTGTTCCACATAAGCATGGAAAAGAACCATTGTTGCTTGCGTAATTTCGTAAAAGCATAACTTTTGTTACTTGAGGGCAGATCTGTAGGTGTTCTAAGAATTCGAGATTAATCGTTTGCTTTATTCACTAAACTATTTGGCCCAGAAAATCAATTGAATAATAACCTCTGACATAATTACCCCATAATTGGTTGCAAGATTGTTTGTTGTGACGGTTGTTGCCTTTTCAGAATCATTTTTGTTTGTCTGTGTGTCTAGTAAAGAGACATACCGTGAACTACAAATATTATTAAACTTCTACCAAACTTCTATCAAAAATCTATCAATTGAGAATACTTCTAAATTTCCTAACCGTCCTTTATTAGTTTTTTCAAGAGACATAGTTTCTATAAGTTTTTAAATATCCTGATTCTCCTCCCTTAGTCATACTTGACTATAATTATTAATACTATTAAAATTCTATTTTGTCTGTCATAGATATCGTATCAATTAATTTAGGATAACTAGGAGATGTTACTAAGAGCCATCTCAATAGAAATAAAGTTCCATGAATCTAAACGTCTTTATCTATGCTTTTTTTCCATCTCCTACGGCTTAATTATTAGTCTAAGCAATGCATGATAGTAAAAGTAAGCATAAGCATGCTAGATGTTTATTTGACTTCTACAAATATTTAGATTATTTTGTGCTTTGTTTCACTAAGGTGGGCGCTTTTTGGTGGCTGTTGCCTAAGGCTATCCCCCGGAAACTAAACTATATCTAATTTATGAATACGTGGTTATGGGAGAAGCACAATTTTGAAGTGTAAAATGCATAGGTAGAAGCCTAGATCATTATGCTGTTGGGTTATTTTAGTGCTTACCTAAGTGTTGGAATTATAGGCTTTCTCACAGACTGCTTGATGATCAGGTACTTCTTGATGCTTTCATAAAACAGCTGTTTCAAACTGAAACAAATCAACCATATGTCGGCTTGTTGAAGTGATGCATCATTAATCTATGGTCTAATATCATTTAGAATTTTACTCGACAACTTAGTATTCATCCACAATTTGACTTTGTTTCAGGTTGAATGATGCCTATGAGATACTCAACGAGATGCTCACTAATAGGACATCGAATATTCATCAAGTGATTGGCCAAATGATCAAGGGAGATTTTGATGATGAATCAAATTGGCAAATGGTTGAGTATGTATTTGACAAACTTAACTCTGAAGGTTGTGGATTGGGGGTCAGGTTTTATAACACTCTTCTGGAAGCTCTCTGGTGGCTGGGTCAAAAAGAACGAGCTGCAAGAATTCTCAATGAAGCATCAAAAAGGGGGCTTTTTCCTGAACTTTTTCGTAAAAGCAAACTCGTGTGGTCTGTGGACGTGCATAGGTAACAGAGAATTACTTTTTGAATTCTTTTTAGTTACAATGATGTCTTGAATGTTTGATGTTGGAGAATCTTGCAGGATGTGGGAAGGCAGTGCCTATACAGCACTGTCTGTTTGGCTCAATGATATGCATGAGATGTTCTTGAATGGCAAGGATCTTCCTCAACTGGCAACTGTTGTTGTAGTGTAAGTCCACTCATGCTTTATTTCACTGGAGAAATATATGTTGAAGGACTTGTGGGAGCTTTCCCTGTCATGCCATTTCAGCTATTTGACTGCTTATATTGACTGATTTCTTTTATACTGTCTGGTTTCATATGATTGCTCAAACCAAGCTCCCCCCATCATTTTTCTTGTTGCTCAATGCAGGGCTAGCTTGGCTTTTGTTGTTGTTACTGTCAAGCATGTTTGTCAAATATCCCAAATTTGTTGCATTTCTCTTGTTCCATCTGTCTGCCTTTCATATGGATGTTTAATTGTAACATAATCATGTATAAATTAAGCTGCGTTAATCAAGCACAAGTTGCATTTTATTTCATATTGTGTGAGTTTCTGTTGAATTGTGGCTCTAGTGTTCTTTTGGTTAGACTTTCTGAAAACTTGTCGAGAGTCTTATGTCTACAGCTGCTTCAGATATAATAATAAATCTTCCTTCCTGGTCAATTCTGTGTTCTCTTCTGTTTACAATTATCTATTTCAAAGGCTTGTTAGCTTGAGGGTTACTTTATAGGTATGACCATGTTGACTTATCTTTAGGTTACCTAAATAATAGAAATACGTGCTTACTCACATTATTTACAAACCTTGTGGTTTCAAGTTCATAAAAAATTTTGAAGTTGGATGGAGCATGACATTTGTAGTTGACGTGTCCAATGCGTCAATGGTTAATTTTACATGAAGTTCAAGTAAATCAAGGTCCCTTTCTGGAGATTTCAATTGCTCTTTGATAGGTTGTAACAGTAGCATTCAAACTGGATTTATTGTTTGATCTTACTTGATTGGTAAAAGGCGTTATTCTATGCTTGTCTAGCTATAGATGTAGAGATCATAGTGAATAGCGAAAGCACTTGGAACTCAAAGCTGAGATATGGCTTTTCACATATCGTATCATAGTGAATAGCAAAAGCACTTGGACTCAAACTGAGTTATGGCTTTTCACATATCGTATTCTGTAACTTTGTTGGCACTTTCCACTGTAGTTGATTCTCTGACTAATGTTGCATATTTTGTTTCATTCCTAGGAGGGGGAAGCTGGAGAAAAGTTCAACCCAAGACATTCCCCTTGTGAAGGCTGTGTACTCATTCCTTCAAGATAATGTATCGCCATTGTTTTCTTTCCCAGGGTGGAATAAAGGGCGAATTACCTGCCAAAGATCCCAGCTCAAGCGGATTTTGTCAGGATCAGAATCAGTTTCAGATGGGATCAAAAAGAATACAATTATTTCTTTAAGTAACTCCCAAATATCTTTACCTGGAATGAGAACATCTAGTGATGCTACGCACCAAAATGATGCCAATTTTGAAGCAAGAACAGGAAATAGATCACAGCTGATCCCAAGCACGGTCTAAGTTGATACTAGAAATTGATTAATGATCTCCTTATTCTTAATAAGAGAGGTGTATGCTTGGTATCTCTTGCTGTACCTTTGAATGTCTCTCCCAAATGGGACAATGGACTATGTGGTATTGGCAAAGGGGTATTAGCTCGCCTTGGTGCAAGAACAAACCAAAGGATGTGATACAATGCCTGGTAAGTTATCATTTGCTGCTTCTGTTGTGGTTTGACTTGAAATTCCTTCATCACAGGCTCTTCAGAAAATGAGAATTTGTAGCTATAGATCCGTCTTTCTGCACTTGTAAATGGATTACTTCCCACCACAATGCTCTTGATTGCATGCTATATCTTGCCAACTTTCAAGTAGACTGACTAATGATCCCAGTTTTATCTTTACACGTTACATTATAAGCTTAATTGTGCATCATTTGATTAAGATTCTACTGACTGACAAACTTTCTTGAAGTGGAAGAGGCAAACAAAGACGAGGGACTGCAATGGGCTGTCGCAGGTCAGTATAACTTCAACCTCATTAGTGTATCTTCTCGTTAGTAGATTATTGTCTATTCATCACTTTTAACGTGAACCAAGTGATTTACATATACAAAAAGCATTGGTGTTGTAGTATTTAAGTTAACTGCAATTCTGGCAGAAGCATTATTTAACTTGACTTGGGAGGGGGACTCCACTGGTAGGTTCCCTCCACCCCAGACCCCATAAGGAAAAGGAAAAACAAAGCAATCTTGACATCCACACGTTCCACAATATTTTCAACTGAAAGCTTTATAAAGCTGATCACAAGATAACCTTAATAAGAACTTTTATATGTTTGCATATGATATTCAATTTATTGTTTTGAAGTTTTTCAAAAGATAAGAATCCTTGTGAAGTCTCATCACAAAATTGTTCCCGAGATATTTAACTTATGTATCCTTTTATATATATATATTCATTTTTAGTTAAAATATTTTCTATGTAGATAAGATAAAAGGAAGTACATTCCAAAGCACAGGGTTGGATTCCTATAGAAAAGGACCAAAGGTAGGAGCTTAGTAGCTTGCACAGGCATGGGCCGGAGGAAGTCACTACTCACTCACTAGATAGCTATTTGCCTTACAGTTTTTATATTTTCTTTTTTATGCAATTTAATGTCGTTTCCTTTCATGTTTCGTACGAGGACAAAAGTGTTCTGTCCGTAAGCTCTCGCACCTATCATAACTATTGAGGTGTAGTAAGTTAGTAACTTTATTCCCCTTTTGCACCAAACCTAGTATTGCGTGACCAATGTAGAGCATAATCCATTTCCTTTGCCACTAGGAATTCCCTTTTGTGACAATGATTCAGGTTTGATTCATCCCACTACCAAAAAGAACTTTCATTTGAACCCTCTAGATCCTAAGAGCAGCTAACTAAAAGGCAAAAACAAAATTTCTTAAATTAAGTATTGATGAATAACTGATGGAGACAAAAACAAGTTACCCTAAATTAAGACATAATATTATTGTTGAATAATTTATGGAGATTTGTTTATTTTGGCCTTAATTTAGTTATGGGTAAAAGATCTTCAAGATACGTGTAGGAGTGAAAGGTATGGCTTATTCAACCCTTTTTCATGTTTTGTTTTGTTAATGAAAGAAAGGTCAATATTGTTGACAAACTTCTTACATTTTGTTTTTCCAATTTGGCAGGAAGATATATAGACATCAACTGCTTATTTTGGTATTTACGTTGTAATCAAAAGGACTTCATTTTATAAAACCCCAAAAAACATGACCTATCTAAATGATGATGGAAATTAATTTAATATTGCCTAAATTGATGGCAAGTCCCAAGTGATAGGCTTTTAAAGTCAAAATAGGTGGGGAGATAGGTTAATTACGAAACCTTATCTTTGCTCTATCCTTCCAAGACACCGCTTCCCCCACCATTGAAGGGACATCAATAAAATTATCTTCTCCTTTTTCTTAATGGACTATAAAAAAGGAAATATAAATTTTCCTGTGATTGATTCCTTGTGAAAACAGTTGTTGTTTTATCATTTTTATTGTCTTATTAGCATGTATAATGAAATGCCATAGTTTATTATATTTTGCGTTCAAAACCATTTATTCAACAAGAAAAGTTCGTCAATGACAAATTTGAGGGGGCATATTTCTTAACATATTATGTTTCCTGAGTAAGTGAAAAAGGGCTATCTTTGGCTTATGGTAATTTATATATTGGTTTAATTAATTGATAAAGGACTGATCGTTGTTAATCAATTATATGCACCATTCCTTTATATTTTAAAAAGATGTTATTTTTATACTTTTTAGTCACAAAAGAATAATCTTACAAAATTGGTCTAAAGTTTGCCCTTAATTAATTAATTGATAAAGAAAATTTCCAAAATGAATTTAAAAAATAAGACATTAATGGTTTTGTTAATGTAAAAAGAAGAAAAGAAGTTAAGATTTTTATTGTTTTTGACTCTTGAAAAGATTAGGCTAGACTGACAAAAATCAGGCTGACTAAATTCGGCTATTTTAAATAATAAAAAGGTCGATAGATCGGATAAGATACTAACTCCTCGAAATTCTTCCGGCGCTTTCATGGGCATTTGTCTTGAGAAAATTTAATTCTCTATGCCCCAACTCATTTGAGCTCACCTAAGAACTTGGCCCTTAAATCTCTGTCTCCCTTCTCCTGTCCTTATTTTGTTTCATTCAATCTTAATCATTCATTTATATGGTTTCTTATATAAATGAATGGCTAAAATTTAACGAGAGAAGAAAAAGGAGACAGAGGATCACGTCCCACTCGACCCTCAAATTCTTTGTCCCCCTTCTCATGTCTCTATTCTATTTTATTGAATTTCAACTATCTATTTATGTAAGTATCAGATAAATAGATGGTTGAGATTTAATGGGACAAAATAGAGACAAAAGAAGGAGGACGAAGAATCACGTTCCACTTGGCCTTCAAATCCTCTGTCTTCGGTATCCTATCCTTACCATATCTTATTGAATCTTAGGTTTTATATAAATAGATGGTTAAGATTCAATGAGATAGAGTAAGGATATGATCCTCTGTCTCTCTTCTTCCATTCCTATCTTATTTTATTAAATCTTAATCATTCATTTATGTGAGTTTTACGTAAAAATGATTGAGATTCAATAAGACAGGAGAAAGAAGGATAGAGGATCACGTTTCACTTAACCCTTAAATCCTCTGTCCTTCTTCTCCTGGCTTATTAAATCTTAACCATTTATTTATAAAAGACCTATATAATTAAATAATTTAGAAGAGCATGGGCACGAAAAGGGTAACAGAGGATCACTTCTCAAGAACTTTGATAAACCACACAGAGATGTGCAATGTTTTTACTTAGCGCTTAAGGCTACGACATACTGAGTTAAATT
Source organism: Erythroxylum minutifolium (assembly GCA_027123815.1). Taxonomy (NCBI): domain Eukaryota; kingdom Viridiplantae; phylum Streptophyta; class Magnoliopsida; order Malpighiales; family Erythroxylaceae; genus Erythroxylum; species Erythroxylum minutifolium. Next base: position 24,539,798 of record JAOTJB010000007.1, on the reverse strand, counting down.
ACATCATCATCGACACATCTCGGGACCTGTAGAACGAAACCCAAATATACGAGCGAATCAAGAGTCAAGACGCGAAGTGTTTAGGATAATATATGAGATGAACGAACCATAACGTGCCACGTACACACATTCACATGGCCACAACGCCAATCCTAGTCCTCGCCACGTCTTCCTCTATATATATGTATTCACAAATTGTACGGCTTGAGTTTGCTCCACGCACCTTATTTTCCCCAAATAATTAATATCACATTTTTCTCGAGTACAGAGCATCCAACCGCATCACGTCTTTTCTCTCTGTCTCTCTCTCTCTCTCGAGCGCGCTCTGCGGTGTGGCCGTAGGAGTACGATATGGCCGGAGAGATCATGCTGTTCGGCGTGAGAGTGGTGGTTGATTCCATGAGGAAATGCGTAAGCTTGAACGATTTGTCTCAGTATCAACACCCTCACGACAACAATATTGTTTCTAATCATGCTACTACCAAGGAGACTGTCGACGTCAATAACAACGCCGGTTATGCCTCCGCCGACGAAGACCTTCCTCCCTCTTCCGCTAGTAGTAGTCGCGGCGACCGCAAACGAGGTTCCTTCTCTAATCTTCTTTTTAATCTCGTATGCTTGTGTCGAAGTTTCCAGGGAGTGATGTTTTTTGTGGCTAATTAAGATTATTATTTATGGAAAAAAATAAAGGAGTGGCTTGGACGGAGGAGGAGCACAAGCTGTTTCTGATAGGACTGCAGAAAGTAGGGAAAGGAGATTGGAGAGGTATTTCTAGAAACTTCGTTAAGACTCGCACGCCTACTCAGGTTGCTAGTCATGCTCAGAAGTACTTCCTCCGCCGTACTAATCTCAATCGCCGTCGTCGCCGATCTAGCCTTTTTGATATCACCACTGATACGGTAATTACATGCGGATTCAATTTAGATTTGCTCTGTATGTTCAAAGCTGATCATTTATTGATTTCTTTTTATTATCCTGTTGGGTGTGATCGTTTCTAGATGATAAAGCTTTTAGCCTTGAGCTACTGCAACTTTTTTCCTAGTGAAACTTCCATTTTTCTGAGACAGAATGAGTCATAACTCATAATAGCTACATCTAATTTGAAGTCGAGATTTTTATGATTGTTTTCTTGACTTACTATAGAAGGAGCTTCTGATACAACTTGTCTGATAAGTTTGTTTAGCATGTTGGGTTCCGAAAACTCAAATCATCAAATTGTAATCCTTGAAAATTGAATTGGTTTCTTAATTATCAGGTCAGTGTAATCCCAATGGAAGAAGAGCAAGCTTCTCAAACTCAACATGGCAACAAGCAAAGTAGCAGCAGCCCAACATGTTCATTTCCTCCACCTCCACCACCGCCACCGCCAGAAACTAGCAATATTGGCAATTTTTCTATTGTGTTACCAGTCCCAATTGAGAATCCAATGCAAAACCTAGTGCTAGGACAAGGGAATCAAGACTTCAACTCATCAACATCAACAGCTAATCTTGTCCGTCCAACTCCGGTCCCCCCAGCTTCTCGTGCCTCACACATATCTGATCTTAATCTAAACTTGAAGTCTACAGCTGAGCCACCGCCGTTGTCACTGAAGCTGTCATTGCAGTCTGATCAGAGGGATTCATCTGCAAGGCATTCAGCTTTCCAGGCAATGTCAAGCTTCAACAAAGGGGATAGCATCATCACTGTTGCTTAAGCAAAGATGCATGTAGATTAGATGAACTGGGTTAGAGCAAAGATAAGTTAAAATGAGGCGATTTGAATGCGATCCTTTTGTATTAATGTACAGACAAGGGAAGGAATTGCCGATCACGTTGTTTGCTAATGTTTCTTTAGATTCTTGTACTTTTGTGTCTGATTTTGTTTGTGGTTTAATAGGACTGGCAATAAAAACCTTTGATCCATGATGGTTTCCAATATTGCTTGATTTGGCCTGGCCATAAGCAGCACCGGACCCACCGGGGTGTTGAATGCTTTTAGAAAGAAGAAAAAAAGACTTGTTTTTTTATTTTCCTTGTTTCTTTTCGTGTGCGTGGAGTGGAGCATTATGTTGTATGAATGTGGACTGAATTTTGGTCAGGTCCGTATTAATGGGTGAGGTTTGGTCGCTTTTAATATCTGAAGTATGGTCCACTCTTTATCTCCCAGGAATTTGCATACGTAAGTGTACAGAAGGGGTAAATCCACCATTATTGAATAGGGTTGGCAATAAAGAGGAGGGAGTATAATCCACTAACTGTAAATCAAATTATAATATTAATCACCAAAACATGTAAAACATCTACTTGTTTTCCATTTTTATAACCAATATTGATATGTAGATGTTTTTGAAAATTATTTAATAAAAATTTAAAATTTGTCCCAGTAATTTAATGTACTAAATTAGTATAAGATATTTTAAATTTTAAACATATTCATGATTAATTAAATTAGTATAAGATATTTTATTTAAGGATGAGTGGTCCGGCATAAGTTTTATTTAAACACCTCTAACATTTCTGACATTCTCTTCCATAACAAAAAAATGTGAATAATGAGTTCTACATGTTAGAAAAAGAAATTGAGCTTAATAACATAGAGATTCTACTATTTCTATAACAAATAAAGAAGATTAAGAGTTTTGAATAACTTTTACAAATTTAGGAAAGTTATTGAAGTTTTTTACAAAATTATAAAATACATATCCTTCTTTTCAATTGATTTGAGATTTAAGTTTACGAAAATAAAATAGAATATCCTTTTGAAACTCTTTATGATAAAAATAAAATAAAAATTGAGAAAGATTTTCATGATAAAAACACTCATCTGTGTGAAATTAAAATCCTTTATAAAAATAAATAAAACATTGATATAGCCTCATCCTTAAGATTAAAATCTTATATGTCAAAATAATTATATACATATTTATCTATAAATTATAGAAAATCAACTTTGTAGAATAAAGACAACTTGAGAAATCTATTGTTATTATAGAAAAATATTATATCATTAAAACTCCTATATTTAAGCTTCATGATAAGTCTAGTAATAACTCAAACTAATTTTGAAAAAAAGACAATTGAAGCGTTCTCTTAGCCATCATAATCAATTAAAGAAGATGAGCGAAAATATAATCTTTGATACCATAAATTCTTCCTCATCATAAATCCTAAATATTTTAGCACAAAAGGAAACAATACTAACTAGAGGCCAAACTAAAATCCAAGTTAGAATAAAGGCTAGTAATTCCCAAGGAGCAAAGTCTCAAAACCATTTGTATGATAGACAAGATAGTAATATAGAATTTGATAGTTTTCAATTTTCTTCTTCTATAATAAATAAATTTCATTGGAGATCTACAACTATTTTAGTAAGCATATTGCCTCTTATATTAATATTGATAACAAACCCATTACTTACAACAAACAAGCTACAATATGATATTCATTTATGAGTGGAATATAGATGATCCATCTGAGTATAATGTATTAAACACTTTACAATAAATGACAATAGTTGCAAATACTTATAGAACACAATTAGAAACTTTTGAAAATGTTATAATAAAGGTTTTTAAGATAACTAAAAGATCGATGGGATTACTCTTAATTGAATAACTCTAATATTAGAAAAATCATTACATTTCATAGAGAATGCGAGAACTATTCCTCTTCTTGTGTCATAAATGGTCCAAATGTTATGTAAGTTCATAGGTATGAATTCCTTTTTATGGTAATTGATATTGTGATTGATGGAAGCACATTCGTATAGGTTGTTTTCTTAGATTTTGAGTTCCCAAGCTTATGTTCTCTTCTGTTAATATACACCATCGTATTTGGGAATTGACAGCTTAGAAGAATTCTAAAAATGCAGCTCTTCAGGAACAAACAACAATGGCAGGAGGTAATTTTGTTTTCTTCCACATTTATTTCATTTGCTTATTCTAATTATATTATTGTTGACTATATGATAGAATGTGCTTACATTTGGTATCAGGACAAGGTTAGTCTCTTTCTCGTTGAAGTTTTTGGAGAATTCAAAATTCGGGAAAATTTTTCATATTGGAAAACTTTCGATTTAAAGTTGTTTTTGGATGTTTTTCTTTAGATTAACGGTAGAAATCTTCCATTAAGTATTTTAGAAGCATTTCTACATTTAAAAAATGCGTTTTTATGGTATTTTTTTGTCTGGTTTTGTGGAGCATCTGATAGGTCATGACTTGGGTCTGTTTGACTCGACTGGAGGTTGAAGAAGAACCATACGGATTAAACTACATCCTTTTGTATGTGTTTTGAAATCAAAATCAGATGCTGGACTGCGTCCTTTTATCTATTGGTGTTGACTGTGTCTTTTTATGTGGTTTTAGTTATGCTCTGCATTTTATTAACAATCAAATATGTTTTTCGCTATGTTGTGCATTTTGTTTTATTAAAAACAACAGATGGTGTGGCGGGGCTCAGACCAACGCCCTCATGGGAGGGCATGGCGAGCCTCAGCCATCTAAATAGATGGCTTATGTCTGTATATATTATACATTGATATTATATTTGAATAACTATTAATCATGCAACAAATTATTCCGTGACTATCATGTCTGTTTTTTTTTGCCTTGTGAATAACATCATGTATAAAAAAATTTTTAGTGATTAATTATTAGGGCTTAGCCACAGTAACCCTAATTATATATTTATGTAATTGATCACATAAAGTTTAGAGACTTTTAATTGTAATTAATTATTTTAGTATAATAAATTTTATCCCATAGGAATTTTTATTATATTTGAATAATTAATTAGGATGAAATAA
>JAOTJB010000007.1:24454370-24478580 GCA_027123815.1 Erythroxylum minutifolium | reverse complement strand
AATGGACATATTAGTTTAGATTACAACTGCTCGTTTACACGGTCTCCGTCTGCTAGTAATAACACTAATGATGTAGACTCATTTACATTTTAAAATTTTTGGGAGTTCCTTCGGGACTTTCACAGACATTAATAATTGTGTAAGGTTCCCATAATTTCACATCACCCCGTCAGATTTGTCATTGAACGAAACCCATAAACCATGCAAGCACAAAAATGTTAATAAATGACAATGCCTAGCATCTTGTTTTTTTGGGTAAACCAGAAGCACGAAAGCCCCAAAAGCTGAATTTTCGGCACAAAGATGTCGCTTCCGAACAGCTTACAATAGCATATGTATACTTTAGCTACGACATGAAGAAGTACGAGATTAGTAAGCAAAACCGCAACAAATTACCTCACTATATTAAGAAAAGAATCCAAATACATGAAATACAACTGTAGGCCCTCACCATTCGACACTAGAACTACACCTTTATGCCAAAAAATTTGACCCGAAAAATGGAGCCATTGTGGTTTAAAACCACCCTTGCATTTCACCTCTCATCAAAGGAGATGGATATACCACCTCTTTTCTCCCAACCAAATCTGAAGGGGCAATGGTTCTCCTCAAAAAATTGGAGAATCATAATCATGGATAATACAAAATGATGAATGAAAGCCACCTCTTAAATACAAATGCAAGCAACTCATCCGACGACTGATCAACAAAGCCTTGAAAGGATGCCTTCTGTGCTACTCTCTGCTATGATACAACACCCAATTTGAGGTCATGTGGTCGTAAAGCTTCTTGAACAATTTCCTGAACTGTTCGGTTACGACGACAAACATCAGAAAATTCCTCAATCGGAGTCATTTGGGCTTTGATATCGACACCAGATGCGGCCTCCGATAACGCTTGAATAAATCTTGTGCGCTCCACTTCTGTGACAGCTGTTGACGGGATTAATGAAACACTCTCCCTAGCCCACTCCAATGCATGTGCTCCAAATGCTCGAGTTAATGCTAGTAAGGCATACGTCACCTGAACGAGAGAAAGCAGTCCAAGTTAGAATTGTTTCAAACTTCACAATTTATGGGAAGGATTGTGGGCATCTTAATCTATTCAGATTAAGAGGTGGAGTACCGATTCTACTCGAGAACTTGGTAATGCTCCGGTTAACGAGGCAACTAAAATTCTGGCAATGGTGGAACCCCGGGGAACAATAACACTATTCCTGACCGATAGGTATTGCTCCCCCATGCTAGACTTGGCCAAATCAAAGACATCGGTCAAGAAGGACAATATGGAATTGGAAGCTTCTCTGCACAAAGTAAAAGCCAAAGTAAACCACTTGTCAGGTGACATTTGGATAGCATGAGTTTACGCCATGTATAAGGTATGTTATTCATGCTCAAATGTGGTTTTAATCTCACACAAAACAATAGGGTATAAATATATGACAAGTAAAGAGTTGACTGAAATGATAACATATATAGTGATGTCCATACTTTCAACAATACATTAAAATTGGTAATTTACAAGAAATCTAAGTATTTATACAGTCTCCATTCCATCACCTATTATCCAATTTTTAGATGTTTGCTATAAAAATTGAGTTTGAATTGCCATTGTACATGTAAAACATGATGAAACTCGATTCAAATCCACCCCAAATGTCACTTTGAGTGGGAAGGATTGTCCAAACCTTATTAAGGCTTATTATGCTTTTACTTTTGGGCAACGAGAGATATTAGAACACTTTAACACACCCTTCATGCTCAAGAATAAACATCTAGGAGTAAAAGTTTGTAAAAATGGACATTTAAAGATGGCCTAGCATCTAGGGCTGACTGTGCCTAACTCTATCTGAAAGGCACCTAAAGGAGGGGAATTCCCTGAACCTTACGACATACGTTATGCTCTTACTCCTAAGTGATGTGGGACAGTAATAAACTTCAACAAGACAAAATAAGGCTGATCATACATGGCTCATGTCTTCGTTATCTAACAACTCCATGCCCTAACATACCCTTCCTTACCCATATATTTCGGAAGATAAACCTATTCAATCATTCAATAAGTCCTAAAGCTTATCATATTTTTAGAAATAATTATTAAAATTTTATATCTATATAATTAGTACTGAAACTTATTTAAAGGAATCAAATGAGTATAAATTTAACTGTCATACAATATCAAATTGACAAATTTTCTAAACATATGCTAGCTTATTTAGTTCATACAAGTTCTGGTACTGATTTGTAAAATTCAACGTTTGACCTGAACTCTAGGCATACATCATGGAGAAGGCTTAGACTGCACGTAGATTCCTATTTCTCAATAACATGAAAGGAATGAGTATATATGATTAATTGGAAAACTGACAAATCCTATATTGCCAAAATATATAAAGTCCAAGTCAGAAGCTTAATTGTGTTTGATTAGAATAACATTCCGACAATCAATCTATTTTTTAACATGTGAAGCAAAGAACTTAGAACATATTGTGGAGAAAAAAGGCTAGCAATAGACAATTACCTGTGTTGTACATTGATACCAATAACAGAACAATCAATTAATGGTGGAAAGACAACAGATGGAATAAACAGTTGAGGGCAGTAACGAAGGCATCTTGATGCCAACAGAAAACAGTCATCTGCTATGTCTGGTCTTGCCGTAAAATCCTGCCAAATAGATGGAAATACAACCATTAACCACAGTATGCCATGGACATATGAAAATAAGAAAAGAGAGAATGCACAACTTGTTAAAAATGAAAACCTCAATACTAGTGAGAAGACATGTTGTGTGCTTGAAGAGGACTTCTATCAAACTTTTCAGGTAGGTTGCACAAGCAGGATCCATACCGAATATCTGCAACCAAAGACAATGTTAGGACAACTTTGAAACTTTGCAACAGAGTGGAGAGAGAGAATAAATTTGCTTAGGATAGAAGAAAAAAGTCATACCTTTATCACCTCACTAGAGAGATAAAGGAAGCATGGTTGGTGATGCTGTTGATATAGAGCTTGAATCTCTTCTAGCATCTCTCCAATGGTGATCCCCATGAACCTTCCAGAGGTTCTCACCTAAATAAATCGCTATCCATTTCATATTTATCTCTTCAAATCACAAGTAAAGAAGCAATATCTCTTCATCACTAAATAAAAAAAAAAGTTACTGTGGAAATTCTAGAGCCATTTAAAATTCAGAGACTGAATTATCGGGAAAGTTCAGAAGGAAATTTATATGCAAAGATTATTCAAGGCGTAAAAAATGGCCTTTGAAATTTATCCGAGTATTTCTCAGACGAATTTCCCACGACATGCCTTCTTTAACTGTTGAAAACCATGCCATTTTACTTGGAAATTTTCAGGCTTCGGGATGAGTAGCCAGAGCCTGACCACAGCCAGAAGCCCAAAATTTTTTTGAAAAAAAGCCTTAGCCTGGTCAACTCGGACCAGACCTGTTGATTCCGAGCTAGGCTGGGCAATATTTACCATTCCTACCTAAGTCTAGTTAAGCTTAATCATCTCTTAATTACACTTTCTGCAGTCAAACGCACTCATCAGCATCAATGTTCATTGACTCACTGCATATTTACAAGCTCGGCAAAGAGACTCCATTGTTCGCATGTCCCAAGCACGACTACAGCAGAAAAAGAGGGATCAGACAAGAGAGGGAGACCCATTTAAGACAATACAGGAACTATATTTTTTGTGAGGGTCTGTCCAGACTCACAGATCAAATATTGCCTTGAATATTGGCCAAAGCCTTTGAATAGCATCAGCCACAGCTTCAGGGTGATTTACATACCTGAAATTGGTTTTGTAGCACCCTAAAAATTACAAATAGAAAAATTAACAATATAAAACATAATTTTGAAAAGGATAACAACCAGACCTAAAGATGTATGCGAGTCGATCAATGTGAACTGTTAATTCACGAGCAAGTTTCTTCTGCAATATTTCCGGACCTTGGTTGATTGCTTCCTGCTTGTGCACATTGTAAAAGAACCATGATCAAGAATTTTCAACTATAGACTAAAGATACCTATTGAGAAGGAATCAAACCTGTAGGGGAGAAACAACAGGCAAGCATAAGTTTTCCAAAGCCTGCTTAGCCAGTTCAGGAGGAAGTTCTGTAATGACCATGCTGCAATAAAATAATACAAGACATCCAAGTGAAAATAATTCACACAGAATTCTCAAAATCACTTACGCACAAATCTTGATAATTATCAAGCATCAAAAAGTACCTTAAGGCTTCTACTACATGCAAAGAGTCCTCAGCGGAGATTTTAAAACTATCTTCCCCAATCATAGCCTTATGGTATATGGAGAAAAGATCATCAACATATCCACTAAGCTTACTCCGACAATCTATGGTCAGCATAAGAATATAAATTAATACACGGAAAGAAATATGGAAAGAAGGTTGTTTCAATAATCATATAAATGCCATATATCATAGTCCTAAACTAAGTTAGCCAGCCAATAGGCTAAAACACAATCATAGTTCTTTGCCTTCAAGATGCTTAAATTTATATCATTCCCTTTTCACCATTTCATACCAGTAATTCATACTCATGGACCAAACATGAGATGCAAACCAATCATTGGCATCAACCTAGCATATTTGAACTTATCTTGCATTAATGAATACCTTTAATGACAAAGCATCACGAAACAACACTGATGGCATCATCAGGAAAAGAAAGTTATACAGACTGCTATCGCATTTCAGCCTTGAGACGAATATTCATGACCTTTTGACACTCCTGCCATGCCTACAAATCAGCATCTATTTCACTAACAATAAGGTGCCCTGGCAGCTTTTTGGAACAAGTTTCATCCATGAAAATCTAAAAAACATGCTAAATATGGAATATAATATGAATATGGCATCTGAGTTGTGAAGATTTACTGCATCACTAGACCACTAAATGTTGCTGGAAACAATGAATTTTATCCGTCCAAACTCTGATGTAGTCAGAACAGTAGTTTGAGGAAATGATTACGCGTCAGAAAAGAATACTTACCATCACAAATGTGTCTGAATGCCACAGCTGCTGCTGCTGCACAATCTTCTGATGTACCCATGCCTTGCATAAGAATTTTCATGACAGAGGACAATAAAGGCAATCCATCTGAGGCAGCATTAAGCCATTTTGAATATGCTCCAATAGTCAAGCACACTGAAAACATTTGCAAGAAAACATCAAGTTAAAGACTCACATTCACGGACACATTGCTTGGTGAAGTAGAAGGTGTTTAGAGCTAAATCTTAATCATGTTTGAACTGATACGATTTCCCTCCCCCAAATAATAACACCAATAAACCCATTTCTGAACAAGTCAAACAGAAAAAGCAAGAAAATAATAGTAAACCACTTTAAAAGGCATAGTACCTGTCTGCAGCAATTGGGGCTGATGGGTAAGTTCCGAAAACAAGGACATGATCTGTGGGGGGAAAAAAAATCAGCAGCCACTTCAAACCATCTAAACCAACAAAATCTTAGGGTTCCCATGAAGTTAATAAAAATAAGGTTCACTACAAAAAGAAAAACCACAGTACAGAGGACTGCAGTTGTTTGCCATAATGGTGCATGAGTAACATATAGGCCAAAAAACTACATTTTACAGATTTATGCAACTCAAAAACACATAACTCCTATGATCACAACAGCTGCTAATTACCGTCCATTCTATTAATTGACTTTGAACTCACGGGATAAAAACTGAAAGCAACGCCAAAGAACTTGACAGATTGCATAATTAAAATCAAAAAATCTGTGGCATGAGGCTTATAAGGACATTTGACATCTCAGGAAAATTCATAATGTCATGATTGAAGTAACAATGGCAAGGCCACATCAGCAAGCCAGTAAAACCCTCTACATCTAAGCTAGTAGGACTTCTAGTCATGTTTTGTGTCAACATGTGGGAACATATCTAGATTTCTGACTTACCATTGCTGGCTTGTAACTTTAATATACCATAATATATCCTCTTGTACATGTATCATTTATGAATCAATCCAGAAATTCACTGAAACCAGGAATTACAAAAAGCCCAAGCTCTGATGCTACACAAAGGGGACAGAGGAATGGATAAGGCCCTGTTTACATCCAGTAGACTTTCAATGCTTGAGATGTCTATGATTCTGACCAACTGAGTTGGTCAACGAGAAAGAGAAGTTGTAAGAAATAAGCTTTTCAATCAAAACAAGGATCTGCCTATCACAATGATCTGCTGGGTTTGTTTATTCAACGGGGCTTTAGAAGAAGTGGGTGAGGTAGATGATATAGAATGAGATTATCTTAAATGTTAGCATGATCTAGGTTTGTCTCTTTGTTATTTCTCATAGTGTTTAGGTGTTATTTTCCTTAATGGTCATTTGTAGTTCATTTTATGTACTTTTCAATTTCCTTCATAGGAGCTAAATTAATACGGCATTATTTTTTAGTTTTTTTAGTTTTGGACCATGAGCTCAACAAAATGATCCTGAAAGTTTTGGGAAAACTAGACAACCTGTGTGTTAGCTTTCAAGGTGGTAGAAACCTTAAAATAGATAACCAACTCAGCCAGTAACCTGCATTTGATAGGGAAAATTCTAACATGATTGAAGCCAAAGAAGGATAAGGGAACTGGCTACTACCAGAAGTTCTGAGTCAATATGGAGGGCAAAGATAATAGTCTGCCATGTTAGAAGACAATGGAAGATAATGATTAATGTCAGACATCAACTTTTGTCAAGCCGGAATGGTTTTAATAACTTATTTATGAATTCCAACCCTAAATTCTAAATTCCAACAAAACTAAACAATCCAAGCATCCAAGATTTACATTTTATATGTATTTTATCAAATAGTTGGCATATACTCAGACTATCCTACATTAATGGAGCTAATAACTGGTGGAACTTCATCCATTTCCAGACCTTTGCACTAGCTAAAGGGAGTCAGATCAAATCATTCCCACAAAGCGAGAAAAGAAACTTGGTCCTAAAAGAAAGCATGCTTTGCCCAACTTCATTCAGATAAACCTATTGCAAAGAGGCAGGTGAAGCAGGTATTCCTTTCATTGTGTACACTTGCATTTTGTATAAATATTTCTCTTCTACATCCCCCAGACATCTTTTATCTCATTTATCTGTTCTAGATGTTCATGCCTTGTATGTTACAGTTCTTCACAACTGGCATTTCTGTGATATCTGTCCCTTTTTCTCTCCACATCTTATCTTCTTTTTCCCCACAAATCTTGCACTTTCATTGATGTGAAGTGCCCAAGCAATGCAGCTCTACGTAACAACTTACAAGTCAAAACAAGTGCAGAACATGTATTTACCCAAGACTTTACCTTGGGCATCACTTCAGCTTCAGCAACTGAAACGTAACTTGATATAGCCCTGATGCAAAATAGAGCAGCTTCTGCTGGACGCCATTCATTGCATCCATTTCCCCAAAACGCTTGCGCCTTGAACAATGTGACACGATTTGGCATCATTAGAAAGAGGAAAGCAATCATTAAAGGATCTGGAACAATTGATTCAGAAGTCAAAGAACTTTCACAAAACTTGTGATCTAAAAGAGCCCCTTGCTCAAGTAAAATAAGCTGCCACTTACAAGAGACGAGACAGCTGCAAAAGAACTTCCCAACAAGTACTAAAGTTACACGCAACACCAGAACCATAAAATCCCAGTATTAATTCTCCAAAATATGCAATGACTTTAAGCATATCACTGAGAGCTCTGTGATCTATTTACCTAACGAGGAACCCTCTTAATAAAGTAACTTACGAAACCTTTGGTTAGTTAAGCACATTAATTTCTTAAAGCTTTACACATAAATCCTCAACATTGCCAAAGGCCAACTAGCAATATCATTATGTTGTCAACAGGATAGTATTGATTTTACACCAAATAGTAGCTTTATCATTAAGAGTTACGCGGATTCTTTTCTGTAAGGGAGAGAAAACTGATACTGCTTCCAAATACATAATACACACCTCAGCAAGCTTCGTGTAAAGAATCCTAAGAGTTGCATCACCACCAAGAACTGATGCTGCATCAATTAATACATCGGCAACAGCTGGCAAAATCATTGGTCCTGTTAGTTGGTGTAAAATGCTAGAAGATTGAAGTGTATGTATGTAAGCTCATTCATATGTAAGTCAAAATATATATGATAAGAAGAACAATCTTCAAAAGCGAACATATGTGTAGCCACATACATGCCTACAAAATGTATAATCAATTCATAACTACAATTGGAGGGTACCTTTTTGATGCTGTTACAAATAAAAGACTATAAAATGTTATCGGAAATGAATAAAAGATGTAATTAGATGATTTCTATCCTTTTTGCTGCTACAATCTGAAGGGAACAAGTATCTAACAATAACTGAACAAATGGCAACGTAGAATTAACAATTAGTTGAGCTTAATAAAGGACAACCAAAAAGTACAAATTTCCAAACAGTTCATCATTACCATATCTAGTGTGTTTAAATTCCTTGAGGTCTTCAATAGAGAGATTTTGATGATCTTGGGGATATTGGACTCGAAAACTAACCTGCAGCAACATTCAGAACTTGTTAATTTTTTTGATGAAACACTTAAAGGCAAAGATAATTAACTTTTCGCTGAAACTAACACATACAATATCTTCCATAGTCACAGACATGCCTGAAGAGAAAGATAAAGTATTTCGATCATTTCTTGCAGTAGGAAATTTTCTATTATACTAAAATGCACCCAGCATTAAATAGGCTCAATAGCAGTAAGATTAAGATATTAGCTACTGCATGACTTTGAGAGAAAGTGAAACACTATGAACAGTATATCCAGTGTACAATACATAAGATAATCACCTCTACATGAGTCCACTTAATCTCACTTCAGAAATTCAAGTGTCATCAGACTTAAATTAGGGCTCTGAAAAGCTTTTCAATTTTATGAACATATTGATTAGATCAAACGAATGCAATGAACTAGGGAAAATATAAAAAGAAAAAGAAAAGGATGGTAAATGCACTGTCATTTAGTAATCTAGCCTGGTCTTAAGGGCATAAATCCATGCAGCATAGTCTAAAGGTTTCTGTGAAGTTACAAGTGGCATATTTCTGTACTCATAAAAAGAACTCACCAAGGATACAAGTGATCCATAGGCTGGCTGGAAAACTTGAAGCCTTCTACTTCTCTCTGCTTCAAGCGATGCTTCAGTGCTAAATGAAGTATAGGAATCCCTGGTAGATTAGGACCACTCTATTCACCCATTTGCCAAAATATGATCTCTTATAGTAACTGAGCTCCAGATGGATTTACCTGTTTGTCAGGATAACTTGAAGACTGTGCCAAAAATTAAAAGTCATGGAAGCAATATCATATTCTGGGTGTGAAGTAACTTCTAATAATGCATTCACTATCATTATCGCCTCATCAGAACCTGGAACAACAGAGGAAGAAATGTTTTATACACTAATCACCCAATACATCATCATAAAACAGAAATCAAGTAGCTATGAGGAGCATTTTTAAAAATTTGGGCATAAACTTTGAGCAGATTACTGATGGTTTAAATACATACCAGTTGCAATCAGTTCAAAATATGAATCACCCATGTCAGCAAACAAACGAGCAATGGCCTTAAGATCTTCTTCATCCTAAGATAAAAATAAAAGCAATGGCCTTAAGATCTTCTTCAACCTAAGATAAAGATAAAACCAATGGCCTTAATATCTTCTTCATCCTAAGATAAAAATAAAAAGGACAGAAGTATTGTACCAAGTCAGCATCGATTGAAAATGAAATCAGACACTATGGTAATGAAGATTGATTTCACTCACATTAAAAAACACAGGTTGCAATAGCTAAGGACAAGGAGGTATGCAGATTCTATATTTCCACTGGCATATGCTGTATGGGTCTAATAACAATCCTTAGCAAACATGTCAGGATTCTGGGGAATAATTCTTTCACATAGTACAATATTCTCTTTGCTATCAAGTTTAAATCTCAACGTGCCATTTGGTACTTGTATTCTGTGCAAACATTTATCCCAACAAATATGTGTGTGCTAAGGAGCAACAAAAATTGAGACTCATAAATTAGTTGTTGAACTCACCCAACAACTTAAGCTTTTCACAAATCTACACCTAGAATTTGTTAGCCATTACCAGATTGCTTTAGCACATCCATGCCTGGAAATACAGATGGTTGTTATCAATATTGAAAATAGTTTATTCCCTTCACTTCAATGAAATAATAAAAAGAAAACATTGGATCTTTAATGAAATCATAATTGATTTTCTACATCTCATGTCCGTTAGTTATGAGTGCCAATTTATTGAGCTTAAGGTACTTGATAAAAAGTCAAAGTATGAACAAATATGCTTGAAATTTTGTCTTCATGGTAGTAACAATCCCCCAACCCAAGAAAATACAAAAACAAGTAGCAGAAATTTCAATGAAGCATAACATTGCTGGGCAAAACAAAAACTTCATCTTCATCCAGATTCATTATCATCATACATCTGTAAGTACCTTTGAAGGATCTCTAAGCTGCTCCTTAAGACTCATAACATGAGGTACAATTACTTGAATTAAGGGCATTTGTACAGAAATACCACCAGAGTTTGCTGCCGTAGTGTAGTGTATCAATTCTGAAATGACTGCAAAAGATCAAGAGGAACTAATAAAAATGGTGAGGTAGAATTAGGACCCAAGCACCCTTGTAAGTTCCCTTAGTATGGAAAAGCTAAAATACCATCTACGCCAAGTTGGAAATAATAAAGAAGATATAACAGATATTAAACGAGACATTAAACTTGAACAACATGATTTAAAATAACTTTGAATAAATACATATAATCAACCAATGTTGTTTTAATTTTGGGGTGGGGAGGGGAGGTGAAAGTGATGCGGGAAGATAAGCACACACATTCGACTTCTGGGATCATATGTTACGCTACCAAAGACATACATAACTTGTACTGTTTTCGGTAATTTATAATGCATCAATTGTATTAACAACCATATCACAAGGAAAACTTTTAGCATTTGACAACCTTCCTAGGTATAAAATTTTTAACATCTAATTTTTCAGATATATCCCCTGTAGCTTCTCTTCTCTCTGAACTTTTTCTACTAATAAACTGTCGCTATTACTTCAGCAACATTCAAACTTAACTTTATTATCTACATAGATTTCAAAATATCAAGCTCTATTCTACACCTTGGCAATTGCACACGTAAGTAATTATCTCAGAACCGTAAGGTGGCATGACAGATGGTTCCTGAAATTAAGAAAAACTGTCACAGTACTAAAAGCACCAATGAGGTTCTTATATTTCATCAGCAGTACCATTTACAGCCGCCTCTGAGAGTAGGTCAGAATTCAAACTTGAAAGAGCTGTAAGAACCAATGGATGAGAAGCAAGAATGGAACCAGGGATCCTGAAACCAATACAATTCAACATAAATACCAGGAAATCTGTTAGTGCCAAGTAATATCACATATTACTGAGTAAAGCCAATCCAATCACTTATTGTAACATCAACCATTTCATAAGAGGTGACGAGAATGGGGAAGGGGGAATGGTCTGATTTGGACAATTGATGAGTTTTTGGAAAGATGAAAGAAAACAAAAAAGGCCATTTCCAATAAGCTAGACATCACTGTATTTTAAAGAAATCAAAACCAATAAACTCGCAAAAAATTGACTAATGACCACTTTGCCCATCATGTCTCAAATACTTCCAATTTTTTGAGGAAAAAAATCCGGTTTAATTTACAGCAGACTCCAGAAGATTACGGCAGCATTTATTCTTTCTTTAAAAGTAAATAAGGAGGCTGTGTAAGTAATCTGGCATTATTGGCGTTCTCCATCCTCTACTTGCCACATTCAACTTTTTAGAAGAATTTTGTATCATTACTGCCTCAAAGAACCGCTTCAGAACAATCAGGAATCACCAATTACTGTTTGCAACTTAAAATCTAAGTATCTTGCACTTCAGGAGAAAAATAATGTTGTCAACACTTCAATTAAAGGAGCTGCACTTCAGGAGAAAAATACTGTGTTGTCAACACTTCAATTAAAGGAGCTGCCTACCCATGCCGTAATCGAAGCCAAGAAGCAAAAGCTTCAAGAACCTAAAAGGAAAGAAATTATCAAAGGCCCATGTTAGTTCAGTATATCAAGCAGTTGTATTACAGTATCAAGATCAAAAGTCATCTGAAAAGGAACAATTTCCACCTGTTCCTTAAGTTCATTAATTTTCAAACAAACTGTCAAAACATCAAGAGCAATATTCATCTGAGAAGTGAGCTCCTTCTCAAACTGGCGGCGTCTTTCTGGACGAGCAGCAATCTTGTAGTTGAATACTTCCTGATTTATGAGCAAAAGAGAAAACAAACGAAACTTCTAGTTAATATGTTTTCTTTCGGTATCTACTTGGTGAAACAGATATGTCAACTTTCAAAACTCATTATTTTTTATTAAAAAAAATTCAAAACTCATTAAGTAACAAGAGCTAAAAACCTCATTAGACAACAAAAAACCAACAAAGAAGACATGGCAAACCAACGTAACCCTGAAAGGAAGGTGTACCACTTGCAAAGCTTAAGCAAGAAGACATTTCTGTCCCCAGCATAATGTTCAAATATAAAGAAAAACAACATTAGATGCAGGTAAGTCAGTTAATAGGTACACTTTTCTTTTATTAACAATAAAATTTGTGTATGGAGATGAGATTGGCTAGTAAATTGGTGATAAGTTGTTAAAATACTTATGATGCTTACTAAAGAATCTAAACTTTTTGAGGACATAATGTCATAATCAATTCACACAATCAAAACCAATGAGAATGAAAGCTAAGAAGAGGATGACTCTAACACTAGAACTAAACTTTTATTAAAGTTCCTGAACTGGTAAAATGTAGAGACCCAAAAGACATCAAAGATCATCCTTTATATCCAATCCCAACAAATGGGACATAACAGCATCACAGAGTTTGATCAAAAAATAAAACAGAAAATGACTTTGTGAAGGATATCACAAATATTTGCTCTTTTATCCAAAAAGGTCATTAACATTAATAGAGAAGATCGTGGCTTCGTTGAAGTGTGAGGAGGTCTAAATATGGTCCTTTAAATACATTTCTACCATATGAATCAATTTTCTGCAGCAGCATGTTCCTTTCAGCTTTTTATTAACGAGAGTAAGAATTATCAAAGAACCAGATTTCTTTAAAGAATTCATAAAGAGAAAAAACATATTTTACTTTGACCTAAACATTAGAGAAAAAACATATTTTACTTTGACCTAAACATTAATGTTTCCCATTTTCAATATCTTCTTAACACTACAAATATGTGGCATGTAGCAAACAGAAAATCCATATACCTCAGGTAAAACAGTAAGTAGCTCCAAGAATCCTGGTACATACTCTGGATGAGAATTCATCTCATCCCGAAGCCAATTGACAATGCCACCATCTCCCCAATCTTCTGGCGGAACTTGTACAGCCAAGGCAGCCATAGCTATGCTAATCTACAGGTCAAAAATCAAATGCCATATCATCTAGGCAACAAAAGGTCTGGTTTAAAAAAGATATGGGTACAGTCACCACAAGCTATTGAAATGGCTGCAGAAATTTTCAAATATACCTGAGTTCTTACTTTGGGTGGCCCCCTATGGAACTTTTTCAGTAAGATCTGCAGTCAAATTCCATAAACAGCATAAGACTGCAAGAAATTACATTATGCAGAAATCATAAAAACTCCTCTAATTCGTGAAGAATCAATTAAATAAATTATGTAAAAGCAGGTCAAAAGCATGCGGCCAATATATGATTTCATTCACAACCAAAATAACACATGTAAAATCCTATGCAGTAGTCCTAAAATCAAGCAAAAAATTATGTAATGAGTTATCAAGGAAAAAATTAATTCAATATCCTCGTCTTTTCATCAGCTAAACAAATTTATCCAAGCTGATGTCCATGGAAATGCAATCGCTAATTCACCAATTGAAAATTTAATAGATCTAAATATCTCCAAGATACATTAGCTTCTTTGAAGTTGTATACGTCACTTGATATTACCTCCCTCTTGACACCCATCCTTAATCAACAAAATTATTGTACAGGACTAACATGGACACTAAAAAGGCGTGAATGAAAAAGATAGCTGCTCCTTTAAAGGGATAAGCATAGCGCATATACAACAATGATTTAGATAACTCAGCAGCAGTTAACATCCAAACATTTTTTTCAATACATTAAGTAAACCAACAACAACAGCCAGCGTTAAGAATGGAATGGTCACAAAACTCCAATGAAAATGTCTTCCCAGTGAGTCAGATAACAATAACTACTACCAAAGTATTCAGATCAAATGAATGCACACATGACATCCAAAAATGGCTGCAATTCTACTACCAGAAAGAAACATTCATTCTTTCAGCTAATAGTCCCATACTGATTCAGCAGAGTCAATACTTCGTAAAGAGGTAAAATTATGCATGCACAACATTAGTAAAAACATTGAGTATCAAAAAAACAAAAAGTCAAGCTTTCTCAATACTTAGAAGAGTGCGCAAAATCTCACATTCAAGGAAGTCCGCAATGGTCGAAAGGCTTCAGAAGGTAGCTCTTCAAAATCACGTTGTACCTAAGATTGGATCCAACATGGGAAAAATGTTAAAATCATTGACATATTAAAAAAATTTTAAAAGCAAGGGCAACAATAAGGAGAAAGAGAGAGAGATAAAAAGAAGAAGAAACCTCAAGCATCCAAAACACTGTAGTATTTGACACTTATCAAATATGTTGGCATTAAAAATTCAAAATTCTCACATAATATTTAACAGAACTTTGAATATACCTTGCTTCTAAGTGTTTGAGAACAAAAGATTAAAGTTTCCAAGTTGCTAGAGGCATCATGAAGCAGATTGTCAGCTACCTGAAATACCAGGGAAAAAGATCATATCAACATTAGTAAAATTAAATGAACACGAACAAATAGATATTGACAGCAGGGACCAAAGTAATACAGCTGTCATCAACAAGCATCTCACAGTACAGTGGTCCAACTTGTAGAAGCACAAAAAACATTCAACAAACAATACTTGCAAAATCATCAGAAGAATAGTTTAAAGCAATGTCAAATTTTTAAAGAATGAAAAAAGGGAAATACTGCCACAATATCGAGTTGAAGGTGTAGACATATTGCACACTGCAGTTAAAGTTAGGATTAGATTCAACAAGAGATTATCAGGAAGTTGGTCTACATCAGAAAATAACTTGTAGTATTTGCAACTTTCCTCACAATCTAAATTGAACTTTCCCGCAATTTCAACTTAAAGAGATGTATCTGCACATTTTTGGCAGTCCCAGGTAGAAGATATCTAACCCCAATAGTCATAAACAACTTCATGTAGCAAAAAAATAAACTAAAACTTGTAGAATTAAACAAAAATCAGATAATTTCATCAAGTTATAGGGAAAATGTCATGTGCAATGGTAATGGACATTCAACATTCAAGTAAAAATTAAACTTTGGAAATACAGAACTGATGTTCAAGGATGAACATAAGAAGCAGATACACACACACACACACACGAACGAACGACTATTGCAAGTTCAAACAAAACCCTAACGCAATAACTGCCTCGATCAATGTGACTGAACATTAATCACCAATTTCAAAGAAATTCAACCTAGCGCATTCAAATTCTTTACCCAAACTAGAGCTGAAAGAAAATTTATTTAAAAGGAACTAGAGATGAACCAACCAGAGAGTTCAATCACGCAAAACCAAACAAGTGGACCAAAGTAATTACTTAGCTCACCAATCAATAAATCACTGGAAACAGAATCTTACAATACCTGCCAAGCATCAAGTGTCCGTTGAAAACCTTGAAGCCAGCGATCGGCCTCCATTCGTACGGCGTCATCGGGATGATGATAGAGTGCGTTTAGGGCGTCTTTCACCGAATTCTGGAGCTCCATAGCTCCGATTTCAACAAACCGAACCGATCGCGATAAGAGAAGAGAGATGAAAACAAACTCACAAAAAGATTTAACTTTGTCCCTTACTATATGAATTTGTTTTAGGCTTTTCTGGAGAGAGTTGAGTTTTCAGATAAATGGGGTTTTTGGCGGCCCCAATTCGTGTTCGAGAGACGACGGGTTTTTGGGATTTTTGATCAGAGATCGGTGAGTGAGATGTGTTTGGACCGTCTGATTGATTATGACTGTATTTTCAAATTTTGGTCAGTTTCTGGTCAATGAGATGATAGACACGTGGCGAGTGATCGGGATTAGGGTGGGCAAGTGGGCTCGTAAGGGCCCGCACAAGAGATAAACTATATGATCTTGCAATTTGATTCGTGATGTTTTTAAATATAAAAATTACAGTAAAATCTACATAAATTAATATTTGATAATTTTATATTTTAACTTTAAATTAATATTGGATTAATAAACGACAAGTTCTCAAATGGTAATGAATGTAATAACAATTTAAGTTCATATTTAATTGAATAAATTAATAAATATTTATTTTAATTATGAACGCACTCTTTAAATTAATCATTAAATTATTAATATATCAATAAAGTAATATTTATTTTTAATTATTATGAACTTTAAAACACTCGTACACATCTAAGTCCCACTTAAATACATGATTAGGACCAAGTGGTCCATCATAAGTTAGACTTTGTTAATTATGTGATGATACAATTCACCAAAAAAATGTGATGATACAACGACGTCGGTTTATAGTGGATTCGGTTTCTTTTAAGAGGTTCATGATAAACCGTTAATTCAGGTACACGCTTGTGTCCTCCGAGAAATATCAAACGCTATTAATGGGCAATTGAAGATGACCATCCAAAAGTTGAAACTCCAAACTCTTAACATAACCTGTTAGTTTCTGTCCTCTCCCTCGCTCGCTCCCCAACACAGAAGAGAGAGATAGAGATAGAGTTCATGATCTAGGTCTAGTGCATTACCATTGCCAAGATCATGATCTTCTATCTCATCACCCTTTGAGCCCTCTTTTACTTTTGTTCAAAAAGTTTGCATCTTTCTGTACTATATTACCTACCTAAATTATAAACGAAGGAGATTAAGAAGAGCACCCAGATACTCTTGATCCCTTTTTTCTTTCTGATTCTGGGTTTTTTTTGGGCAAAAAGTTTTGATGGCAAAGAGGTCGTTTAAAAATTTTGTGGAACAAGAACTGGGAAAGTTCCCACTTTTTGTGATTTATGCACTGCTTGAATGGGTGTTGATATTTGTGCTGTTTGTTGATGGTTTTCTTGCGTTCTTCGCCAATGAATTCGCCAGGTTCTTTGAGTTGAGAATCCCTTGTTTGCTTTGCACGAGGATTGATCATGTTCTGGTTCACAGAGATCCTGACTTCTATTACAATGATTCAATATGTGAGAATCACAAGAAGGATGTTGGACGTCTAGCTTTTTGTTATAATCACAAGAAGCTTTCAGACATAAGAAAATTGTGTGAAGGGTGTCTTCTTTCGTTTGCTACAGAGAGAGAATCTGATACCGAGACTTACAAGTCTCTCATAGGGATTCTGCACAAGGACATTGAGTTACTTGTTGAAGATGATCAAGAAATTCAACTCACATTGCCTGCTGGAAAGAAAAATGAGGAGGTGGAGAGTAGCCTTCATCGATGCGTATGTTGTGGGAAACCACTGAAGGTGAAGTCGCACATGAGGGGAAAAAATTCAGTCGGGCTTTCACACGCCCCAGCTCCTTCTCCAAGAGCACCATTTGGGAGTTACAGAAACGAGGACCATCGCGGTATGGACTTGTCTCACATAAGATGCAGACAACTAAAATTCCCGGAACATGAAGAGGTCCATGAGGATCAAGAGGATGGCCCAAGTACAGCACATGCTGGTAAGCAATGTGAGTTTCAAGAAATGAATTTCGTTTTAACTGAATCAGAATTACAGTTCTCTTGCTCTTTTTTTTAACCATTCTTTAATTGGGAAGGACGAATCTTCTGCATGTTAGTATTTACGCATATATATATGTGTAAAAAAACATTGAAGCATTGGCAAAATCTTGCATTACAGCCAGAGAAGATGTGAAAGCTGCAAGTGTGCCATTGCTGACAGAAGGTGAAGACATGACTGGAGAAAGGACGCCTATATTTGCCAGAGGAAACAGGTTTTTTGGAATACCACTAACAGATTCGGCCAATGCCAGTCCTAGGTGGGCTCACAGGATTATAAGGAAATCACCACTTGAGAAAACAGAATTTGCTTCTGAGTCCGCTGACGGAAGCATGCCAAATGACGTCGACAGTGACTCCATTTTGCTTCATTTAAAGGGACAGGTCCGTCTGGATCGAAAGTCATTGATGGATTTGTACATGGAACTAGATGAAGAAAGAAGCGCTTCTGCTATCGCAGCGAACAATGCTATGGCCATGATCACCAGGCTGCAAGCTGAGAAGGCAGCTGTTCAGATGGAAGCATTGCAGTATCAAAGAATGATGGAGGAGCAAGCAGAATATGACCAGGAAGCTCTGCAAGCAACCCACGATTTGCTTAAGAAAAGAGAAGAAGAAATAAAGGTCTTAGAGGCTGAACTTGAGGCTTATAGATGTAAATTTGGTGAATTAAGTGAGGATGAGAGAGATGAAGACTATCAAGAATTAAAATCACAATCTTACTTATCCTACACTGAGATATCGAATTGCATTAGCCCAACATATAGTTCCACTGAAGGGCAGAATAATGTGGAAAACGTACCTAATGATGATCAATCTTCATCTTTGCACGAAGAGAAAGGAGAGGAGATGGAATCCAAGTCACATCACAGTCTTCAGGCAGCCAAATCCCGTCAGCTTGGCCGGTTAAAAAACCTGGATAAGAGAAATCAACTTCCAACGGATGATGGAGCTCCTTCATCACAGTCTAGCTCTGAAATTTTTTATCACATGGAGGAAGAAAGTTGTATACATAAATAAATATGCATACAAAGGCATCTGCAGATCTTCCTCACTTTTAATCTTCATAGATCGTTTGACTTCAAATATAGCAGACGATACAAGTTTACGGAACGAGTTGTCGAATCTTCATTACCGACTGAAACCACTTGAAGCTGATGTTGAATTCTCAAAACATAGTATAGTACACTTCAGAATGGCAATGAAAGAGAGAAAGTTTTGACAGAGATACGTGCTAATCTTCAGAATCTTCATCGTATTATCATAACGCCCAATGATGGTGCTTGATTTTCATCACATATTTGTCCCTAGTAATTTCTTCATAACTTTACATCTTTACATGGTTGATGAGAACCCTTTTTTGTCAAGCTATTTGTTGAATAATTTAGTAAAGATATGCAATGTTCTAATTTCCATGAAGTTGTTTCATCTGTGCAAGTACTGGAGCATACTTTTGCTCCACCAGACCAAGTTTTAAACGCTACCCAACAACATTTTTTTTGGGTTAAATGGTTGCTTAATAGTAATTATGTTGTTTCTAGACAAAACCTTGACAACCCCTTTTCATGTCTCTCAAAGAAGTTCATTTCTTAATGGAGCTAGACAATGTTGACACAAGGGATATGGTGTGAAATGTGCGGAACTTCCATTATTATAGGTCATTTGTAAGTGCACGTATAGGGACACCCTGGTTGAGGAGGAAGAAATTAAGAGGTGAATGGGCGCAAGTAGGTTCTGTATGTCTTTATAGAATTAGTGCAACACCTTGAGTAATGCAAATGCTTGCTGTAATCTGAACATCGTTGGAAGTTGGTTTCAGTCAGATTTTCTATCATTGACTGAATTTTTGCGACTCCCTCTGCAGAACCTGAAACTTGTAACACCCAATGAATCTTTATGTCCTACAATATCTTAAACATTCAGTTGAACTATCATCTGGGAATGTATCTGTTAATGAAGCACCACTTTCCTTTACAATCAACCGGACATATTTGTTCTTTTCCCTCCATTGACTTTCTGCTTAGATGTTCCTACCCCCACATGACGGGTTTTAGTACTTACAGTAATAATTTTTGGTGCTTCTACATTTTCACCACTTGAGAGTTGGATGAGTGCTTCCAATTGTAATCATACGCATCAACGGCGTATATGTAATACGTAGAACAGACCTTATTACGTACCTAGGATCAGTCGTGAATCGATTAAAAAATGAAGAAATGTAGAATACATAATTTCAGTTCTATCTCGTATTCTGAAGCTAATTTCGGCTGCCAAATGAGCTCCAATCTCCCCGAAACCTTTATAAAAAACATTCACCGGCATGTGGTCTAGACCTTTCTGCAGTTTTTTCAAAACATAAGCAATCTTAACAGATTAATGTTCTGAATGCGCAAGAACGATATTTGAGCAACTACAAGAGACCATAACCTATTTATATAGCTTCCATATCGGACTTTCCTATCACAAGGTTAATATGGACCAGGTCCATACTAAAAGGGACTCATTTTTGACCTGAACTTTGACCCATTAATCTAGATTATTTATTGGGCCACTGTATTACTCTTATCTGGATCAAATTACGTAATTTAACCAATGATTTATTGAAAAAACAAAATTACAATTAATAACTATCCATTATATGGAAAAATTACAAAATTGTCCCTAAGGCCAAAATTATCTTACAATCTCTCCCTTGGACAATTATTAATTGCAGTTTTAATCAAGTTCAAAACAGTTTGAAAAACCCAGTTAAGTCACACTACTATAATGGTACCAAAAGTTTTAAAAACATTTGATCCAAAGGTAATGAAAGTCCTACATTCTGTCCTATAAGGCTTTTGATACTGAAAAACGTCAAACATATGTGTCATGTGTGACACAGGTCCAATATAATCACAAAAACTTAATACCTCACTAACATGAATGGAAAAATAGAATGTGAGAAACTACGATAATATATTTATGATCTAATATGTATCATCTTCGTCTGTAGGTCTCGATTTCTCCAACTTTATGTTAAACTGCAGCAGAGAAATCCTGTTTTCTCTTACTGAGTGCTAAACAACATTAGAGAAAACTTGTTTCCTCTCACCAGATGCTAAACAGCATTAGAGAAAACCTTTATGTTTTTTAACCGAATGCTAAACAGCGTTAGAGAACCTTTATGAGATTAAAACTTATCTCTCCCTATGTCATATGAAACTTTAAGGATATCCATATAAACTTTATGTGTTTAATGACATAGGCTCAAGGTCAATCTTTATAAATGCCCAATGACCTTTTAAAATGCTTAAGATCAACATAAATCTTAAACTTGTACATATATTATGACTATATGCAAGACAGCTATTACTGAGGAAAAATGATCATCTTTATTAATAAATAATCATAATGTTATAAGACAACAAATGTATAATTATTTAAGGAGTAAAATACAGTGACCCCTAACTACCGCTATCTAAGGAATTCAACACGCCCATACTGGATACATGTCTAGCAAACACTAGTGGGCAAAGTCCTTTAGTCAACGAATCAGCTAACATGTCCTTAGTCTTAATGTGCTCCACTTCAACGTCACCCTTCTGGATCAGCTCCTTATGGTCAAATACTTGACTTCTAAATGCTTAGACCTCGTGATACTCTTGTTGTTGATATTGAACAACACTGCAACAAGATTATCACAATACAACCGTATGGGTTTAGCAATCGAATCTACCACAGACAATTCAAAATCAAGTTTTTGAGCCAAACCACTTGTGTAGGAGCTCTATAACATGCAACAAACTCTGCATGCATGGTCGAGGAAGTAACCAATGTCTGCTTGATACTCTTCCATGATACCGCACCATCTGCCAACATGAAAATGTATCCTGATGTGGACTTGCGATCATCTGGACACATAGCAAAATCAGAGTCCATAGACCTTGTGAAGCTCAAATCATTGACTTTCCTATATGTCAACGTATAATCCTTGGTACACTTTAGGTATCTCAACATCCGCTGACTGCATTCCAATGGCCTACACCTGAGTTAGTCAGATATTAACCTAGCAGCTTAACAACAAATGCAATGTCCGGTCTAGTGCACACCTGGGCATACATGCACTAAAGTACGGAACATTTCTCACAGCCTCTCTCTCAACCTCATTATTTGGATATTGTGCCAAAGATAATCTCTCTCCATAAGAGATAGGTGCTACAATAGGTTTACACTCAGCCATATTAAATCTTTGTAGCACCCTCTCGATGTATGCATTTTACGAGAGGCTTAACGAGTGTTGAGATCTATCCCAGTGAATCTGTATATCAAGGACAAAAGATGCTTCACCCAAATCCTTCATGTCAAAATGTTTGGTCAAAAGTTACTTAACTTCATGCAAATGGACAAATCATTTGACAAGAGCAAGATATCATCGACATACAGAAGTATGAAGATGACTTTGCTCCCCCTAACCTTATAGTATAAGCATCTTTTGACTTTGTTCTCCACAAAGCCCAATAAGGTCAAAACTTCATCAAAATTTAGGTACCAATGTCTGGAAGTTTGCTTTAAACCATATATGTCTAATATCATATTCTTGCTCACCCTGATAGACTATATATTTGATGAGATAGCAGGTTACCTCTTTCTAGTGGATCTGCATAACTGCACAGGCTCCTGTATGTCAGAAACCTCCTCCTAAATAGGCATAGGTTCTTGTGCCTACATGGGCACGGTATTGGGGCCCACATCCACTGGAGCTGACTATATAAGAGGCTGATACAACACGATTGTAGTATCAGTCCTGCTTACTTCTGGAGGATGTAAGGATCCTCCCTCATTATAGACATCATATTCTAAGAACTTCACCGTCTGTGATTCCATAATTTTGGCCCCTTCTTCTCTACAGTAAAATCTGTAGTCTTTAGAGTAGTTAGGATAACCCACTAAATAGCAATGACTCGAACGAGATTGCAACTTACTCTCATTAGGATTATACAACCTCACCTCATCAGGGCAGCCCCACATACGAATGTGTGCAAGGCTTGGCTTCCAACCCTTCTAAAGTTCAAAAGGCGTCTTTGACACTAACTTGCTTGAGACTCTATTCAAGATATATAATGTCGTCTAGATGGCTTCACCCTATAAGTACTCGGGTAGGTTAGTCCTGCTCTGTCATGACCTAATCATGTCCTTTAGGGTGCGATTGCGCTTTTCAGCCACACCATTTTGCTCAGGACTACCTAGCATAGTGAATTGAGCTACTATTCCAAATACCTGGCAAACGGACTCTTTTCCAATCCTGCAACCCCATGTCTGCCATAATATTCCCCTCTTCTATCAGATCTGACAATCTTTATTGATCTACCCAATTGGTTCTCAGCTTCAGTCTTAAAGATCTTGAACTTATCAAGAACTTCAGACTTCTCTTTAAGCAAGAACACATAACCATATCGAAAATAATCATCTATAAGTGTCCAGAAGTATCTCGCATTACACAACGTGCCCGTATAGGGACCACTAACATCCGTATGTATAAGGTTTAATAAGCCTGAAGCATGAGTTGACCCCTTCTTCTTTATCTTGGTCACCTTGCCCGTACAACAATCGACACATGTCTCCAGATCACTGAAGTCCAGAGTTAGGAGAATGTTATCCTTTATCAATCTCCCAACCCTCTCCCTAGAAATGTAATCAAGGCGTTTATGCCACAACATGTACGATATATCCTTTATGGAAGTCTTCTTTCGAGTAACAGGTTCGGCAACATACGAAGAGGTGTACATCTCATTAGGAGTAAGACACATACTATATAATATGTAGGATAAGAAGGCTGTACCGATATGTCTTGTCATCATCATCATCATCATCATCACCCAGTCCGAAATTTCGCAATAAAGCTAGGTCTGGGGAGGTCCTATAGCACATAGCCTTACCCTTACACAGTAGAGAGGTTGTTTCCAGTGAACCCACATGCAAATGAGACAATATACGAATGATGCAGATTACAAAAAAATCAATAGAAAATAAATGAAAAAAACAAGGGATGGGGAATGGGGAATACCTGAAGGGGGGTTGCGCGAGTCGAAAAGGCTACTAAATCCAATCCCTCCTTGTCTCGCAGTAGGTAAGGTGGCCATCCTCAGAACTCCTAACTAGGTGACCCCTTACTACCCCTCTGCACCTATCTTATAAACTAAACAACGTGCCCCTGCAGCTCCTATAAACTACTGTACTGCTTTTGAATATCTGG
>JAOTJB010000007.1:24285656-24297086 GCA_027123815.1 Erythroxylum minutifolium | reverse complement strand
GGGGCTGGAAGCAATGTGGAGAAAAAGAATGGTGGTAGATCTTCCAATTCTCTCCATTTGTCACTCAGAATGCAAGATTTGTATTATAGGTAAACATACTCGAGCTCCTTTCACCAAGTCAAGATGGAGAGCAAGTGAAAAACTTTAATTATTGCACATGGACATATGTGGACCAATGTCAAATAGAGCGGTGGAGAGGAGAAATAGAACAGTGGTGGAGATGGAAAGGTGCATGTTGGAGGACAAGAAACTTCCCAAGAGTTTTTGGGTGGAAGCAGCCTCCACTGCATGCTTCTTGCTGAACAGAATGTATACATGAGCTCTTGATGATACAGCACCATATGAAATGTGGCATGGGGTAAAACCAAAGTTGAAAATTTTAAAGGTGTTTGGATCTCTCTGTTATGCACACATACCTCAAGTCAGGAGGAGCAAATTGGATAGCAAATCAGAACTTGCAATTTTTGTTGGATATTCTGAATTAACTAAGGGATATAGATTGTTTTATCCATCTCAGAAGAAGGTAAAGGTGAGCAGGGATGTCCAGTTCCTTGAAGATGAACATTGGACCTGGCCTGAAGGAGAGCGAGAAAATGTGGAAGAAAAGCAGTCTGGCAAACCTTTTTCTGTTGTTCCAGAAATTGCAGAAAATACACAAAACCAGTTAGAGCATGATGTGCTAGAATCTGAAGAAGAGGAAGATTCAGAAAATCACTTTGAGCAAAATGAAATAAATTCAGAGGAGGAGCAAACTCCAGAAGTTGATGATGATGACTGAGACCACGTGCCAGTAAAAGGAACACAAAGCCTAGCAGAAATTTATGAAAGGAGTAATGAAGCAATATTGGAACCGACAAAGACTCAGGAAGCACTTCAGAATTTGAAATAGCTTGAAGACATGAAGGAAGAAATCTCCATGATAAACAAAAATGGAACCTGGATGTTAGTAGACAAACCACCAAACAAAAGGGCCATTAGACTGAAGTGGATATTCAAAACCAAGTAAATCCTAATGGTTCAGTTAACAAGCTAAAGGCACGATTAGTAGTTAAGGGGTACACACAAGTGGAAGGTGTGGACTTTGGAGAGACCTTTGCACTAGTAGTTAGGATTGAAACCATTAGACTTCTTCTGGCACTTGTAGCTGAGAAGGGTTGGAGGATACATCATATGGACGTAAAATCTTCGTTACTAAATGGAGTATTGCAAGAAGAAATTTATGTACAACAACCGGAAGGTTTTGTGATAAAAGGAAAAGAGGAGAGTGTTTACAGACTCAATAAAGTGCTCTATGCTTTGAAGCAAGCCCCTAGATGCTGGTATTCACGCATCGACTCATTTCTGCTGAATATCAACTTCAAAAGAAGCTGTAGTGAGCCAACACTCTACGTAAGGCTTCAACAAGAGAACATAACAGTAGTCTCAATATATGTGGATGATCTGTTATTAACTGGAAGTTTAGAAGAACAAGTTGAGTTTCTGAAACACCAATTCAGAAGCACCTTTGAAATGATAGATCTGGGAGTGATGAAATATTTTTTAGGAATGGAGATAAATCAAAGTGAAGGAAGCATAGCAGTAATTCAGAGGAAGTACGTTTGTGATGTACTGAAGAGATTCAAGTTAGATTGATGTAAGCATGTTTCAACTCCAATTTGTCCAAAAGAAAAGTTAGTAAAAAAAGAGGAAGGAGATGAGGTATATAGCCAGAGTTATAGAAGTATGGTGGGCTGCCTGATGTACATAGCTGCTACTAGACTGGATATACTGTATTCCGTAAGTGTGCTCTCCAGGTATTTGAGTAATCCTGGAAGACAATACATAGTTGCAGTGAAGAGGGTGTTAAGATATCTCAAAGGGACAACTGAATATGGTCTTTTATATGAGAAAACAGGGTTGTGTGAGCTTAAATGTTATGCGGACAGTGACTGGGGTGGAGCAACAGAGGACATGAAGAGTATGTCCGGGTATTGTCTTACATTAGGATTAGCTTGTTTCTCTTGGAGCTCGAAGAAGCAAGAGTTGGTGGCTCTCTTAATTGCAGAAGCTAAACTAGTGGCAGCTACAGCAGCAGCAAAGCAGGTCGTATGGGTCAGGAAGTTACTTGAAGACTAACAAATTCATCTAACATTTGCTACTGCGGTATATGTTGACAATCAAGCCACAATCTCTATCTGGATGAATTCAGTATTCCGTGGAAAGACAAAGCATTTTAAGCTCATATATTATTATCTGAGTGATGTATAACAAGAGGGAGAGTTGAAGCTCGAATATGTTCATACAGAAAACCAGATTGCTGATCTCTTTACTAAAGGTTTTTACGTGTCTCGGTTTGAACAACTAAGAAAGTTGGTGGGAGTTCAAAAGCTGAAGCTGAATTTCTGATCCAAGGAGGAGTATATAGGATGCGTGTCTCAGAAATCCAGACAAGAACACAGAGTCTTAGGTGTTCATGCAAGGCCATGCAACAACGTAAAGAATCAGTGGGCAAGAAATCAAGAAGAATTAGTTAAGTCAGTTTAATTTTTTATTTTTAATTTCTCGAAAGCTATTAAAAACAAAAAAAAAACTAACTTTACTAAGTTTAGGTTGCTAACGGTGTCGTTTCAAAAGGTAACATATTACTATAAATAATGATAGGGTTCTCCATTTTCTCTCTCTAGTCTTCTTTCTTCAAAAGTTCCATATTACAGACTTTAAGTTCTTCGTATGATAGATAGATAACAACAACATAGTTCACTTCCCGACCAACATCAACAATAGCTTTTCCTGGAACTACTTTATTAGAATTAGCTTCATTATCTGCAACAGTGGAATAGATGTCATCTAGTTTCTACCAAGACAGAAATGGAGTCTAACTATTGATGGACTTTGTTGAAGAATCTGGTCAGTATCCAATGGAACAATTACAAAAATTTTTATTTTTAATTTCTCGAAAGCTATTAAAAACAAAAAAAACTAACTGTACTAGGTTTAGGTTGCTAACAATGTCGTTTCAAAAGGTAACATATTACTATAAATAATGACAGGGTTCTCCATTTTCTCTCTCAAGTCTTTTTTCTTTAAAAGTTTCATACTACAGACTTTAAGTTCTTTGTATGATAGATAGATAACAACAACAGAGTTCACGTCCCAACCAGCATCAGCATTAGCTTTTCTTGGAACTACTTTATTAGAATTAGCTTCATTATCTGCAACAGTAGAATAGATGTCATCTAGTTTCTACCAAGACAGAAACGGAGTCTAACTATTGATGGACTTTGTTGGAGAATTTGGTCAGTATCCAATGGAACAATTACAAAATTTTTTATTTTTAATTTCTCAAAAGCTATTAAAAACAAAACAAAACTAACTTTACTAGGTTTAGGTTGCTAACGGTGTCATTTCAAAAGGTAACATATTACTATAAATAATGATAAGGACTATCTTTTGAAAAACATTCGTATGCAATTTAAACCTTTGTCCTTACTTAAGTCATATATATAGTGGAGACAAGTACCTTTTATTAAGTTGTTGTGAGTATTGTATTGCTCATGTTTTAGTTTGCATAAATGAGATTCAGATATAAATTGTCACACGCTAAAAGTTTCTTTGCACTTCATAACCTGAAGATGGACTACCGAGAAAAATGAGGTTTGTCAAGAATTAGACGGATGAAGTGTTATGGAATTGGCCATGAGCCCATGAGAGCCTAGTAGGGCCTTTTTCGCCTTCTATCTAAGCTATATTAAAAACGACCAAAGTCAATTGTCGTGAACAGTGAAATTTTATAGGGTCTTTCTGCCAGTGTTTAGAATATCATTCCATACCGGTCGAAAAATAGAACGGTAACTAAAGTTTTGATACTGGCCATCGGTGTCGGTCGGTACTAGTTGTTTTCGTTTGATACTGGTTGGTACTAGCCGATATTCAAAATATCGATCATATATTGACTAGTATCGTAAGTTTTAAAAATATGAGAGACTATTTAGCAAAAACCTAAATTTTTTTACCCAAACCGCCCATCCCCGACGCCTGCACATTCTCCTCTGCTACTTTGAATTTTTTTCTCTCTCAGACTCACCTCCATTCTCTCTCTATCTCACACTCTCGTCTTACCTCCACTCTCTCTCTCTCTCTCTCCTCTCCATCTCCGATGATGCTTCTCCCTCTCCGGCGACAAGACAACCACGAATCACCACACCATATAACTATCATCTTTGAATCTTCCTCCACCACACGAACTCGCCACCACCGAGCCTTATCCGGACCTCCATCAATCTTTAGCCCTCCTCCACGAGGACCACCATCAATTTTATGGGTGAGTTTTTATTTTTCAATTGATTTTTTATGCTTAATTGCATTTGTGATTGTGAATGAGTTGGAAGTTGTAATGAAATTGTGAATGGATTTGTGATTTGTCGTTGGTTGGATAATGGATTGGAGTTGAATGAAATGAATTTGGTTCATTATTGTGGTTTGGTTGATTTATCTTGATTTTTTTATCATTGAAAATTTGAAATGCACGACATCTATGATTTAAAAGTTAGAAAGTTTAAACTTAAATTAAAACCTTAAAATCAAGAATGTAAAGAATTTAAAGTAAATAATTAATTGAAATATTCTTAAAATTATTGAAATGGTATTTGAATATTGAGTAAATAATTAATTGAGTATAATAATAATTTGGTTGTGGTCTTATGGAAGAGTCTAAGACGAAGTTTTGTAATTGTAATTATTGTATAGAAAAGTAGCAAAAAAGGTAAAATCTATATCTCTAAGTTGTCTTGAATCTTTATCCCAAAATTAGTCCATCTCATCAAGTCTCTTGCATATTCACCTTTATTTATCCCAAAATTAGTACATCCCATAGTCTTTGCATATTCAAAATCTTATTTTCTTATTATTCCATTTTCATCTCATTTATGAAACCTTGGCATTATATCTTCGGATAAGTATGAAACTGTCTTAGTTCATCTTAATGAAAAAAATTACTTAGATTGTGCATTTCATTTCAAGATATTTATTAAAGGTAAGGATTTATGAAGATATGTCAATGGAAATAGCTATATTCCTGAAAAAAACAAGAATAAAGATGAACATGCTAAGGAAAGTTAAGGATGTTTAAGTGATGACTTGAATTTTCGGATTCGTTAATTCATCATCTTAAATTTTTGAACCTCAAGACTACAAAGCATAACATTGTACTTCGATTGTAAATTTAGCATGAATTTACTATCCTCCAATAGGAAAGTCCATATATTTTTTAATTTTGCTCGAGTTTCATAAATCTTTACTTCTTTAGGCTTAATATAAAGAGTTAAAGACATTATTTATGCTGCATTGCCTCATGAAGGACCTAACACTGCTAATTTTGATGATGAAACTACTAAAGGATTAATTTCTTAGAAAACTAATATATTCATTTATTGTTACAGAAAAATAGAAAGAAGTTTAAGTATTCCTGATCAAACTGCTTGAGGAAGATATAATGATTCAGTTTGGGCTCACGTTGCATTAACCCCAGGTATGACAAATTATACAATTTGCTTATTTTGTAACAAGCATTTGAAAAGTGGAGAAATCACCTGATTGAAGAAGCATTTAGCTAGGGTTAAAGGAGATGTAGAACCTTGTAAAAAAGTAAGTCATGATGTGAAGTGACAAATGAAAACATTACTTGAAGAATATCAACATGAGAAAGATAGAAGGGAAATGTTGGATTTTGAAATTGGTAGTGGGAATTCATTTGCTGATTTTCGTGGTGATTGTGAAAATGTTGAAGCTAGTAGTGGTACCAGTACTAGTACTGGTACTGGGACTGGTACTGGGACTAGTAGTGTTCTACCCCTGGCCTAGGAAGAAGTGAATGTTACATTTGGATTTGATCTTAGGAAAAAAAAGAAAGCAGGTGACTAGTTTTTTTACACCACGAACAACTACTGGAACCCAACTTCTAATTTTTAATATAATGTAATCAAGAGATATGGCTCACAATGTCGATATGACAGTAGCTAGATGGTGGTATGATACAGGTTCATCATTCAATTCTTCTTAGTCTTATTATTATCCACCTATGGTGGATGCAATAACCTCTTATGGTTCGGGATACAAAGCTGCTTCGATTGATGACTTAAGAGGTAAACTTTTGAGTTGTTCATTTTCTGAAATTAGAAGTTATTTGGCAGAAAGAAGAGTGAATTGGGCTACTTTCGGGTGTTCAATTATGTGTGATGGTTGGACAAATAGGAGACAAGAGCTTATTATTAATTTTTTGGCTTATTTTCAAATGACTTAATATTTTTGAAGTCTATTAATGCATCTAGCCTGATTAGAAATACTGATACTTTGTTTGAGATATTTGACGAAGTTGTGAATAAATTAGGGCCAGAAAATATTATTCAGTTCTTTACTGACAATGATGTCGCTTATAAAGCAACAGGAAGAAGGTTATAGAATAAGTATAATTCTTTTTTTGGACTTCTTGTGCTATACATTGCATTGACCTAATGTTGGAGAATATAGGAGATCCTAGGCATTTTCTATTATTGATGAGACTATGCAGAAAGCTAAAAAGGTGACCAGTTCATCTATAATCGTACATGGGTATTGAATTTAATGAGAAAGGAATTTACCATTGATATGAATTTATGTCGTCCTACTATGACAAGATTTGCAACAAATTTCTTATCACTTTAGTCTTTTGGTACGATAAGGAAAAAGTTAAAAAAATGTTTACAAGTGATAAATGAGTTGCATATCGGCATGCTAGGTCTAATATTGGAGTAGAAGTTTCCAAAATTATACTAGAAGACAGAGAATTTTGGTCTCAATGCCAATTTATTATTAGTGTTTGTGAGCCTTTAGTGAGGGTGCTTCGCTTAACTGATAGTGAAGCAAAGGCAACAATGAGATATTTTTATAATGCCATGGAAATGGTTAAGGAAGTAATCAAGGCCAATCTAAAACATAGGTCTTCTTTGTACACACCGTATCTTGCAATCATCAATGAAAGATGGGAAAGACAACTTTCTTCTCCGTTGTTTGCAGCTGGGGCATTTTTAAATCCTAGTGTATATTTTAGACCGAATTTTACAAAGAAAGTTAAAGATAGTAGAGGAATGCTATTCACTATTACAACAATTGTTGGCCATGAAATGATGCAAGATCTTTTAAGCTCACAAATAGAGCTTTATAAGCTATATTCTAGGGATTTTAGATTGTCGATTGCCATTCGTCAAAGAACAAAGCTTTCTCCAGGTATTAACTGTTTCTTTTTTCTTATTTGTTGGAAATTAATTATTACTTTATTTTTTTTGTAACACTACTTATGTTAGCTTACAATTTATAGTTTCTCAACGGGATCAATTCAGAAGTGGTGTTCCACAATTACAAAGGTTTGCAATTCAGATTTTAAGTCAATGTGTGAGTGCAACGGGCTGTGAATAGAACTGAAGCACATTTGAATTCATCTATTCTAAGAAAAGGAATAGATTAGAGTATAAAAGATTGAATGACTTGGTATTTATTCATTACAATTTAAAGCTTCGGGAAAGGTATATTATTATCATTATTAATTTCGATATAATTTCTTATAATTTTCTAATAATTGAAATTTATTGTTTACTAGGAGTCTTAACAGCACAAGTAGTTCAACAGATCCAATATCTATTGACAATATCGATCTTCTTGATTGTGTTTCTAAGGAATCGGATTTGATAGATGTGAATGACTTGGAAGATAACCTTGGTTAGAAAAGTATTGAAATGTCATTTGGTGCATTGAATTTGAATGATAATGATGATAAGACCCCTCTTAATGATGAAGATTTTGTATCAAATGATAACTTGAGTTAGTGTAGTTATAGCGGATATCCTCCCATAGACAATTGAATGAAGTTCTAGGTTTTTGTTTTTTCCTCTTATTTTAATTTTACTTATATTTGACGTATCTGTTAAATTTTATATACATAATGTAATTGTAAATATTTTTGTTACAGGTTTTACTTTTACTTGGTTGGTTTTTCATCACGAACTCTTGTGGTAAATTGTAATAGTTTGAAAGTTAAGGATATTTATTATTATTTTGATTGGATGTTTTGAACTTTTGATGTAATTATTATTTATTATATGATGAAATTGTAATTTTTAAAAACTTTGTATTATTCTTAATTTTATATTTGTATGATGATAATTGTCTTTTTTTTACATTAACTATGGTTATTATTTATATATGAAATATTTGAAAATTATTGTTATTTCATATTAATTATGGTTATTATTTATTATTATGATTTTTGGAAACATGGTTGATGTAAACTTATAAAGTATACAATACAATTGTACAATATAACAATGGACTATTTTGCAGTTTCTAAAAAAAATTCAGGGACTATTTCATAAATTTAGAAAATTACCTGAAACAGTATCCGGTATTGACATGTGCTAGTATAGTACTGTATCAGAACTCAATCCAATACCAAATCTGGTATGGTATTCGCAACATTGGTTAAAAGTCATGTGATTACAATTAAAATCAAGATAGTATGTAATTGATGTGACGGATAAAGTAGGAGAAGAAACAGTACCAATATCTAGTTGAAGTTGTTGTAAAAAGGCTTGAAGATTTTTCAAGTAGAATTTTAGAGATGAAGATATATTCTCCATTGTACCATTTATGGAAACAACAACAACAATAAGCTCAGAGGACTTGGAAAAGTTACCTTATTTGGTCGTACTTTCAGAAATGAGATGGTATTCTTTTTATAATAGTTGCAACATATCTTCTTTTTAACTAGGTTCTAAGAGGTAGAAGTCTAACAAAAGGAGGTTGAGTGGTAAGAATAACATTACTAAATGAAATAGATTTCTCTATTTGAAGGGTATGAATTACGGTCTCTTATATAATTAGTTCTTTAAGTACAATATTAAGGCTTAGTAGAGATATTCAGTGATAAAGAAAGTTGTGGATAGACTAAAACTCATCTATGAGAGTCATCAATAAGTACCAAATATGCTTTTAAACACAAAGATGACATAGAAAGCGACAATTTGAGCATCAGGACAACTAGGGTTTTTAATTGCCAATTGATCACAAAGCTCTTGTAATTCAAAACATAGTTATAGAGATGAGGCTGGGCTTTAGCTTAGGTTGTCTAGGCCCAGCCTGACCTAAGGCTTGACACGTATAACCAAAATGTCGTCATTTTTACATTCATAATAAAAAAACAGCTTGGGCCAAGTTGAGTTAGGCACAGATTCAAGTTGGACCACCTTTGGTCTGATTGGGCTCAGGCTGAGACTCGGACACACTACATTGAGTGCCAACAGTAGTGGTCAGGTCGACTAGGGTTAGGGCATGCCCAGTTTTGTCCTGACCCGTGGCCATCCCTATATAATTATAGATAATTTGATTAGGTTGTTATTGCATCTGATGATATCTTTTACAAATCTAAAATTGAATAACATCATCAAATATAAAGTAATAATCTTTTAAGAAATATCATACCTATTTAGCAGTATCATACCAACGAAAATCAAGTTTGACTACTTTAGCATGAGTATTACAAAACTATTTAAAAATATGATAATCATACTATGTGAAGATACTGGACATTTTATGAATATATCTTCTGCTTCATCTATCCTTTGAATATGTTTGGGTATTTCTCCAATAACATATGCCAAAAAAGTTTATCTTTGAGAAAGTTGCACATTTTCTCAACTTACAAATTACAATTGTATCCATCAAGGGTGACATTTATTAGTTAAGGAATGTATTAATGAAGTTTGGAAATGTCTATAGTCCATGGAAGAGAAAGATTCTTAATAACAATGTATGAAAACAATAAGAAAACAATAAAATTTGTCTATATAGCTAGAATTTAATCAATTTGATCTTTAAGACAAATTTTCAACACTTAAAAAACCTTAGGAACTAGTTTGAATTAAGAAAATTTGGCCAGGAAATAATTTAACCTATTCGTCAATGGATTTTATTCAAACTAATCGAATAAGTGATGACATAAGATGCTGACATAATAGTTGGCATAGTAGATATTAGACGCAGTTTCAATGTGGAAGATGTCATGGCATATGATGTAGCACATGGGACCAATTTAGGCAAATGACTAACATTTAACTTGGTGACAAGTTGACCAATTAACAAATGGCATATGATGATGTTGTTGATGTCACTTCATCTCTTAAGCGGAAATGAGTTTGTTTTGTCTAAAGTAATGTAACACAACATCGTTTCAATTTTCTTCTACCTCTGGACAACAAGAGTTTTATAACTTTATGTTGGAAGTTCTGGATCCATGTGTTATGCTATGTTTAATTTGATGGTTATTAATGGAATAAAATGGAATGTAATATTATTCCATTATTTGGGAGGAGGGTTTATAACAAAATGAAATAAATAGGATGAAAGGGGAGAGTTTCACGTTACATCATGTTCTATCTTAAGCAGTAAAAATAAGTTACATTCGATTTGGGGGGTTTAAGTTGGAATATAAAACAATAAACAACACTATATTACATTACGAACCCTTCCATCTCTTCCAAATAACATTTTTTAAATATTAAATCTATTTACATTTCATTCCAATATAAATCATTATATTTCATTTAATTTCATTCCATTCCATTAAAAACCTTACGTCCATCCAAACAAAATCTTAGTATGTACAAAGGAGTTAGGAGATGGGGTTTCCACTGTTGTGATTATCTTAGGGTCTATTTGGTTGAAGGTTTAGTAATGGAACGTAACACACTTCCATCGTTTAATTGAGAGTTTCATAATAGAATGGATTGGAATGGGATGGAAGCGGAATGTTTCGTATTACATTCCATTCCATCCTAAATAGTGAAAATAAAAAATCCTCAATTTGGGGGGTTTAGGATAAAATGTAAACAAAACCTTAGTGTGTACAAAGGAGTTAGGAGATGGGGTTTCCACCGTTGTGATTATCTTAGGGTCTGTTTGGTTGAAGGTTTGGTAATTGAACGGAATGAAATGTAACACACTTCCATTGTTTAGTTGAGGGTTTCATATTAGAATGGAACGGAATGGGATGGAAGCGGAGGGTTTCATGTTACGTTCCATTACATCCTAAACAGTGAGAATAAGAAACCTTCGATTTGGAGGGTTTATGATAGGACGTAAACTAATAAATACATACTACTTAATATATCCTCAATCATTTTTCTTAATACCAATTATTTCTTCTAACCCTAACTCTCTTGTATATAATTAATAATATTTTTATATTATTAATAAAAATTGGATATAATTAATAATAAAATAAAAAATTTTAATGAAATTTTTATTAATGAAAATAGAAAATATATTAAAATTTTATTCTTTAATTGTTTGTATATATTTCTATATAAATAAAAATATAAATAATTTTTTTTAAATATAAATCACATACAATATAATAAAATTTAT
>JAOTJB010000007.1:24247170-24271335 GCA_027123815.1 Erythroxylum minutifolium | reverse complement strand
AAAATAAATAATTTTTAAATATAAATCACTTATAATAGAATAAAATTTATTAAATAATTAATAATATGTTGTATATAATTAATAATAACATAATAAAACTTTTATTAAAATTTCTATTATTTTAAAGTAGAAATATCTAAAAAATTATTTGTTACGGTGTGTGTGACTTTTTAATTGGACATAATTTATGTTTTAAAATTATAGCATTAAATATTTTGTAACAACCATTTTAATATCAGGGATATAATAGTCACTTATTGTACGTTACATTTCATTATATTCATCTTCCAAACAATATTTTACTACATTATCTTATGAACCCTTTCATCTCTCTCAAATAATTTTTCACTATATTACATTCCCTTCTATTATAAATCGTTCCTTTCTATTCTATTTCGTTTTATTAATTAAGGTCCAATTAACATGAAACTATCGGAGACCTCCGAGGAAGTACAAAGTCTCACAAGTCTTCCAATTTGCCGTTACGGTGTGACCCTTTTTTAAAATTAAAGATATGTTGAAATTGGTCGTAGGTTGCACTTGAGTGTCTAGTTAGGCGTGAACTAAAATGGATTATGGATACCCTTTTTCAATTATAAGAAACAAGATGAGAATGACGTGCTTGTGGCTAACGAACGGAAAGACGAATTCCAACAAGAGACTAAAGGTTAAAAAGTCAAGTCCGTCCAAGATTTCGGAAAACGAGAATCCATATCACCATTCACCTATTAGCATCTTTTAACATTAACTTGTTTCGTTGCAAGTTGATTAGGAAACGTCTCATCAACCACGGTTGGATAGAGTTTAAGAACTAATTTGGTCATGCTTTGTCACAATTCAATTGTATAATAATTACAGAAATTAAATTATTGGAAATATATTGTCGGCAAGCACTGGTGTGTTTCTAATTTTGTACCTGCTACCGCACTTAGACGCTTCCTTTCCTCTTCACTCCAACAAAAACCATTCATAAGAAGAGCAACAATCTCGAGAATCATCCCCTTTTCTTCCATAGTAGCTCCTGACAAGAAAAGGGCGAAACCAAAAAACAGAGCATCAATGATGATACCACCTCAATTAATGACCCAGACGTGGGCGACAATGGGTTCAACCATTGCCAGTTTCATGCTTTTCTGGGCTATTTTTCAACAATACTGTCCGCCCGAAGTTCGTAGGTACCTTGAGAGGTGTACCCACAGAATCATGAACTTTTTCTATCCTTACATCAAGATAACAATCCATGAGTACACAGGAGATCGACTCAAACGAAGTGAAGCCTTCGCTGCTGTTGAAGCGTATCTCAGTGTCAACTCATCAAAGTCTGCTAAAAGGTTAAAAGCAGAGATGGGAAGAGGTAACAACAACCTGGTTCTTACCATGGATGAGAACGAGAGAGTGACAGACGAGTTTAAAGGCGTTAAAGTTTGGTGGGTTTCGGGCAAAGTTGTGACAAGCTCACAATCCTTGTATCCACAGCCAGAGAGGAGATACTACAGGCTCAGCTTTCATAAAAGTCACAGAGAGATCATTACGGAGAGTTACTTGAAGCATCTGGTGAGAGAAGGGAAGGAGATTAAGGTTAGAAGCAGGCAAAGAAAGCTTTATACCAACGGTTCTGGACATAGATTTCCGAGTTTCAAGCAGACTGTGTGGAGTCATATAACTTTTGAACATCCTGCCACTTTTGATACCATGGCCTTGGAACCTAAAATAAAGGAGGAGATCATTAAGGATCTTGTGACCTTCAGCAAAAGCAAAGATTTTTATGCTAGGATTGGCAAGACTTGGAAGAGGGGTTATCTTCTTTATGGCCCTCCTGGAACTGGCAAGTCTACTATGATTGCTGCAATGGCCAACTTGTTGAACTATGATGTTTATGATCTTGAGCTCACTGCAGTGAAGGACAACACTGAATTGAGGAAGTTGTTCATTGAAACAACCGGGAAATCGATCATTGTGATTGAGGATATTGACTGTTCGCTGGATCTTACAGGGCAAAGGAAGAAGAAAGCTGATAAATCTTCTGAGGATGACAAGTTAGATAAAGAAGCTGCTCGTAAAGAACCAAAAGAGGACACAACCAGCAAGGTTACACTTTCAGGGCTGTTGAATTTTATTGATGGTTTATGGTCTGCTTGTGGAGGTGAGAGGATTATAGTATTTACTACAAATTATGTAGAGAAGCTTGATCCTGCTTTGATCAGAAGGGGAAGGATGGACAAGCATATCGGATTATCTTACTGTAGTTTTGAGGCATTTAAAGTGCTGGCTAAGAATTACTTGGAACTGGAACAACATGCTATGTTTGAGACAATTCAAGGATTAATGAAGGAGACCCAGATCACACCTGCAGATGTTGCAGAGAACCTTATGCCCAAGTCCCCATTGGACGGTGCTGAAAAATGTCTTTCAAATTTGATTCGAGCACTCGAGGAAACGAAAGCAGCAGCAGCTGCCAAGGAGAGGGAATTAGCAGCAGATAAAGAGAGAGCTGGTAAAGAATCATCTAGGAAACAAGCAGAGAAAGAAGGGGTTGATGGTGAAACAGCAGAGAATATTTTCGAAAAAGAAGCTGCCATGGAGCAGGAAAATGGAAACAGCGAAAAACACACACAAAAGGAAGAGGCGGATGGTGAGACGTGTGAAGCTTCCGTCGGAAAAGATGAGCTGCGGCAAGAAAATGGAAACGCTGTAATGTGATTCCCCTGAAGGGCAAATAATTACTTCTGTTATCCAAAAACCACTTTTGTGGTCCGGATCAATCTGTTAGTAAGGCAGGCAATCCTTAACAATCTTTTTGTCGCCCACTACTCCGTATAAGATCAAAGCCAATCAAACACCAAATGAAACACTCCTGCTTCCAATATCACTATTTATCCAATTTGATATTGATAATGTAGAATAATGTATCGAATGAAAAAGGAAACCTCAGTAATGTGTTGGCAAGGGTTGATTCATTAAATATATTAAAAATTCAGCCGAACTGATCAATTTTTAAAGAACCAACCACCAAAACTGTTAGGACATAGATAATTGTTAAAGATAATACAGTGCTTGCACATCTAAAAGCCGAAGTTTCAGTTACAATATCAGTTAAAGGTTATTGTACATTAGTTGGATAAAATAAAGAACCACCAACATATTCTCATTTACCCATTTTAGGTTTCTATGAACGTAGACATTCTAAAAAATGACTACCTAATCTACAGAACTCTCAGCACCAGGTCGTTCCCTGCTGAAAATCCAAGATGAATCGCATCCAGGTTGCTTCAACTTACACCACGGAAAACTCTGATCATAATTGCAAAATTTGTAACTTTCTAATATCATACACTATTAAGCTTCCTGTGCGGAGACTGCAAATCTTGTTTTCTGGTAAGAGAGAACAGCTCAAAAATCATCTCTATCATCATCATTTATAGTTGCGTTTGGACCATCATCAAACCCAGAACCTGGGGCAACTTCATTAAGATCAAGTAAGCGTCTTTTTCTCACACCTTCACCTTCATATTCACCTTCACCTTCACCTTCACCTTCACCTTCACCTTGATCTTGATCCGGGCTATTAGATTTTTCAGGTGGCTGAATTTGCTCCTTTTCTGCTGCCTCCGTACAACCATCAGCGGGCAGATTGATTTTCATAACTTGGTCATCATCGATGCCATCAGAATCTTGACTTTCAGCTGAATACTCCGTATCTTCACTTGCATCTGAGCGTCGTTCATCTGATGCATTTGATTTTTCGGGTTTCATCAACTCAACTTCTGATTCAGAGAGTTCATACTGCCGGTAATTAATCCGGTTCCTAGTGGCCCTTTTACTGCGTCTTAGACCTGATTGGATCTCATCAACAGATCGTAATTTAAACTCCCTCCGAGTACGACCTGGCAATTTCTTGATTTTTTGTGGCCCATCACTCTCCTCACTGATACTTAAGGAATCCTCCTCTTCTTCCTCCTCATCTTCACCATTTTCTTCATCCCACTGGTACTCCTCATCCCCTTCTGAGCTACTAGACAGCTTCCTTTGTTTACGTTTCCTCGTATATTCCTCATCATATACAGCCTCTCCAACTATGTCATCATCAGTGTAAAAATCTGCATCATTGTCTGAAACTGCTTCAACATACTCTTTTGCTGAGTATCGTTGTGGCCTCTGTCTTCGCCTGTTACTGCAAACCATTGCAGATTATGAGATGGTGGAGCTTAGGGGCAATACAAGAAGCTGGAAATGGAAGATTGTTCTTACCTTCTGTCCGATGGATCAAGCATATGGTCTTCACCAAGGTCATCGTATTCAGGTGAATCGAGAGATGTCATGCTAAAAGTGCCATGTGGGGAAGTATGTGAAGGACCACTCCACCTACCATTTATGAT
Source organism: Erythroxylum minutifolium (assembly GCA_027123815.1). Taxonomy (NCBI): domain Eukaryota; kingdom Viridiplantae; phylum Streptophyta; class Magnoliopsida; order Malpighiales; family Erythroxylaceae; genus Erythroxylum; species Erythroxylum minutifolium. Next base: position 24,266,959 of record JAOTJB010000007.1, on the reverse strand, counting down.
CGCTTCTGGTCTGGCAACTCCATCTCTTCTTTGAATAGGCTCTGGTGATGGTGGTTTTCGCCTGGAGACAAATTCCAGAAACAGAAATATTAATTTTAGATTGTACGGCTGTATGTAGTATACAGAAATTCCTATGAGAAATAAGCTATGCAAAAACTACATGAGGATGTGTCATAAACTTCATACTTGGTTACTTTGATAGCCTCACTGATTGACCGATCATAATCATCTGCAAAATAATTAGAGATGAATCAGACCTCAAAACACATGGTGTCAGAACTGTCACTACTTACTACTAATATGTTAGCTTTTTATAGTATGAGGGAAATGGAAGCAGTAGATAAATCCCTGCCAAGGGCAATAAACTAGCATATAACCATTTCGTCTTTTTTTTTTTTTGGGTTTAATAGTTTTTTTAGTACTCTCACCAAAAGTGTAAGTAACAGGTTTCCTGTCACGAAGGGAGCGACCCGCTACTAGCCCATCCATGTTCAGGAAGTTATCAAGAAGCAGAGCCTGCCTGTGTTGTTTTTTCAACAACTTCTCTTTCCTCTGAGCAAAAACAGAAGCAGGGAACTAAATAATTGATCAAGGAAAGCAAAAAGAATGGAAAGCAGATGAAATTAGGAACAGCAACATGAGTAAAAAGACACACCTGATTCTTTCCCGGGTATTGATATGATTAAATATACAAGTGCTCACACAAGCAATTATGAATTACCTTATGAACCTTCGCAATCTCTGGGAGCATGTCATTCTTCAGCTTCTTTCCTAACGAAGCCTCTGTTCTGTTTCTACTCTCAAAAAGCTTCTCCTGCAGCAAAATTGACAAGGTAAATTGAGGAAAATTCCAAATAAGAACGAAACTCCTGTTGCAATTTGCAAATCCAATATATCTTGGTACAATAGAGAGCAAGGACCAGTTTCTTTGCACCACGAGAAAGGCAGACAAAAAGTCCTTTCAACAGAAGCACATTTTCCAAAATGAATGGTTAGTTGTCTACACTGTGCACAACTGGCTATACAACTGGAAGGACTCTATGAACAGAATTCCAAAGATCATATAAAAACCTCTGGAAGCAGGCCTTACTGCTTTAAGATTAATGTAGAATAATGAATTCCTAATTGGGAGCATTACCCATTAGTCTTGAGGTGGAACTTTTCAATTTCTGCTAGTCGTTGCTTGAAGGAGAAAACAATATCTTTCTATCCAAAGTTCTATTTACATATTTTTACCAGAAATTCAGTTAAGAAACAGGACTAGCCAATAAGATAGAGAAATCGTACCAAGAAAATTCTATGATTACTGCTCAAAAAATGGATTATGTCACATCCAGATATTACAATTGATATCTCAAAAGAAAACAAAAATATTCCATATTGGAACACGAGATCGTTAAGCCCAAAGCCAGATCCAATAACTTCTGTGTGCGTGCACTAAAACATACAAGCATGTTGAAATTAGATCTCCAAATTTGAACATAAGCGAACGGTCCATACAAGGTAATAAATACTCACTGGAATCCTATAGGCAATCCTTGTATGGAAAACACAAATATGAGTGTTGGATAAGTGAAATGGACTACACTTAAGTAAAACCATGAATGTCATATTAACCATATACAGTTAATAACGTGCAAAAACGGACTGGTCTACTAAACGACTTACAGAAACATCTTGAAATTCTTCCAAATTTGTTGCCACTGTTTCCCAAAGGTATGTTGTACTAGGAAGGACCTGGGAACCTTTTGTCTTTGCTTTCTTCACCTCAACTTTTCGTATTTCACGATATAGTCGATGACCAATCATTGGATCGTCTTCATACCTACAAAAGTAACAGAAGCATAAATAACTAACCTATAACATAGCATAGAATTGCATCAAATAGAAACTGTTGTTCTAGACAGCAATAAATCTTTAAAAATTATCTTCCAAGATGACAGAAACACGTATCAATTTATACATCAGATTTACAGTACCAGTAGTTAATTCCTTGGGAATCACCCCCAACACGTTCTTTACGAAACATAGAGAGTTGAATGCCATGTTTAAGGGAGTTATCCATATAATTCTTGATATCTTCTTGCTGCAAAAGATTGATCAGATTCAATGACTTTGATCTAACAATAAAAAGAAGCTATTAAAAAATAGTTGCAATTGATCAAGTTTGAAAAACTAGGATCTACAAGAAACAGCTGTTCTGGTTGGCCATTTTAGTGAGATTAGAAATACATTCTTGAGTTGCTCCAGAATTCAAAAAGAGATGGGATTGCAAATGATATTTGTTATATGGATTTATTTGCACAAATTAGACAAAGCTCTGGTCTATTTGCAATTAGTACAGAACAGGAAAGAATATTACTAAAAGAATAAGCAACCAAATCAGAATGACAAAGACATTTAACTCTGAAAGAATAGGCAAAACAAAAGCTTTTTAAGTGTGAAGAATACAGCGCTAGTTTATGGCAAATAACCCAGTAAAGCCCTGGGAAACATTGCAGATCACATCCAAAGACACCCAGTTTCTTTACTTTACAGTAAAAGCTTAGTGGAAAGGATGACTACCAGAACACATCAAAACATATGCCCAGTGCATGTCATGACAACGTCAATGACAATCTAAAACAAGATTACACAGCCCTAAACAAAAACTCTTGCTGAAAGGTAAGAATAAACCTCTTTTCAACCATTAGAGAAAACCTAACCTCCCCCTATACAGCCCCAGTTCAGAGAAAGATGACTCCATAATCTGGACCAGGCACAAGTCAAAATCCTTGACTAACCAATCTTGCCTGGAAATGTTCTTAGGCCGTAAACAAATAGTCACGTGGCACAAAAAGGTTTGGGTTCCTAACAATTTTCCTAAGGCTTCCTTCATCTTGTGGTTGGCCATTAGACAGAGATGGAATACCAAGGATAGACTCTAATTCACATTCTCAGGCTCATCAACCTGCTCCTTGTGCACTTCAGACAACGGAACCATTAACCACCTATTAGTCTACTGTCAATATGCTTCTGCACCTTGCTGTAAATTCCAAGTATTGTGGAATGTATAATGAAAAACAGGACTGGGCTAGATGCAAAACCTTTTGGCGACAAAGGAGACAAAACCATTTTTAGGATTGGCTTCAGCTGCATTGTCTATGCACTATGAAGAGAAAGGAATATAAGGTTATTTCAAAATGTGCACCAAGATATTCTTCTGTGCTCATACTTTCTATTGGATCAGACAGATCATTATGGCCAAAGGAGTTGCAAACATAAGCACAATAGCAGCACAGAGATGGAACCTACAGCCTGTCCATGGATAACTACCCTCTGAGGGTGCTTGTTATCACTAACATGCTAAGGAAGCAGTCTCTCCTGCACTTCAACCTGCTCAGACTGCTTCCCCATCAGCAGCTATTGTTTCTTGTTATGGCTGCATTTTGGCTAATTGGATATCTGCACCATTTTGGGTGTAACTTTGAGCATATGGAACATGCTTGGCTCTAGCCTTGGTCCCCTTTCATTATTTAGTAATTCATTTCAATTTCGCACAAGTACTTGTTGCAAACTCCTAGAAAGGGCAAACTTTTGCACGATCACAACATTGCCAATGGTTGTTCCCAAATGGTGCCAATAAAGGGGTTAAGGTTTTCAAGCTTTGGTAACTACAAAAACAAGAATACAAAAATCCGAGCATATTGTTTAATTTTCAGGTGCAAACAAAATAATTCGTTAACAAGAATATTGAGAAACTATGTTGTGCACTGAGCATTAAGTCAAAAAAAATCTCAAAACTAGCACATTCACCAAGCGTGACCATATGACTAAAGCTTCTGGGTTTAAGAATAAAGAAAGCAACAAAACAGAAGTTTGATGCAGTAAAGAAAGTTAAAATTACTAAACATGAGAGGATGTCTTGGATGGCCTCAAATCTTTGTCAAAAGTTTCAGTTACTTACTGACAATTTGGTTCTTATACCACTGATCAAATGACATTTATCATCTTTTTTAGTAAGAATCAAATGATCCATTTGGCACCACGCGTTGTACAAGGTAATCGTATGATTTAAGGCCAACTAGGTGGACAAAGGACAACATACAACAGGCTACAGGCAATAATTTCAAGCTATAGTGATACCTCAGTTCGGATGTCGCATAGAGCTTTCAAGATCACCACACGAACTGCAGGATCAAGGGTCTTATATGCTTCTATCTCCAGTCTAAGACATAGAGACCATAAGAAGTTAGAAACACAAAAACAATCTCATACTGGAGTACCACAAAAATGTCAAGAGTGCTCACCCATGAGAAGCAATTATTGGAAGTTCCCCATCTGCAACCTGCAACCAAGTACCAAACACGACTTAGCATAAGCATAATTAGAAAATTGAAAGGTGAGGTTCAAATTTTTGTAGGGTCAATAGAAAAAAGTGGATAACAATGAAAACAAGTGCGACAATTGAGTTACCCAATACCACCAGTCTCTTAATTTTCTGCACAAAACTGTAATCCAGGTATCTCGTGTAAGGGCCATTCGTGTAATTGGTGGAATTGCCTGCAGTGAACAAAGACCAAACAGCAATGAAAAAAAGCATTTGCAATAGCAAAATAGAATTTATTCTGGCCTTTTAATATGTTGTACAACAGAATAAGATTGTCAAGCCCACGTAAATGCTGAATTGGAAAATATATATTTCAAGGTTGGGGCCTTTGGGGAAGAGAGCTGGTATACTAAAACGTGAGATGCATACAAACCAAAGTCACAGTTATATTGATATTCCACGTTGACTACGAGCAAGAGTGTAATAAGTCTTATGAGGCTTGGACAATTCTCCTCCCCTTAAGGTGTCTTTTGGGGTGAATTTAGGTCAGTTTTATCATGATATTAGAGTTACTCCTACTTTGATGTTGGGCTACTTGTAAATATCAAGTCTTGTAAACTTTAGGTATCCGATGTCTATTAGGGGTTGTGATAGCTATTCTTACATCATACATACTGACTAGGAGCAACAGCCTAATAAGCTTCTAAACTTGACAACAATCAGTAGTATGTAACGTTGTTGTTGGCATGGCATTGGCTAATCCACGAAATTTATCACCACATGATTACGCAAGACAATATCCTGGTTGCTAATATCGATTAAAAGAATAACCATGGTTGAATTAGCAAAAAAGATGTAATAATTTTAAGTAACTGATAGTATTTTTCCAGGTTTTGAAACAAAACCTGTTCTAAGGAGGCTTTTTCAATAATGTCAAACACATGAAGGTTATTTTTTGTGTATACACATACATACATATATCATCAAATTTTTGTGAAGAAGGATGGTGAGGCAAAGAATCATTCTTTTTGAGGAACCTATCTTGTTTGTCATAATGGCTTACTGTTGTGATGGCATGCTATTCACTCATATTATATTTTTATCCATTGTCATTCAGTGGACATGTTTTGGTTTAAATTATTGGAAAAAGAAAAAGTGGGTATGCCTCTCTGTAATGTAAAATGTCAACTGTATAGCTATGTAACCACTCAAATTTAATTAAGAAGTTTAACTCCCTAAATCAATATGGAGAACATTTTTAGGAAGGATCAAGCAAGCTGCAAGCCAAATTTGCAAAATCGAATTGTAACTACTTTACAAACAAAGGATGAAAAAGTTAGTGCATTTACTGGTGTAAATCTAACTCTAAAAATCACCCTTAATGACAAAGCTTCCTTTTTGACCTTTACTTTAACCTTTTTACTGAAGCACTCAAAACCATTCAAATGCACAGATATTCTGAGTGCATGTTACAAAATAACTGTAGAAGAGCAAAAAGAGTAGAAATAAGCAATGGAAATGATGCCTAGACCCACATAAGGATTACAGAAACCAAGCAGTGGAATGAGTGCTGTTTATCCCCGTAAAACAGCAGATTTCTTGGTCAATAAAACATACCAATATCTTGCATCAAAACTACAAAACTACCAACACCAAAAGAATTTCTCTTCCAGAATGATAGTATTATGTGTCTCTTATTTGCATTTTTTGATAAAATTAAAAGGACTTCTCAAATCTATCACTTAATATGTTAACTCACTCAGCTCTAGTAAACCCCAAAAATGTTTTGTTCAACTTAAAACTTCAGCATTTACTTGTTTGATGTCTAAGCAAGATCGACATGTCATTTTCTGCATATCTAAGCAAGATTGACATGTCATTTTCTGCATCCTTGATGGCACATTTCAGTGACCACTTCACATCCAACGGTAAAAAAATCTCCATCCTATAATGTCCATTACAAGGGTCTGGCACTAAAATATAGTATCCGCAAAAAGGTCTGACAATCAGCAGCTAATGCATCCGACTGGCAAAAGGTAAACCAGTTTCATATTAGCATACCACTAACTCACAAATAAAATGAGCAGAATTGATCTATCCTTCAATCCCCCTTTAGCTATGGAACAAACAAAGATTATGAGTAGTGATTTCCGAAGATTATCAGCCTCTTTACATCTTCTTCAACATCTTTTAGAACATAAAAAGCTTTCTGGTAAAGCTTTCCACAATAAACTCTAACAAAAACTAAAGAGACATGCAAATCCGCATCCAACATTTAGTTTCTGCAATTAACAGATCCATAATCCAAATTTCAACCAACCATCAACTAATTCACTTCCTTTGCACCAAAAAGTTAAAACTTCACACATGAATTACGACAAAGAATCAAATGCCTTCTCTATCACGTTACACTAAGCTTCCCAAAAGAACGAGCATGAGAACTATACTATTTGAAAACCATGTAATTACAGTTCAACAAAGTGGAAAGTAAAGCAAGGCACCAACCTTTAGTAAAGGCATGTGTATATCACCCAAAGTATCATTAGGCGTAAGCAAAGAAGTTTCAAACTCCTCGGCGGAGAACTCAACCTGTATATTCAACAAAGGCCTAAAAACCTACACCAAGAGAAAGAAAAAAAACAATCAATCAGTTGAAATCTTAAGCTCTAAAACCCCAACAGAACAGAAACAAAAAACATACAATATTTTGCAGCTTTCAATCAAACAAAAGACGCTCACATGCAAGAAATTGAGTATTGAAGCTAACTCCCACATGGAGCGAAGGTTCCACCTCGGCAACTGAGCCGGCTCCGGTAGCCCAACCAGCGGCGTAATGATCTTGCCGCTGCTACCGCATTGCTCCTTTTGCGGCGACGATTCGTCGTTTCGCTGCTGCCTTTGTCGCTGCTCCTTCCGTTTCTGCTTCCTTTCGTTAGCTGCCTGCTGTCGCGCCGCGTAAAGCCTCGTCGAAGTTCGGATTGTACACGCGCGCGACAGCCGATTGGTCCTATTCGCCGGAGGAGTGGGAGCCGGCGCCGGAGCATCGCCGGCCTGTTGAGCGCTGTCACCGGCGTCGTTTTGGGTAGTGGTAGCATCTTTGTCGCTGTCAACTGCGTCGTTTTGGGGGATCGGAGAAGAAGAGGATCCCTCTAGGGTCATGATTAGGGAGATCGGAGAGGGTCCTATGGCAGTTAATATGGGATTAAACGCAGAGGATCACAGGTTAGAAGAAATCAATTAGATATTATTTATAAAAAAAAACAGTTTTTGGAATTTGGAGTGAGAGACAGAGAAGAAGAAGTTAAAAAAGGGAGAGATGGGAGGACCAGAAGAAAGAGGTTAGAGGTCCAACCATAATTAATTTCTCATGTAATTAGAATACGAGTCTTGTGTTTCTAATGTATATGTGTAGAAATTTGAATAGGAGACCAAAACCAAAAGGAGATGGGAAGAGTTGGGAGAGAGAGGCAGACATAGAAGTTGGATTTTATTACTTTTAACCCCAGCGTTCTCGGGGTCGGGGGTCAAGTTTGATATTCAATTCTTTTTTATAACAATAAAGTATATTTTAAAATAATTTCAGTATATTAGAATTACTTAATTAAGGATAAATCACATTCATTAGACAATTCGGGTGCTTGATCGTAGAGTAGATGACTCTGACTCTGACTCTTGCCATTGCAAAGTGAGGAGTGTGTTTTGGATTACATGTGATATGCTTCTTGAAGTTGAACACTTACGAAAAAGGAACATAAGAATTTGGAAAACAAGTATAAACAGGTGAGTTATAGCAATGATATGCTCATTCCCGGCTCGAATCGCCGGTACGCACCTACGTCAGTATAGTGTGGAATAACAATATTGAATCCTCACATATTATTTATTTTGATGGGAAATAAAAGCAGTAAAAGGGCAGAAGAGAACAAAACAATCCTCACGTCAGGGTTGCATAAATGGCTTGCAAGCGATGCACGATTGGTTGGACTGGGGGTCGAAACGGCTGTGACATTTTCTTTGGAGCAAGTGTAATTGCATCGACTTGGACGGACAACTCTATAAACGCCATCATTCCCAAGAATGAATACATCTTTGCGGTTGTCCTCTCCAAACGAGAATATGTAACCCAAAGCTGGCAGAGCACCACCATTTCCTGGAACGGTCGTGCAGTCAAGAGGTGAGTCGTTTGCGCAACCGAAGGAAATTCTGCTGCTGGTGAAGTTACCACTGTTCTCGGGGGTTTCTATTGCTGCCCATATAGCACCAGCATATAGATCTCCATACAAGTACCTGCAAAATATATTACTGGCTAGTAAGGTTCATGATAGAAGATGAAGTAGGCTGTAACTATATTCGATAACCAATATGCATGAAATTCACATACCTTCCATACATGCATGGATCGGTCACGGATCGATAAACATAGCCCCCTGTTATTGCTGCTGATTTTTCCTTGTTATTTACTTCAGAATGGTTGTAACCCAGTATCGGGAAGATTGTGTTTATGGAATTTGCAGATGTATTTCCTCCAGGAGATGATACAGGAGTAAAAGCATAAGGTCCCTCGTGAGAACGCCAGCCGTAGTTTCCACCCTTGGTGATGAGATCCACCTCCTCATATAAGTCCTGAACAATGACAATATAAACTGGTTCAAAAAACTTCCTAGTTCTTTTGAATGTGAATTGTTATGCCATCTGCCTAGGTTGTTGCTATACAAGTCTCCCTTAAATGAACAATCTGCTCAGAAATGAAGAGAGTTCACCACTATGCTGGTTTTCCAGAAAGATGACATTCTCGTACCCTTTGGAACTTTGACTTTTCAAAAACAGGTGTCCAACTATGGAACCAGCAATGACTTAACCTGTCTAGCAGTAACTATGGCATACTATGATACAGTTCGTCCTTAAGATCAAGGGCAATTATATAATATTAGATGCTCAAGATGTCAGAAAAAATTATAGTTCCAACCTGACCAACATCTGCACAGAAAAAGTAGGATGGCCTTTCTGCATCAAAACTACAGCGCCAAGGATTTCTCAAACCCAAAGCCCATATCTCTGGTTGCAAGCTGCTATCTTCACTAAATGGATTATCTTTGGGGATAGAATAATTTCCCCATAGACCAAGTTTATTAATTTCTTCAGCATCTGCAAATACATTGAAACAAACAAGTAGAATCATTAGAATTTGAGCAAGGAAATGCAGCTGAACGGAAAGAAAAGCCTTCCAGTATGCAACTCCCAAATGGTTTTCTTCAAGGAGAAATATATGCAGGCAATGTTAAATTTAAGTAGAAAGATGAGAAATGATAAGTGATACGAAACGCAATAGACTGTTTTCAACAAAGCACAAGAAACTGTTCAAAGAAACAAAGGTGTGCTATTACCCACTTGGTATATTATCAACATCTAGCCGCATAATCTTTCCAAGTAACGATTTCTTGTTTTGTGAAAAGTTATAAGGATCACCATCACCACCCCCATCTCCCATCATGAAATATAAATACCCATCACTAGGGCCAAAAAGAATTTGTCCTGCATGATGAGATGTAAATGGAAGGCCCATAGTGAATATCCTCCTTACTTCCAATGGCTTGGCAGTTGTTGCCTGCAAAAAATCAAACTTCAGGGAATATGCTTCAACTCGATAACGGCAAAGTCTTGTACTGAAAGATATGCACGTACCAAAGAAGCTGTAGTTGCTGAGCCATTAACAGTGTACTCTGCAACAACAGCTTGATATTGACATGGTTGTGCTCCACTGTCAGGAGGCAACTTCGAAGGATCACATTTTACTTCTGAATTACAAGAACATCTTCCAGTACAGCCAGGCCATTTAGCCTTATCACAATTAAATGATGCAAAGAATCTGCCATTTTGAGCGAACTCAGGATGAAATGCCATACCCATCATTCCAAATGCAGTATTTAGATAAACTTCATCCGTTAGATCAATGAATGGATTGGCCTCATCAATCTCTAGTGTTCTTCCTGAGTCTTGTTCAGGTATCGTCACCAACCATATCTTACCTGCTTGGTCAGAAAAAAATGCACGGTTGGATCCATCAGGATGAGCAACCATATTGAGATAAGTCCCGTTGCCAATTTTCTCAAGGCACAATCCACGTGGTGGACTTGGCGTTTCAGTGCTATTTAGTCTAACTGGTTCACCCTCAAAACATACAGATCCGTCGATAGAAGCTCCACCAAATGCATCACAGAAATCAGTTTTTGACTGCCAGAGATCTGTCAATTTGGAGGTATTGGAATTAAGGGGTAGTCCAGCTTGACCTTGTAATGATGGGGCGAAGGGAGAGTTCAAAACAGATACATTTACACATGAATCCCACACCCTTGAGCAGAAGTTGTTTGCTGCTTGACTAGACTGTGATGAGTTGGTCGAAACAGTGGAATTGCAGAGAACAGGAACTGACCTGGGGGTAGATTTTATTGTAAACAATTCTGCTGAAAATGGATCGCATCTCTGTGTAAATCAGAACCATAAAAATCAGAACAGAGTGGGACTTGGTCCCGCACTTATAATTGAAATATGTGCTAGAATAGCTCCTGATCAAACTAGGAAGTCAAGACAAGCCTAACATCAGAACATACGAGGGGATATACAATTGTAACTGATTACAAACTTTTGGAAGCAATTTAACTTCTCTCAACTAGCGATTCACACACGTTTATGCTAATGCCATTAAACACTCAAATTATGCTGAAATCTAAAAGCTCAACTTGATGCTGGAAAATTAGCCATATAGAGTGCAGAATTCAAAGTCTTACTGAGCACAGGATTGATTTCAGAAGAGCAGCACAATCAGGACTAGAGAGATTCATAGCTTTGAATTGCCTCTGCAACTGCAAGTCTTCTGTCGAATTACAGCACGTACTCCCATTGTAAGGACAAAAATTGAGAGTGGTATTCAAGTTAGAGGGTGCCCCTGTATCAATAAATGCCAGAAAGAACATCCTTTGTCATGTAGTGAAATTCCTACTTAATCTGTTAGCAGAACACAAGGAAAGACGATAAAGGTAACATAAGACAAAACCTACTTGAATCAGTACATAGTGGAAGAGAAGATGAAAGATCAAGGAGTAACAGCACATTGAAGAACGAGAAGACAAAGACATGAAGTGCTTCCATGGCAGCAGTCAGGTGGACAAAACTGTCCTCGACAAAGAGCCCCTTTTTTATCTACTACAAGATCATGTGAGGAAGCAAAGGCATGGTTTGACCAGATAAGATAAGCGAAAGCAATTAGTAGTACTTTGAACTCGAATGGGTTTTGAACATTCTCCGTCAACAACCTGCTCTTATCTTTCAGTATCAGGTTACCTGCGGCCCACTGTATGCTCTCTCCTTACACCAAAATCTCCCAACAGCCAGCTTTCGTAAGGCAAATCTTCTCTATGATCTCGTTTTCTATTTTCTTCTGTCTTTAAATGCCAATCCTTATTGTATTCCAACATTATTAAAAGTTCTCTTGCTCTCACAAGCTTTTGACTTTTGTCGTTTTCTGGCTTCCCCTTCATGGATTAAATAAAGCCTGCAACTTTCAAACAAAGCTTGAAGCTTTAATGGGTAGGTTCACAAGTTGACTCTTTACGAATACTTAAATCAAGTTAATGGGTAGTTGAGAAAGAACCCACTTGTTTTTCCCCCATAATATCAAGTTGAAGCTTATCTCTGACCGGTTCAATCAACACAACCAGGTTGGCTCAGTGCTTAGAAAAACACATCACAAAGACAAGGCAGGAAAGCATGGCATAGTACTCACAATTCAATTGTTCACGCATGAAAAACAGCCGGCCTGGCTTGAGTTCATAATACAAAGAATATGTTTTTAGAAAAGACAAAAAACGGATGACATAAAAATTGGAAGGAAACAGACAAAGCTATGATGAGCGAAATGAGAAATACGAACCTAAAAAATGAGAGCTTCTAGATCTAGGACAGAAAAATAAGTCAAACACATGCACGTCTTCAATGTTGGCCAACATTATCCACTATAAAATTATGGAATAATTAACGTGCCAAGGTCTACTAGCATTAATTTAGGCGAGAAAGTAGTAAAGCAGCTGTAACTGTTGTAGATAATGGAGACAGAAAAAAGGCATAAATGAGCTTACCAACTGGTTAGATTATTTCCTCATTGAAACGGGGTTTCGGGGTATGATGATGAAAACAAGATGCCAAATCATAACTTGTCAAATTCAAAAGCCATGTTTCAGAAGAAATCTACCAAGTGAAGCCAACTACAGGACAAGAAGGAAAGAGCCTTTGTAGTGGACTTTTGAGCGTTATTTATTTGTTTTATTACATCAAAGTCTTAACCATGACAATTACATTTTGGGTTGTAGTAATCCTTTTTACCCTCCTTTTTGGGTAAATTCGAAGTGACTATAATAAATTAGCTTTTCTCATACATATTGAGATCCGTAAACTTTGGTTTCTTGACTTTTATTACCTTGATATAATACGTTAATTTTTAGTATAACGACTATTATTGCTGTTGTTATTATAATTTATATCGCAATTACTCAAATTTTAGTCCTTCCAATTATAATACCAGCCAAATATTTGACCGGTACTTTAAAGATTTAAAGACCAACCGGTAATATGCAAAATTGCCGGTACCAATGAGGCCGCAATGTGAAGGGGCCAAAAGAATGGTCCCCGTATCGAAAATTTTTGAAATTTATGAAAAAATACTCTTGAAATCATTGATACGCACAATGAAAAATGAATTTAGAAATATTTCTAAAAATTCCAGAGCGCAAATTTAGTGGGTTGCCCCAAGCAAAATATATCAATTGCCTGCTCCATAAAAATTGTCCCCAGTACACCTGCCTATGAGGTTTAAAATTTGACAGATTGAGAGATGAACCACCAATGACGTAACAGAAAGTGCCTAAGCACAAAACTGAAGATGGAATCAGAGCCAGTGGGAATAGTAAATATTAATGCAAATTGATCCACCCTACCAGCCTGTACACATTGCTCCAGTAGTTATTTTGCAAGCCACTTTTGTGCCATTTTTAGCAGCTAAATGCTTGAATCAATTAACTGTCCAGAGCTCCAAGCGCTTTCATGTCCTCCAAAAAGGCCGTATACGAGTCGTCAATGCTCTGAGTCTTTGGAGCTGATGATGAGTTGGTCGACTCTGGCTTAATTACCGTGGGAGCTGCTGCCCTGGTGGCTGCTGTTGAAGTTGATGAGAGTGTTGCCTTTGGTTTTACTTTAGGAGCAGCTGTCTCTCTCCTCACTCGAACTGAGGCAGGAACCTGAATATGCATCAAATAATTTAAATTTGGGGGAGAAATTATAGCTTTAAAAGAGAGAAATTATTCCAATAGCCATTGAACAACAAAGAAGGGAGAATCACCGATTAAACACGCAAATATCAAAACCTAATAGACATGATGGTTTCTCCAAAACACTACACTAGTATGGGGATGACCAAATGGAGACTAAACCTAAGCTGCAAATATGGTTCAGATTGTTGATTACGCTTAGGGGCAAAGCGATCTAATCGAGATTGTCAAAGCTTATTTGCCAACGAAGCAGGTATGAATCATGACATGAAAGAATAATGGAACAATAATTTCTCCTTGTGATCTTAGATTTATGACAACTCAGTGTTGTCCCAAAAAAAGGAAAAGAAAAAAAGAGAAAAAAAAAAGTGATCCTAACTTACCATAGCTGTAAGTTCAGGAATGTGCTGTGCTAATGGCCTTTTGACAACCGTAGACGCAGCAGACTTGACATAAGATGGCTTCTGAGGAAGAGGTGGCCTTGTAGGATCTTCTGGTAACATTGGCGGAGGACCTGGTGGCAGTGGTGGCCTCATCATTGGGGGAGGTCCAGGTAGAGGACCATATGGTGGTCTAGGAATTAAAGGCACCATTACACCAGGTGGAGCCATTTGGCCAGGAAGACCAGAAGCAGGTAATGGTGGCCGCATATTTGGTGGAGGTGGGGGTGGGGGGAAATGTGAAATTCCAGGGGGTAACGCATCAGGCTGCCGAGGTGGCATCAATGTTGGTCCAGGCATTGGAGCCTGTTGCCTTGGAGGAGGTAGAGGAGGTGGAGGAGGAACCATTGATGTGTTGTCCTTCGACGCTGATGGAGTATCATCATCTGCTGCATCTTCAGATTGGCTAGCAGCTGACTGTGGAGGCATTCCTGGAAGAGAAGGTGGTGGAAGCACAGAAGGTACCTAATGAAGGCACACAAAAGATTTATCCCTTCTTACAAATTGACTGCAATGACTAGAAAGGTACCGGAAAAAGTCTTTTATGGCAAACATTAAAAAAAACCAATAAAAAGACCTTGGCAGGGGGCATATGGAGAATCACAAAATGGTTTCATTTGGATTAGGTAAATCCACTAGAGAAACTTTTCAGCTTTGTCACTTGTTTTGTGGCCAAGCATCTAGCCGGTTTCCACTGTAACCATTTAGATTATCTTTTACAGTCATAGACAGATAAAGTCGTGCAATTTTCTGACTATGAGATTATATATCTATAGTGCCAGGCAGCTAAAGTCACTTCAAACGTTTTCTTCAATAAAAAATATTTGAATGAGGTACCTCAACAGCAGGGTAAATCCGTGAGGCCTGTTTGCGGCATTTCCTACATACATTACCTAATGCTATATTTTCCCACGATTACTAAATAATTCTGACTTGAATCAGAAGATATTAGGAAGGTGAAAAATGGACAACTTACTTGAACTGTCTCCTTGGTAGATGATTCATCTGTTAATGTAGTTACACTTTTCTCCCCAGTAGTTTCAATGGTGCCTGGTGGAGGAGGCTGAGCAGATGGAGGAAGTGGGATTTGATTTAAAATTTGATCTTTTGGTGGGGGCCCAGGAGGAGGTGGAGGGGGCGGAGGCAGTGGCATACCCAAGCTAGGTGCAGCAAGCTTTGGCGGCATAGGAGGTGGATGAGGTAAAGGCAAGGAACCAATTATGGCGGAGTTATCTGCAGTACCACTGCCCTCAGGCAAGGGAGGTGGTGGCGGTGGCGGAGGTACTGCCAAAGTTGCATCCTCTGAATCTGTCATGGAGGATGAAGCAGCTGCACTTGATGAAGTAGCGGATAAGGGAATCCGAGGTCCTAAATGTCAAGACAGAGTGAGTGAGAGAGGGGAGACAAGTGAATGAGAATGATAAATTGAAAAATCATGAGAGAATGAGAGAGAGAGAGGAAAGTGGGGCACTGAAGAAGAGAATAGACCTATGGATGATTTGTACATTGGAGGCTTTCCAGGTGGTGGAGCTCCGGTAGGATTCAATGTTGGGTGATAATAGACTGAGTCCTTAAGCATAAGAAATGATCAGTATGAAGTGATGCGAATTAAAAGAAACAACAGAAATGTGAGTTAAATATTAAGAAAAAGATGGTCATATTCTTTTGGTGTCGGTGAGATATACTTCAGGCTTTGGATGCTTGACTCTTTCTTCTTCTTCTGCAGAGGTCCTTCTTCGAGAAGGAGGGCCCAAATGACTGCATCAGAAGGCAAGGTACAGTTTCCCAATCAAGAAATGGTACATCTAAATACTCCATGAACAGAAAACAAAATGGCTCATAAAATTTACCTGAACATGACAGGGGCCTCACCTTTCTCCTTCATTTTATCTTCATATTCCTGTTCGAATGGGAAAGAAAATTCTAAAACACTGAAAAAAGATGAGCTACCAACTAAATGACGGGAAAGAAAATTATCATGTTATAGCATCCATAAGATCCATCATCCAAGTATTACACATTGGCTAAAAAGGGCTTCTAAAAGTTACGATAAAGGATAGGTACAGTAGCCCGGGGTCATGATGAAAATTGAGCGTCTTGCAAATGAACGGATAGGTAGAGTAGTGAAGAACTAGCAGATCCTAAACTGTTATAATTTTGATCCCAAACTGTTGTAATTTTGATCCCAATGGCAGCAAAAAAAACCCAATAAAAAAAGGAGAACCAGAGCACACAGTGTTCTGGCCATTACCTTTCTTTTTTTCATAACAAGGTTAAGTGTATCCTCAAGTTGTCTCTTCTTGTGTTTTCTTGCTTTGTCTAAAGCACCATCTGCCTCTGAAACAACAATATGGGAAAGATAAGCTTTGACTGGAAATGCAAACAAACCAAACTTCAATTTCAATCCAAAAAGGAAAAGCCAAAAGGATATAATAGGAACGAGTTGATATACAGCCATTAGAAAAGATGAAATAAATAACAAAGCAAAGTAATGAAGCATCTGAAGAACAACTCACGGCTAAATTCAAGAAGCATCTCTTTCAGCTTAAATTTCAAGTTATGACGATCATTTTACTTCAAAGCTAAAAAGTCTTACAGTTTTATGCATGCAGGCCCCTAGTAGCTCTTACACTATAACTAGCAGGTTATAAATTACCAAAGTGAACATCTTAATCATGTAATCTAGACAAAATCAGAAACATTACAATAAATCACTCCTTACTCATCATTTCCAGCTTTTCAATCTGCTCCTTCAGCACCTCAGGGTCCTTCTTCAATATACCAACCTCTCTCACCTTTTTCCTTTCTTTCTTGTTCTGCAAAATGAAACACAAAATGTTGAAGATCTCAATACAAATGCTTTAAACATAAAAGTTATCACTAGTTCAGTGACTCTTCAGTCATAAATATCAAGCAAAATGATGAACAGAATAAGAATGGAATAGTTTAGTAGTTTTATTCTGTCATCTAAACACAATTCTGCCCCAATTCTCTTACCACAGAGGAACACTCAGTTGTGTAAAATAATCACGTAATAGCAAGAAGCATGTTGATCCGCAGAGAAGCAGTTCGCCCATGAAAAGAAAACCAAAATGGATGCGATGTCTAGCATGAAATCAATTCAGAGATCACCAGAAATAATAGCACAACAAGTTCATTATGTAATCAAATGCAAGATGGTACAAATAAATGGAAATTAAACTTAAACAATGTAGATAATGTTCCCTTCCAAAATCTTGATCAACAAACTAAAGTAAACTAAACTAGCAAAAAAGAGTACACCTGAATACTGACTAAATTTAATATACAACTTCAGCAGTATACTATAAGAAATTTAGAAAATCTAAGAAGGAGCAGAACTATTCTTCGTATTATTCTTAACCCGAAAGGAAAAGAAGAAAGACAAAGGCATAAAAATTTCATATATCCTTCTCGTTATCTGAATAGTCAACATATACAATAGGATATCTAAATTACATCCAAACCGAGAAACTTGCCAACCAACGAAGTTGTAATGAAAGCATAAAGAATAAACTCAAGAACATTAAGTAAAAGAGGAAACAAAAGAAACAGCTAGCTCAAGAATCAAAATATCCGAAATTAAATGAAGCGCGAACATAACTGAAGCCAATTTCACTAAGAACCCCAAAGCCAATTTCTCAACCCAATTTTCCCGTGGTTCTCTTCCCCCATCAATTATCTAACCAAATCCCGAAAAGAGCTTTAACCCACAGCAACCCCTTCAAATCACTCATAAAGAACAAGAACCTAAAGAGCTTTAACCCACAGCAATGAGGAAAATCTACCCGTTTTAGTTCCTTCTTACGGAGCTCCTTCCGGTATGCATCCGTAGGGTTCATGACTTTGCCTCCTTTGGTGGTCTTCATCTTCCAAAATGCCTCTCTTTCTCTCAATTGGAAGTTTCGTTAATCTCTTTGCCGCCGATTTTGGATTACAATTAGTTCGATTTTTGAGGTTTTGCGAATTGGGGAAATTTTGAAATTGAAGCCCAAACTCTTCTACTCCTGCCCTAGGTTCGGTTGATAATAATAACAGTAAATCGAAGGTTTATTGCTTGAAGGAGCTAAACTGAAGTTTGGGTGTTTTTAAGGACCCATTTCTCATTCGGATATGTCTTCGGAAGTAATTATCATTTTATTTAAATAATAAAATATCTCTACTATAATATTTGACCTTTTCGGATTTTTGTTAGTATTGGTAATGTCGTTGTTATTTGTGTTGAATGAAAAAGAAAAACCATAATTTCATTGGGCTGGATTCACTGGCCCATTTTCTTGACGGAAACCTTTGGATGAGATATTCTTTAGCGGGTCAATAATGAAAGTAAATTTGACTCGGAATAAAATATAATATAATATTATTCTATTATTTAGAAGAAGAGATTATAATAAAATGGGATAAAAAAGAGTTTTATGTTACTTTTTATTTTATTATAAATAATAAAAATGAGAAACTTCCAATTTGGAGATTTAGGATAGAATGTAAAATGATAAATAAATTTTCACTATATTATATTATAAACCCTTCTTCGAAATAACATTTTACTATATTACATTATGAACCTTTCTATTCTTCCTAATCAATAATTTTCTAATATTACATCCTTTTATATTCTATTCTATTAAAAACTTTACGTCCAACTAAACATAGCTTTAAAGCTTTTTTATACTAAACTTTAAATATTCCAATATATTAATTAAAAATAACATAATCTTACTTTAAAGGGAATTCATAAAAACAAAATATTACAATTTTAGTAAGAATCGTTTATATAGTGACTAAATTTTATTTGTATAAACAATAACTTAAATAAATACTTTAAAATATTATTAATTATTTAAAAAATATATATGATAGTATGTTTTTCAGGTAAACATTCCGAACCATTGTGAATTATTCTCTTAAAGTGAATTATATCGAATCTTCTTTTGATGTAATAGTTTATATTTTAATCCGTATTAAAATTGTACGATAGTAATATTATTAAAAAAAATCAAATAAGAGATGACGAACATATTTAACCCCATACATTCACATATACTAAAGAAAAGAAAGCAATAATGCATCATAATAATCTCTGTTTATCCAAACCAATCTTATAAATATTGCATAAGTATTAGTACCAAATTTAGTTTTATTATGGTATTGGTTTGGTGCTGACCAATATTAGTTACCGTTTTGGATTTTTTTAAATTATAAAATATTTTATGATTTTTTAATTTCAAAATAGCTCATCAATATATTATATTATATAATTTGTAATTTTACATCAACTGTGTTTTTAAAAATCATAACAATAAAAATTTGAAATAACAACAATCTTTTTATTTTTATTAATATTACTTTTCACATATAAATAATAATCACAATTAATATAAAAAGATTATTTAATTATCATAAAATATAAATTAAGAATAATAAAAAGTACTTAAAAAGTTACAATTTTATCATATAATAAATAATAATTACATTAAAACATCAAATAAAAAGAATAATAAAGTTTTGTGACTCTCTAAGTATTATAACAAGAGTTGACGTCAAGGAAATAACAAACTATAAGTAAAATCTGAAACAAAAACATTTACAATTATATTTATATTTCATATATAGAATTTAACATATGCTTCAAATACAGGTGAAATTAAAAGAAGAGAAGAAATAAAAAATATTGGACTTCATCAATCGAATATCCGAATAAATTG
>JAOTJB010000007.1:24229124-24239684 GCA_027123815.1 Erythroxylum minutifolium | reverse complement strand
GGACCATCCTCGATGGCTCACTCAATCACATAACACATCAATTCATGTAATCACGTAATTCACATCATTTCACTAATTGTCATGTTGAATCACATATACTTCATATTCACTTAATTCATATTTCACATTCAAAAATCATTCGAACAGTGTATTTCAATCATTTAAACATATATACCAATTATATATGCAATGTACATGAGACTCACATTCATTTATTTCGTTGTTGTGACCAAGTATTTTTTTCACTGTCCCGTATCCGTTGCGAATACTGGGCTCTATCATACTGTCCCTTATCCATTGGGATACAGGACTCTTTATACATTGAGCCTTAGGCTCTTACCACAACTGTCAGAGCTTTAAACTCTTTTTCACTGGCAACTCCGATCACAACTGACTTTATCTTTCATTCATTCATGTAAAGGTGTACACCACATTCACATATTTTCAAACAATCACTAGTGCTCAATTTTTCACATTCACATTCACATATATTCATCGGATCAATGTCCGGTATTCAACAATAATGCTGAGAATAACTTATTTCAGTCCAATTCACATACAATGAGCACTTTCTATGATCTCACATTTATCAAACTCCTCAGACTATTAATGTCCAGAATTGTATCAATCACATTCACTTTCAGTAGTAATTCAATACAAAAATTTAAAACAGAACAAACAATGAAAGTAAGACCATCTAAGTTGACTCATAGTACACTCCAGATTAGCATTTGCTTCCATGATCCGAAAACGTCTGGATGCAAATATTGAATCATATATATCAATTTCACGCAACACACATAGTGCACACACATTATTAATTGCATAATCACATAAACATTTCATTATACACATATGTGTATGTGGAGGGTATAATGCATGCTCATATTGACAATCCCAGGTATATTTCCTTTATCCACATCTCATAATCAATTAACATCTTTCAATCATTATTTAACATCTAATGCACTTTACTCACCTTAATCACCTTATTTCTCATCAACTAGGGTCATTCAAGATCTCATTTAAACCTACTTACATCATATGGGAGCATCCTAGTATTGATTGGTTCATACTTTACTCAAAAGACCACTATTTACCTCTTTAGGTTTGGCCACAATTGTGGTGTCCCTACCATGATCGTGACAGTACCTTATTTTATCAAGCCACGATCGTGCTGTAGGGGCCACGATCGTGCCCTGCATCTTTCTTCCTTCATCCACACGACTTTAACACTTATACCAACATCAATTCTACTTCAAATTTTCCCGAATTCATAAACATTAATGCAATTTCATTCCACACTAATTCAAATACCAATTTGATTCCATTAAACTCTTAACTTCTCTACTTATTTAATTCAACATTTCAAACTTAATCTTATCATTCATGAAACCCAATCTCCTTCCATACTATGTCTTATTCGTAAAGCGATTAAACAATTCATTCATTATGTTATATCCTCATTTAACACTCTAAAAATTTCATATTTAGATGCACTACCTTCAAACATCCTTTTCCTTAAAGATATAACATCAAGATCAATCAAAACTTATTACATATTTAACTAACTTTTCCAACATCGCTTATGCTCCTTTTAAGTCCCAATTAAGTCCAAAAACATCATAATTATATAACTCATCCTTAATTGGTTCAACCATCGCATAATCACCACATTACCATGAAAAATCACTGACAAAAACAAATTTCCCATTATTCCTGCAATTTTCTTGTTTTCTCATGATAGATTTTTAGGTCAGTTTTGTAGGACCATTTTGACCTAGATAAAGAGGTTTTTAGGCAACACTTTCTTCTAATAAAATGTTCTTCTATGTCTTAAGTTTTTAAATACCTTAAATCCATGCATTTTGGATCAATATCATACAATTTATAATTAAAATACTATAGACTATTCTTATACCTCGACATAACACCATTTTCAACTTTAAGCCAAGTTTCAAGACTCTTAAAGACAAATTTCAAATTTGATTCCTTCATCAGAATTGTATTAATATGTCTCTAGTTTAATATAAATTAAAAATTATCCCATTTGGATGTCTAAAATTCAATATATGGCTAAAATACAGATGTATGTTTAGTAAAACACTGCATATAACATACTTCAGCACACCTTTACCTTCATTTTCATCCTAGTTCATCTCTTTTGCTTAGTCTATCATTTCTAACTCATGTCCTCACTATTTCCTCTTCATTCCTACTTCCACTTCAACTCAATATCATACACAACAATTCATGATTTATGTTGGATCATTAACCCAGAAACAAAACATATAACATTAATTCATAAATCAATTTTCTGCACTTCTTTCAACCCCATATTATGACTCATTAATCATCATACACAAAAAGGAAAGACATGAACATACCTAGGTTTTCTCATTCACGCCTAACCTACATATATATACAATTCTTCATGATCATGATCAAAATTCTCAAATTACACATCAAAATGCTTTATTTAACACTACCCACAAAGATTAAAACCCAACTTACTTGATTTAATTCCAAATCCTTCAAGATCACACCAACCCTAGCTTTGTAGGCAATCCACGTACATCACCATTTCAAGGTGGGAGGTTGGGTCTTTTGTGAGGAATGAGAGAGAGAGAGAGAGAGAGTGCAAGATGATGGTAGCAATGAAGGGTGAAAGTGAGCTTCATCTTTGATGATGGTGGAGAGAGTATCGTGGAAGTGAAGAAGAATAAAGAAGATAAGAAGAAGAGTGTCGAAGAGAAGAAGAAGAAAAGCAAGAATGAAAGGCAACAATAAAATGGGTCTTTCACATAAGAGAGTCGTGAGTTATATGAATGGTGTCACTTGCCACATGTCCAATTCCCATTGGTTTAGAAGATGTTCTTTCATTAACTAGTCCAATCAATCTCCAATTTCTAGTCCAATTGTCTCCAAATTCTAACGACATATGTCATTAAATCCAAATATTATCTATAACAATTTTCATTGTCATTTGACTCTTATTTCTAATACCATTTATCGATTATCTTGCCACTTGACATTTTTCTTAGTCCAAAAATACCTAAAAATTCTAGAAAATTCTCAAATTTCTCCAAAAATTCTAAATTAATAATTTATTTCACCAAATCAATTTTTAGAACAAAATATTCACTATCCACATCATAATCACATTAAAATAATCATTTATACTTAAAAAATGTCAAATGAGTGCATGAACAATTTATTGTAATGTGTGCAATGATCAAATTCACGTGTGTGTATACTAATATTATGCATGAGTATGAAATGCATTTTTCAAATCTCTCAATAATATTTTTCATATACGGCATTCCCGAGATCTAACCCTTAGTATGGGAACGGGATGTTACATTAGGAGTACTTGAGCTTTCCTCCATTTATCTGTAAAATAAATGACGACATATGTCAAAATTAGATTGATAACTTCTTATCAAAATAAAGTTATCAAATACTATTACAAAATGTATGTTATTTAACTTAAAACAACACAGAAGCACATCTTAGATTCTAACAACATACATATAACTTGAACTCTAAAAACATTCATGCATATTATTTCAAAGTCAATTGTGCAAGAATATTTACTACAACCAACTATTAGTGACATAAAAAATGTAGAATAAGTTTTGTAAAATAACAAGAAGAAATAGAGCAACGACAACTTCTCAACAATCATATGATATAGACATGCAAGTGAATTTCATGAACTTATATAAATGAATCCTTAAGAAAATTCGAGACTTAAAAACATTCTATCCAAAAAATTCAAAAAATGTTAGTATAACTACATATTATGAAAATTTTATCTACAAGTACATTAATAGCATATATCGTTTCTTGTATCTTACATTTCTTCGGCAATAAACAATTACACATTATAAAAATGACTTGAATATAAAAATTAAAAACAGCATTATACTCTCATATTTACAATTTATACGGATAATGGAAGCAAATTATATTATAATTTATTCTGTAATGATCCTGAATAATCAAATCTCAATTATTATGAATTATAGAATGATAAAATTTTCTCAAAATCTCAATCAATAATTTATTTTAAAATGATAAATTAATGGCAAAAGGGTCAAATTGAATCCTAATGTTTCATTATAATTCAATTTAAAACCCAAGTGTTTTGACATGTTAAAAAAGAACCTTAACATTATATAATCGTTAAATTTAAACCTCAACTTATCTGTTAATCCTTTATTATAAAAAGTATATGTGGCACTTTTTTTGTGTCCCTTATTAAATCTGTATATTACATGGAAACTAAAGTCTAAAAATAAAAATTATTTCGTCTCTCTCCTATCTTCTATCTCTCTCTCTCCCTTTTTTTCTCTACACCCCTTGTAATTAACCATTTATATGTTCTTTCAAGATCTGGTAACTAGCCAAAACTGATGGGAATAAAGAACATTGAACTTATTCAAACTAACTCCTGCTACCAATTGATCAAAGGAAAACAAAAATTGAAAAAAAACATAACCGTATAAATTGACATAATATGGAGGTGTGTGTAACCCAGATTCATAGAAGTTTTCTTTCTATAAGATTAGGGCTTTAAACACCACTAAGTAGATTTGAAGAGTTAAACCAATGTGATGCAATTACAAGCCAATTGCCTGCGTTATTAATCAAAATCAAACTCCAAAACGAAACAATTTTTCATCTTCCTAATAATCTAAAATAACTCTTCTCTTTAAGATATTTCAAAGGAGTTCAAAAGATAACTAAGCAAATAACACAACAATCAACAAAAAACCAAAGGATTACTAAGAAGGAGGTGCTCGTAGTCTATAGGTGTATAAGATTTTGTTATGCCATGGTAATAACATTCAAAATGAAGAATTTTCTTATAATCATCATAACCAACCCTCTTCATAGAGTACCCAATTTGAAAAAAGAGTCAAATTGAAACCTAATATTTTCACCAAAATTTAATTTAAACCCAAATGTTTCATACGTTTAAAAAGAACTTTGTTGTTTTTATAAATGTTAAATTTGAATGACAATTTAACTTATTTATTAATAATATATTACAAAAAATATATGTGACACTTTTTATGGGTTCCATATTAAATTTGTATATTACGTGGCGGATAAATTCTAAAAAGTGAAAAAAACTCTTTATTTCTTCTATCTCCTTTCCTTTCCTCTCTCTACCTCTCTCTCTCCACCCCTTATAGTTAACCATTTGTACTGAACAAAACAACGAACACATTCTTCCAAATTTGGAGGTAAATGACGGTGCCTTATGCCCCCCTTTGTATCTCTTTAGCGAATCCTCTATTCATCTAGTCTAGCATTTGATGTTAGCATATAAACAATTAGGTCTTTTAGTCAATTTCAAATATGTTATACCCAACTTGCTTCTTTAAACGTTTTCTTATCATAATGTTTCTAATCACCTCTACTCAATCAATTTTACCTGCCAAAGCACTTATGTTAGAAAGCATCACATAATGACCTAGATTTTTTGGTTCAATAACAATAAGATGCTTATCAACTTTAACTCCAAGATAAAAATTATTATGTATTTTGCAAGCCCCAAGCATAGGAGTCTAAATAGCCAATATGTATAGAGTGATTAAAAAATTGGGTAGTCAAAAGGGTCAAATTGAATCCTAACTTTTTCACCATAATTTAATTTAAACATAAGCATTTTGACATGTTAAAAAAGAATCTTAACATTTTATGAATGTTAAATTTGAACCTCAAATTAATTTATCCGTTAATCCTCCACTATAAAATGTGACTTTTTGTCCCTTGTTAAATCTATTAAGTGGCAATTAAAGTCTAAAAAATGAAAAAAAACTCTTTATTTCTTCTCTTTGATGTCTCCTCTCTCTCTCGCTCTCTCTCCTTTTCTTTCTCACACCCCTTATAATTAACCATTTGAATGTTTTTCCAAAATTTGGTAACCATTCAAAACTTATAAGAATAAAGAACATTAAACTTATTCAAACTAACACCTGCTACCAAATGATTAATAGAGTAGAAAAACAGAAATTGAAAGAAAAGCAATTGAATAAATTGATATAATATGGAGGTGTGTGTAACCCAGGTCCATAGAAATTTTCCTTCCATAAGATTAGTGCTTTAAACACCACTAAGTAAATTTGAGGATTTAAACTAATACAATGCAATTATAAACTAATGGCTTGCCTTATTAATCAAAATCTAACTCCAAAACAAAATAGTTTTCCTTCTTCATGATAATCTAAAATAACTCTTCTCTTCAAGCAATTTTAGAAGAATTCAAAAGGTAACTAAACTAACAAGACAATAATCAACAAAAAACCAAGGAATTACTAAGAGGGAGGTGCTCATATTCTATAAGTGCATAAGAGTTTGTTATGTCATGGCAATAACATTCAAGACAAAGAATTTTCTTATAATCATCATAATTAACCCTCTTCATAAAGTACCCTATTTGGCAAAAGGGTCAAATTGAACCTAATGTTTTCACCAAAATTCAATTTAAACCTGAATATTTTGACATGTTCGAAAAGAACTTTAACATTTTATAAACGTTAAATTTGAACCTTAAATTAACTTATCTGTTAATCCTCTATTACAAAAAAATATATGTGGCACTTTTTGTATGTCCTCTATTAAATATGTATATTATATGATAATTAAAATCTAAAAAATGAAAAAAGTATACCCTCTCCTCTCCTCTCTCTCTTTTTCCCTTTATTTCTCTACACCCCTTATAGTTAATTAGTTGTACCGAACAAAATGACTAACATGTTCTTCTAAATTTGGAGATAATTAATGATGCCTCATCCATAACTCTGTATCTCTTTGACGAATCCTCCATTCAACTAGTCTAGCAAATGATGTTTTCTTATAAAAAATAGGTCTTTTAGTCAATTTCAATTGTGTTATACCCAACTCGATTCTTTAAATTTTTTCGTATCATAATGTTTCTAATTATCTCTAGTGGATCCATTCTACCAGCCAAAGCATATATGTTGGAAAGCATCATATAATGACCTAGATTTCCTGGTTCAAAAACAATGAGATGCTCGATAACTTTATCTCCAAAATCAAAATTTTCATACATTTTGTAAGCCCTAAAAACAGTAATTTAGATAATCGGTATGTATAGAGTGAAGAATTGATTTTTTGAAAAGAAATTGGATAGACAAAAGGGTCAAATTGAACCCTAACACTTTCACCAAAATTCAATTTGAAGTCAAGCATTTTGACATGTTCAAAAAGAACCTTAACAATTTATAAATGTTAAATTTGAACCTCAACTTAACTTATCCTTTAATCATTTGTTATAGAAAGTATATGTGGAACTTTTTGTGTCCCTTGTTAAATATGTATATTATGTGGCAATTAAAGTCTAAAAAATGAAAAAAAGAATTCTTTTTTCCTTCTCTCTCCTATCCTCTCTCTCTGTCCCTTTCTTTCTCTACACCCCTTGTAGTTAACCATTTATAAGTTCTTCTAAGATTTGGTAACTGGTCAAAACTAATGAGAATAAAGAACATTAAACTTATTCAAACTAACACCCACTACCAATTGATCAACAGAGTAGAAAATAGAAATTGAAAGAAAATAATCGTATAAATTGACATAATGTGAAGGCCTGTGTAACCCAACTCTATAGAAGTTTTCCTTACATAAGATTAAGGCCTTTAAATATGATGAACTAGATTTAAGGAGTTGAACCAATGCAATTACGAGTCAATTGTGTGCCTTATTAATAAAAATCCAACTATAAAACAAAAAAGTTTTCCATCTTCCCAATAATATGAAATAACTCTTCCCTTCAAACAAGTGTAGAGGAGTTTAAAAGGTAACTAAGCAAACAACACAACAATCAACCAAAAACCAATGGATTACTAAAGAGGGAAGTGCTCATATTCTATGCCAATGCATAACATTCATAACGAAGAATTTTCTTATAATCATAGCAACCGACCCTCTTTATAAAATATCTAATTTCTTTTTGAAAAAATTAATTCTTTACTCTACACATACCTATTATCTAGAATGCTATGATTGGGATTGCAAAATACATAAGAATTTTGATCTTGGAGTTGAAGTTATTGAACGTCTCATTCCTGTTAGACCAAAAAATCCAGGGCATTATGAGATGCTTTCCAATGTATGTGCTTTAACAAATAGAATGGATCAAGTAGAGGTGATTAGAAATATTATGATAAGAAAAGGTTTAAAGAAGTAAGTTGTGTATAACATAATTGAAATTGGCCAAAAGACTTATTTATTTATATGCAAACGTCAACTATTAGACTAGATGAATGAAGGATTCAGTAAAGAGATACAAAGGAGTGGATAAGGCACTATCAATAACCTCCAAATTTGGGAAATCGCATTCATCGTTTTGTTCAGTACAAATAGTTAACTATAAGAGGTTAGAGAGAGAGAGAGAGAAGGAGAGGAGAGAGAAGAAATAAAGAGTTTTTTTTCATTTTTAGACTTTAACTGCCAATTAATATATATAATTAATAAACTACCTACAAAAAAAATGTCACATGTTTTTTTTATAACGGAAGATTAACAGATAAGTTAAGTTGAAATTTAAATTTAATGTTTATAAAACATTAAAATTCTTTTTAAATATATTCACACATCTGAATTTAAATTAAAATTTGGTAAAAACGTCAAGATTTAACATAAAATAAATTACAAATCTAAATTATAATTTAAAGCCTATTTTTATTGTCATGTCATAATCATTAAGTCATTCTGAATTTAAAATGTAAACTATAACTTAAAACTTTTTTTACTTTAAACAAAATTAAGGCACTATTAATTAGTAATTATGAAGCCCAAGTACATAACACTATTTATAAATTAAATAAAATTCAATCCAATCATGAAAGCTAAAGTACAATAATCACAACACAATCTACAATTTGAATACTAAAACCACAACTGACACAACACAATCTATAATTTGATCATGCCAAATAAATTAGATCTAATTGAGTAATTGTCTAAACTCTAATATCTAAATTAAAACTCAAACATATATAAATCACAAGCATAAGTGCAAAACTCAAACAATTGACATTATTTGAATTCAATCAATTTAATGATTCATGCAACATATTTAAACAACCTAAAACTAATAGGCTAAAGACTAAAAGGTAGCAAATCAATGGTCTAACGTTAAGCGTGGCAATGGTGTGACGCAGTGATTTTGGCCAGTGGTGACTGTAAGAGGCTGGATCTGCTACTTTCTAGATAGCTGAGTGTTAGGAAAAACACAAACAACGTTTTCCCTTAACTTAGTTTCTGCAATTAAGTTTTCTGATATAGAGGGTCCACTTTAGTGACAACTATAGAGCATAAGACTTAATCAACCAACAAACTATGTTGAAACTGTGTAAAATGGAATTGCGACAATAATAAAATGGACACAAAGATTTAACGTGGTTTACCTAAATGTTAGGCTACATCCAC
Organism: Erythroxylum minutifolium; assembly: GCA_027123815.1. Taxonomy (NCBI): domain Eukaryota; kingdom Viridiplantae; phylum Streptophyta; class Magnoliopsida; order Malpighiales; family Erythroxylaceae; genus Erythroxylum; species Erythroxylum minutifolium. The sequence goes on along the minus strand of JAOTJB010000007.1, from coordinate 24,230,219 downwards.
AGAACATACTCAGAAAGATACTTCCACTATAAAAATATTAGGTACAAAGAAAGTTTCACAACACCTCACAAATGAGTGCTACCCAAAATTAATGGTAGCCTCAGTATCTCTCAAAGAATACCTCGCAATAATTTCTTTCACTATTTTATCACTCACACTTTTAAGAACCTTTTAAAAGCTCAACTCTCTTTCTCTCTTATTTTTCTCTTTGCTTCTATATTATGTTGTTATGTTTTTAACATAACGAAGGAGGCCTTATATAGGCCTCCAATGTGCAGAATTTCAACATCCGTGCCAAATTTTGCTGAAAATTCTACAAAGTTTGGCAGTAGCAGCCCATGTGTGGTTGCTACTTTGACTATCTTTTTTTTTAATGTATGGTGGGTCTCCTATATGGGAGGAACTCACCTTACAATTCTCCCTCTTCTGACTATATGGGGAGATCCACCATTTCGGTAGCAAGTTGACAGTATTCGAATTTACCCCTTGTGAGAATCTTTGTTAACATATATGATCCATTCTCATCAGTATGGATCTTTTCAAGCTGTAACTGCTTCATCTCCAATACGTCTCTGATCCATTAATATCCCACATCTATGTGCTTCGATCTCTAGTGAAAGGAGGAATTCTTTCCAAGGTAAATTACACTTTGACTGTCACAAAATAACTCATATTTTTCCTGATGAAAACCAAGTTCATTCAAGAACTTCTTCATCCATAGCAATTCCTTACAAGCTTTAGTTATTGCGATAAACTCTGCTTCTCTAGCGGAAAGAGCAACACATTTTTGCACTGCCATGACACAGCTCCCCCTACAAAAGTGATCAGATATGCTGATGTAGATTTGCTCGAATCAGCATCACCAACCATATTTGCATCAGTATTGTTGGCCCCCAAATTTTTTATATTTTTTATTAGGCATGATTTAAATGAATTATGAGGTGTTGATAAATTAATTTTTGGAGTTAATTTGTTATGAAAAGGTTAGTAGGATTTTATGACATGGGTAAATTGATGTAATTAAAGTATTAATGTTGTAAGATTGTATAAGGGCATTTTTGGCAAGACACTTAAGGTTAAAAGGCTATAAGGCTT
>JAOTJB010000007.1:24156949-24172591 GCA_027123815.1 Erythroxylum minutifolium | reverse complement strand
TTATAATCTATTAAGAAATTGTTTTAATTTTCTAAATTATTTATAAATTGTAATTAACAATTGTTTTGTGGATAGCAAAAAGAAAAAGAAGATAAAACTCTACTCTATAATGCTATAAAAGAAAGCCTGGAAAAGTGTACAAGCAATCTACTGAAACTATAAGGGAGAAAATAGTGAGTAATGCTGGTTTTGTAATAATTTTCTGAATTGTTGCTACTTTTGTTGAGATGCCCAAATTTATTGCTTATTTCATATGTTTATAATTCTATTTTATTTGTTTTTTATATTATTGATTTGTTCTTCTTGTCAAAATGAGTTATTTATAGTATAATTGGAATTATACTAGGTTTTTTTAATCATATACGGTGCTTGCATTCATTACTATGAATACAAATTTTCTTTTATAGGTTCACATTGAAGAAATGTGAAAGGAAAATGATAGTGAAAAGCTTGATAAAGTTGTGGCTGATTTAGGGGTGATAAGGCTTGGCCATAATAAACTTTTTGGAAGGCATATGAAAGCATCTACCATGAAAGAAAAAAAATATGGTGAGTGAAGCCTTGTACAAAGTTCCTAATGAGTATTTGTAGTCCATCAAGAAAGCATTAGAAGAAGAGATGAACCAAAAAGTAGAAGTTGAAAAGGAGCGAATAAGAAAGGAATTAGAACAAGAGAAATTTGAATGCTTGGAAATGAAAAGGCAACTAGAATAAGATAAAGTTGATAGAGAAGAAATGATGAAACAAATGTTCTCCCTCATTTAATCTCAGCATGGGCAAGCTAACATCACTGATATAGACATGCTTTGTTAACTGATTACACTTAGTCAATCAAGAAAGGAATCTTCTATTCTTCCAAATCACACATATCAACATAAAGAATATGAGGTAACAAATTTACTTAATTCAGTGTTTTTGTACATTATCTTGTTATCTTTTTTGTTAAGATTAGCTACTTATGTTCATGCTTTCTGAATTTGTTTATAAAAAGAACTGAATCATTGTGTTGTTATTTTTTGGACTATATTATTTGTCTTGATTAAATTAATGTCACAATAAAGTAGTTAGTATTTCATTTTTATATATATATTAACTTATTTGTGAGCATAATAGTTTTACAATTCTAATATACTTGTTGTTTCTTTTTTTTTATAGGATGGTGATGATTAGGAATGGACAAAGAGGTGCTTGGTGAAGGATTTTAGATCACCTATCTGTATTGGTTTTGTTTATTATTTAGATTAGTCCACTGATATTCTATATGAAATAGTGGACGATATTGCAGATGGATATTTTAGCTAGTAATTTTTGCTTTTGTATTTTGAATATATTAAAAGATTGAATTTTATTAGTCCTTATGGACTATATATTATACATAAATGTCATTTTTATCGTTAATTTATCTTTCATAATACGTACGTAATTAAGACATTCATTAATATCTAAATATTTCTTTTAATGTTGATATATATGTTGACTAAATAATAAGAAGAGCTTGATTTTACGTTAAATAATATTGATAGCGAAAGAATAAATTGTTACCTTATAAAGAGTTAAAAGTGTTGCAATATTAATTTAATATTGTTGCCATAGTTTGAAGCTAATGTGTTGCCTTAGTTAAAACTTAAAGCAACATTTTTTTATTTTGTTGTCTAATCAAAAAATTCTATTACCTTACACATATTGCACCTTCATTTCTTATAATGATATGAATTCTATTGCCTTAAACTAAAGGCAATAATAATTATACTTATAACAATGATTTTCTATGTTGCCTAAAATACTTTTTGCCGTAGTTTTCTTAAATAGAGTCTTATTGTAATGTAAGACATATATCTGTAGGATGCCTAAAGAGTGAGCATATTCCACACATTTGCATTGATTGTAATTGATCTACAGCCATTTGACAAACTAGAGCAATTGCCTCTAAAATTTTATCCTCAAAGTTAGAAGTATTTACCTCATTTGCTCCCTTATTAAATGGAAAATTAAAGAAAAAAGTGATGCACTAAATGAGGCAATTTAATAGTTAATTAAGACATAATGAAATAAATTTTACATTTTAAATTTGTAACACATAAAATTAAAAATTGAAAGGAATTAACCAACAACGACAAGAAAGAACTAAAGCAGCTTTTCATCGAAACTTCTCCTCTATTGCCGAACATACATTTTGAGCATAACGTAGTATTTAATATTAGTTTTATAGGAATCGTAAACATTCAGGCACCAAAAAGAAGGTAACTTTGTTTATAAGAATAGGAAGATGAACAAATACTTTGAGTCTACATTCGTTTTTGGATATTCAGAGTTCTGCAGGCTGTAAACTAAAGGACACAGATAAGGGAAACGGGGCCTCAAAATTGTGGAATATTTCTCTCTATATATGATATTGATTAGTGGGAGATTGTAATAAATGACTCAAATTTTTTACTTATCTTCAGCTTACTGATCAATTTGTCTACAATTCTAAGCGCTAGCTGCAAGTTTTCCAACTATCCTGGAATGGAAGACGCCGCACTTCCTTTCCATTCCTGATCTTACCGATCCATCAATTGACACTGGTAAGAGTAAAGCATGCAGCAGCACTCTTCAATTCATTCTCTGCGATATCCTCCATCCATTGCGTTGTGTCCTTCAACGATTCTTCGGAGCTGTAGTGTAATTTTAATTTGTTAAGACCATATGTTTTAAGGACACGAAAAGCTTGAACAAATACCAGTTTATGCTTGCCTACCTCGACTCATCGGATTCCTTTCTTCTCGTAATACAACTATGACTCGAAGTCGAGACAGGGATGTGGGAGAAGGGGGACAATGCTAATTGAGCTAAAGCTCGTTGGCAGTCGTATTCTTCTCCGGAATCAACATAGGATTGTCTATCATCAATGGCGTCGAAAAATGGTTGTATTTCATTGTAATCTTGAACAATTTCTTGTTGGATATCTAGTGGCTCTGTAACAACTGAATGGGGCTGATGAATTCCCATTGAATTGGGGTTGTTATTAATAGCAGATGGATGCTGAACCCACATAGAACTTCCTGCATTTTCCTTGGAACCCAAGCAACTAGAGCTATAATTGTTGCTGTTAGAGTAGGATTGCTGCTGTGCAACTGGCATTGTCGGAATCGTACTAAAAGCCTGCGTGTTATGACCAAATAGCTGAAGAGCATTACCAGGAGGAGCCATTCCAAGTTCTAATTGCGACGGAACGTCATCTGCGATTGAAGAAATGTGATGTTGGTGGTGGTGTTGCCTGTACATTTCAAGTTGTGCAAGAACTGCATGAAGCTCTTGCTCAGTCTGCCAAATTTGATACCTTAGATGGTGGATCATACCTAAACATCCATGCACAGGATACCTATCTCGAATATTTGATTGGAAGATAATGGAAGTCATTGCCTCAGCTTTTTGAGAATTGTCAACACTCTTGAGTATCTTAACGATATTGCTTACACCAAATAATTTGTGAGCGTTTCTGAACATCTCATGTTTATCAGCGGGAAAATAAGGTGCCAAAATACACTCAGATGTACACCTTTTTCTTTGGTGCTTGCACGCAGCACAAGCTTGGCCGGTGCCACCCTTTAGGGTCATCAAATCTCTGGAGTTAACAAGACAAGGAGCAAATGGGATGGAATGTTTTTTCTTGTTCTTGAAAGCATAAGAAAGGAAGAGGGAGCAGGATAGAAAAGAATAAAGTGAAAGATCAGATAGAGATGATTATTGTTGTTGAAACTGAAATGGTTGTAACATTGTTTTGTTGAGGCTGAACTGGTCTGATAAGAACGGATTTACTGGATATGAAGTAGACTGAGTAAAAGAAAGAGGATTGAGAGAGAGAGAGAGCGAGTTTGGCGGGGAGGGTTAATGTTTGGGGACAAATGTTGAGCGTTGGAGTAGTCCGACATTTTTGGGCCATTTTGTGGTCATAACTTATATTATTTGTATAAAAGAGAGAGTCTGCTCGTGAGAAATTATAATATAATATTTAATATATTGATGATGATTATTTAAAACTCTAATTAATAATGTAATTATTTTCATTATTCGGTTATAACTATTAGAATTAATTCTTATTTAATGACATATTCTATTCTATGGTTGTCATATTATCAAGATAGTAATTTGGCTTATAACATGTGGATGGAAGATATTCAAAACTATCCAAATCAGTGTCGAGGTTGTTAGAATAATTGAGAGAATAAGGGCAGCAAGTTGGATGTGAAGTAGATATTTATCTCCAGTTGCAGTAGTTCTTGATTTCATTGTCTATTCGCGTTCGGCCACCCTACTCTTACCCAGAAAACGTGCTCTTCTGGGTAGAATATATCTGAATCAATCATTATCCTGTCTTCAATGGCTATTCAAGCCTTCCTTTGCAGAACAAGAATGATTTTATAGTTTCAGAAGGTGCAAGATATTGAAAGAGAGAGTTGAAAACAGTCAAAAGTCTCTAATTCTCTTCTGGTTGTTCCATATTATATAGTGAAATTGGTAGCCAAAAATGTCCTAAAAAAGTCCCCACCTAGTTTTATTTCCTAACATGTTTCATTCACATTCAAATCACCGGTGAACGGTGGCCAGAAATGGCTTGCTTCTGCAATGGATGAAATTAGACGAGTTAGTGTTAGGTATATTTTTCATCAATTAATTATTTTATTTAATATTAATTAATTAGAATTATGACACAGAAAACACTGTCTATTATAACTCGACACTAATGTTAGGCTATATTTACAAAAAATTGAAAATTTTTTATAATTAACCACTTTTCCCCTTGTAATAATTTCCTTATTTTACTTTATTAATAAGTTTTTATCTTTAAAAATAATATATTCTTTTTAATCTTTTCAATCCACAACTTTTTTTAAATTTATTTTAGATAAACGTGGAAGTAGTATTACCATATATGGTTTATATGTGGATTTGGTGAAGCTAGATATTTAATCTGAATTAACCTAAACTTAGTGAAAATAAATACAATCATAAGCATTGCATATCCGTTTAAATACAAAGAACGTTTTTGTTTGCTTGTTTGTTTGTTGTGATGTAATGTCGTATACCAAATAAAAAAGAAAAAAGAAAAAGGACAACGAGTCTTTCTCGCATTCACCATACTCTTGTTGGATCGAACATCTATTTCCATCCCAGTGGCTATTGGCTTTTACTTGTACTTACCTCAATATCAGCACCCCACCTCTATCCAATATCATATCTTCAATAACAAAAAGCAACACTCATTAGCAGCATCACAAACATTCAACTTCTGGGTACCAAACTGATTAACTCAAAAAGAAATGAGAGATTCTCATCTCATTTCAGTTGAAGAATGAATGTAGCTAGTAATAGCATCGACGCAAGTCTCCAAGAAATGGAAAATAATTAACAGGTTAATTATTTTCCATTTCTTGGAGTATATACACACACACACATATATACATATTATGGCAAAAACGTGGGCTTCTAGTCCTAAGGATGAGTAATCAGAAAATTAGATGGTTATATCAAATATCTGACAGAGATAAATAAGAAAACTATGAACTACACCAATTGTTCTTGTAAGACTCAAAAAGAGACAACGATATCTGTACAGTAACTCGCGGGGGAAAAGTGCTTAACTAAAAAGGATCACCTTGCTGAAGGCTCGTAACCTAATCAGCTAAATCCCCACATATAAATGCTCTATTGGTATCTCCCTCCGGTCCCAGCAACAACAGGAAGCCATTTACCACCATATAAACCGCGGCAGCATATGCATTGGCAGTCAAGCAACCATTACTGGCTTTCTTTTTCCATGAACAACCAACCTCAACTGGAAAGACATCACCAGAAGGAAAGGAGAAAGACTTTATGAACAGACTCCCGACAACTCTTGACAAAAATTTATGGGAAGGAAAAAGATGCAAAATTTACACTTTCAAGCATTAGCTTGGTCCTCCAACCTACATGAAATTCACTCTCGATACATCTTTCTTCCCTAGAAAGACCAAGTTTTCCCTATAAAACCGCCTTCCCTTGTACCAAAACTTTGGATTTTTATATCCCCATCTGTATATACCAAAATTTAACCATCTTCGGAAAACATGCTGCAAGTTTTACAGATTGAACCGTATCATGGTGAAGCTGTACTTCCATCTCTTTAAATTACACCTTCCGATAGATACCATGCTCCACAAAGGAGAATAACATTTGACAAGATTCCACCCAAAGCGCTAGTTTACAGCTTCAAAGAAAAGAACCTGAGGTTGCAAGTGCCCTCTTTCACACATAGAAAGAACATCAGCCCAGCTACCAATTACCTAGAGATCACAAGCAAATTGTGACAACAGTTGCACAAAAATGACGTGATTTGCATTTGAAGTGGAATTTACCTTTACGGTCTTGTCATCATACATAATCCATTGTTGATGCTCAGGACTATATGCAAAGCAATGATAATGTTGCCCGTAATAGCAAACCTAATATCCAGAAGTATAAGGAATAAAGACATTATATCTAATAAGCATTTTGTCAATGATGAACAATCAATATTTCAGAAATACAAGCAGATATTCAAGAAGTCAAGGATAAGCTCATCTATAAAACAACTATAATTTTGTTGTTAATCATACGCCACATCCCCATGGGGTTTTCAATTTGCAAGTCAGTCAAAAACTTTCGACTTCAAACACTTTTCAGTTATGAAGAAAAAATTTCACTTGACACATCATTCTTAATCTCTAATAACTAAGACAAGTGGCTTTGGCTTTGGAAGTAAATTTTCAGATTTAATATCATTTGTCTGCCTTATGGTCGAAATAATAAGGAAGGATTTTTTAGCTTTCCCTATCCCCTTCTTAATTTATTTATACTTTAACATCTTCTTCTTGTTTGTTTATATTTCCTTGCGGTTCAACATGTTACAATATCCTCCCTCATTCTTAAAATGTTATTAAAACTCACCCCAAAACTTTCCAATCAGATAACAATAAATGTTTCCAAAGCCAAATCACAACTAAATGGCATAAGTTGAGCCTGGTCAAGATGCATACCACTGACACCAGGTTATGAATGTTCTTTGGATCTAGTCCACGGTAAAGTACACTGATATCTAGCTCAGTACTTAGGGCTGCTAACGTTGCTGCTATGTCATCAGCGCTTTCACATGTTTTCTGCCAACCTAGAACTGCAGTCCAAAAAACACATTTCTTCAAGTTTCCGAAGGAGTGGACTAGTTAAGGCACAAAGCTCTACTCAGTCAGTCAAATCACCTGTTATAAAAACATGAGGTGGAGTTGCCAAAATGTGATGGATGTAGTTAGGCTTCCCACAACCACCAGTCTCAGGATCACAAACTAACTGGTGATTCATCTCAACAAAATTAAGAAGCTCATCAAAAGAACTTTCAGCACACATCATCTGCATAAAGATGGAAGATCAGAGGGCATATGCTAATTAGGTAAGTTTTCCTAAGCAAATGACTATAAGCAAAGGCATAATAGATTAAGAATAGAATATTTATTAAGCTTTTATTACCAAAAAAGAAAAGGCAATCAACATAAATGTTTAACTGAAAGTAGTTACCTTCATTGTTCGGAGGGCACTGGCATTTATATTGTGGAAGAAAGAGGTGTACTTCATATGTCTGGACTCCCTTTGACAATTGTGGCAATTCATTTGCTCAAAAACATCCATTCCAAAGAGAGAATGCACTATACAAGCGTCACTTTTACAGTCCCAGGAGCCCATACAATTACTTTCTCCTGATTCAGAATCAGAAACACTGAAACCTGTAGTAAATGCTTGATGCAGGCACTCAAATATTACCGCCAATACTTCAGATGAATCATTCATTTGAGCCTGTCAGATGTTACATTTTAGACAGGATACCTTATTAAATACACAACCTCATAATTAACTTCTGAACCAACAATCAAACAAACAATTATAATGAAGGAAAGATCTCATAGAAAGCATGGGTGAATAATGTAGTTCTCACTATTTTACCTCCTGGAAAAAATTACTATCTGGATACAAGTTGCTCAAAGCTATCCTCAGAGAAGTGGGAGCAACAGCTTCTCTTCGCAGATCAGTAGAAGCAATATTCAGAGCAGTAAAAATATCATACAATGCACAAACAACACATGGATCTCCCACATGACCATGGTCTGATGTTGATCTCCTCAAAAACTCATCTCGAAATCGTCTCAAATGCCATAACGACTGAAATCATACAACAAAAAGAAACCATTGAAGCCAGAACTCTTGACGTGAGTCATCATAAATCTAATTAATATGACATATGAAACTATGAATCATGTGATCTACCTGTATAATAACATTCAGAAAACAATTGTATTCACCAACATCATTCTTCAGGCCAGTACCAAACACATCAGCTCTACTCACAGTTCCAAACATGAGCTCATTTGGCAAGACACCAACATTATTCCCTTCTGGAGGTATCTGAGGTGACCTCAGACTAGAAATGGGCATTTTCTGATGTGCTTGAAAGGTGTCTGAACATAATACATATAGACAAGTCAACAATTCTCCAACCTATACTTTAAGGGTTAAGTAAAAGTAGCATAAGACTCAAAGATGCTTGCAATGCATTAAAATTCCTGCACTAAGTGCAACATTAATAATTCAACTATACAAAAGAATCAATCTAAAATACAAAGTTAACTCCATCTAATGTTTGACTCAGCATAGTGCAAATGAAAACTTTTCAATTGATAAAGTCCCAAGAGTGGTGGCATCACTGAAGTAAGAAAGTAAGACTCGGTCCAAGTGCATAACTAGAAATATAACACTTCGACTTGTATTGACCCAGTTGAACTAAATGACTTACAACTAGATATCATATGGTTTCATTAACCACCACCCACTTATAAAGGCCAGGGATAAAACTACGGTAAAATGATCCACTCGTCCTGATGACCAAAATGTTTACTACGGCACAACAACAAGGTCCAATCAATTTATACAATCTAGAATAGTAGGACAATAAAGGCAAGATATAATCTGAAACAGGCACGAAACACTTTCCCAACAGCAAAAGTAAACCATCATAAGTCACAACTTAATTTATGAAAAAGCATGTATCTTAATTGTTGTTAGGGAAAAAAAGAGGCATGCCCCTGGAAAAACAATTTCCACAAAGTTGCACATCACAATGTTACTAAAACCACAAATAATAAATTGTTCCAGAATGAAGTATATGAAGAGTTGCAGCATTTAGCATGAGGTAAAAGAATGAATGGCACAGCAAATTATCCATGCTACAAAGACTAAAGAGCCACAAGCCAAAACCAAGCAGAGGATTTTAGCTAATATTATTTTAGATCCTAGCGATAAGGCATGCTGTTGGGATAATTAACCTTAATAGTTCATAAAATTTCAATGGCTATATTAACAGATGATAATTAAAAAAAAAAGGTACAATGATAAAGAATTTTACCCAGGCTTTGGCGGACAGCCTTCTCTAGGTCAGCCTGGAACCTTTCCTCGTCATCCTCCTCAGCTTGTAAATGTCTGAGAGTCATACTTGTACCATCTCCTGTACCAGGAGTAACTGGTTGTGATACAGAAAACAAGAATATCAGTCTGAGTTTCTAGATAACTTGTCATAGAAGGCCTTAAGGAACAAACTCTAAATTCAATTAGTGAATACAACAGCATAATATAGGAGGGGAATAACAACCAGAAATCAACATACTAGTATTGAACAACAACAGTCAATCACTACAAAGGGGTTATGTTTGCTACATTCCTGCATTCATCCATGCACAACAAAGTTTACTCCAATAAAATTATGAAGAAAAATGGAGAAAACACAAATACAACAAGTACCACCTCCAAGTTCAACTTTTTCCTTGTCAGATGATTTTGCTTCAAAAGATTTGACAGCACTCTTCTGCCGTCTACCTCTTCTTACCGTCTGTCTATCTGAAATCACCGTCCCATCCTCTATAATCTCTCCATTCAGTAACCCTGACAAACCTAAGTTAGAAAAAAGCTTTCCAATCTCATCTCGTTCAGAAACCCAATTAGACAATGCTAACCTTGCTTTGATTTTGGGTAATGAGGCTTATCGACAATAGCGGTACTGGGAACTGCCCCACCATTAGCATTTACCACAGCCGTGTCCTTAGAACTGTTGGCAAACTCATGATTTTGGACCAACTTTTCCTGATAGGCAATATTTATGAGATTTATTCACTATTCAAACGCGCTTCCAAAAAATAGGACAATACTATCATTGGCATAATTTCTAGTGCTCAAATCAAGAATGGCATTTTCAATTAAAATATACAAGAAAAATAGTAGCAATAATTGTTATCCCACACATTCCTAGAGAAACTAAGAGCCTCTAGTGAAAATGCTTACAGATCGTGTATGTACATCACCCACACTAGATTCCCCAGTCAACTCTGTAAATGTCCGATTAGATTTCTTATGCTGCTGCTCAGCTAGGTGTTTCAATTTAGCCTCATTCTCCATTTGTCTCTGATATTCTAAAGTCTCCTCGAGCTTTCTTTCCTCAGCCTCAAGCTCGATTTTACGTCTGAATTCTTCTTCCTGTTGCTTCCAGTCAACACCATTCGCTGGGAGAAGCTCAGAATCATCACCATCAGATGCAACTGCATGGGAACTATACGACAGAAATAAATAAACATAGATTAGCACATACTTTACCTGAACAGCATACAAAATATATGGTAACATTTAATCCTACAAAGCAGATACAGAAGTGTAGCATGAGATCAAAAGCAGACATACCCCATATCAGTAGGCTCATCACGAAGCAAATAGCTATCATTACAAATGGAACTCTGCAATAACAGAAAAAATCAGATAGACATCATGGTATGCAGATAACTAATCAATCATCCATTAAGCAAAGCAACCAAAAGAACAATTTTAAACCTTCGGATCCTTAGTTTTCTTGTAATCCTTCTTTTTCTTATCTTTTGTCTTCTCCAGAACATTCTTTGCATTATCAGTCGGTCCTCGTGCAGCCTTTTTAGAATCAAGTGCAAGTTCAGCTAAAAAGGCTTCTCTTGCTGCATCAGACTTCTCTGTCGCATCCTTCTCAGCTAGATCCTCTAAATGTGCCTAGAAAAGGAAATTGAACATAAGATAAATGAAGTAGAATTCAAGGGGGGGAAAAAAGTAAACAAGGCCTAGCTGTCTTATAGACATTTATACAGACCCTCATGTATGATTTCACCAGAGGCAATAATATCATACGATAATCATAAGCAGAAACAGGGTCAAGTTTGAGTTCCAACTGTTGCATTCCTGTAACATTTCGCATTATTCGTGCATCAATTTTGCTGAGCTGCAAGACCAGGTAAGTTTGTCAGACAAGCAAAATAATACATGATATGTTCTTCATGACAAGTGTTTCACAGTCTATATGCTCACCTCTACTGATAACTGTTCTTTCTGTTTCTGAATTGCAACTTCAATGCAGGTGTCCATTTGATGGAAACAGTCCTTGATTCCCCAGCCATTGGAATCACCAGATTCCAAGTCACATAACTGAGAAGTCATACCCCCATAAGTATCCTCATATCCAAATTGGTTTAAATTTAAAGCTTCTGCTTCTTTTAACACTTTTGAGATAACATCTAACTCAAACCTACTGCTCTGCTGCAAAGCAGTATTCCCATTGGCAGAAAGCTCCTCTTTCCGTTTTCTAAGGATATCTGTATAGATTCCGCTAATAGAGTCTGTGATAGTCTCCCTCTTCTTACCTCCTTCAAGGCAAAGATCTTCAACAGCCTGCAAGGCTTCCTCATAGCTTAATTGCTCACGTTTTCTTTCACAAAGGCTCTGAAGATGCTCAAACTCTTTTTCAAGAGTATGGAGAATTTCTATTCCTTGATGCCTTTTCTCTTCTTTTCTTTGCATCCATGATTGCAGTTGCTCACCACATGAGGAGCCCGAAAACATCCATGACAGCAAAGCGTCAACATCAGGCAGAACTCCATTTCCACGGCTAACACTGGAAGCAACTATCTGAGTAGCATTATCAAGACCTGAGTTCGACGCAGAATCTGACTGTAATAGACGTTCATCCAAATAGAGAAACGATGCATCCCCATTAAGTATAATCTTCTCTTTAATCTCAGCACCTTTGACACCACTGTTTGAATCATCTAGGATACTGCTTTTCTCAGAATACCTATCCAAACCACAAGAATGAGATAGCTCCTGCAAGAATTTGAGGATCTTTCTGAGCTGGGATGCTCCCAGAAAACAAATGCAAACAGGTGTTTGGTCCACCCTGTGGTTCATTAGCTGTGAACCAGAAGTAAGGGTCTGCAACTCATCCATGGTAAACTGTATCACCTTGCTAAGGTGGCTTGCAGCAAGATACTTGTGTCTAATAAGGGCTTCAAATACAGCACGGATTCTTTCAAGGAGCTTTGTGCGCTCTGGATCATCTGACAACGGCCAGTCGATAGAATATGCCACAGAACCCAGGCTCCTATCAAATTCTTTGCACTCAGTGCTGAATGTTGCATCAGTGCCGTTGGTCCGTGCAGTAAAATCATTACAACTTTCCTTCTCCGGAGATGAATCCCAAGCATCTTTAAAACAATCATCACATTCTTCATTAAGATTCCCTTGGTAGAACTTGTCAGCAAGTTCAACATCCTGGCCTTTCCCTTCATTCCCCATGATCTTAAGGGCTGAGGTGATATCCAATGGTTTCCAAGAACAATTAATAATCATATCTGCCCACTCATTGTCAACACTTTGTGGCAAGACATCCTGCATTTTTGGCATAAGATTTCCCATGTGCTCCTGCACCGCATGGTGTATGTGAATTTCTGCATCTGCATACTTCTCCATGCACCTACAACACATCCAAAATTTCCACGTTTTGTTCTCCTCAGCAAACAACAAGGCCTCATCCAAAACCTCACCCGCCATTCCATGTTTTGATGACCCAAAATAACTCTTCAAATCACTAACCCTGATTTTCAACAACTCCTTTCTCATTTCCAAATTCATCGAAGCCCAATATGACCGTATGTGATCCTTTCTTTCAGTATTACTTGCTTGCTTCTTTGCATTGCTCCCGTACTTTCTCCTCTCTCCTCTCTTGTCGCTTCCACTCGATCCCTCCAACCCCTTCTCACTCCTTTCTCCCTTATTCTGCCCCAAACTCGACTCCGATTTCTGCTGCAACAACCTAGCAGCAGCAACCCTAACTTCAATCTCTTTTCTTCTCTCTTCAGGCGTCTTAGTAGCCTTTTTAATCTCATTCGGCCTCCTTGTTTGCACTAACCTAACCTCCATAGGATCTTCAGTCGCTCTCCGAATAGGTATCAACCTAATCTCCTCCCCAGTCCCTAGATTCTTCATCCAAGTTGAAATCGACGCGATACTAGCTTTCTGCTTCAAACTCCTCAACTCACTTTGCACATGAGCAACTCTCGCCTCCGCACTATTTATCTTCTGTTGACTCTCCTCCTGCAAACTCTCTTTCGCAGGATCAACCGGATTCTGAATTTCCAAAGCTCGGTCGCACTCTCTCATCACCTCCTCATACTCCTTCCCATCATTTGCCGCCTCATAGAGCAAATTAGCGTAGAAATGCGCGAACTCAATCGAGTACGGAGACAATTCTGCGGCTCTACGAGCAGAATCAATAGCGTTTTTCAAATGCCGTTGCTTGGCGTTAGGGTCATCGATAATCGACGCCACTTTCACACACACAGTGCCCTGAACACGGTAAATTAGGGCAGAGTGAGGCGAGTTATCTCCATGATGAGAACATGATTCCTTCATCAGCCTCAGTGCTTTGGTGTGGTTTCCTCGGCGAAGCGCAGTGAGCGCTCGCTCGCATTCAAGCTTAATCGCAGAGTACGAAGAGCCATCCGATTCATGAGAAATAGATGGGTCGATCTTCGCAAGTGTAGAATTACTATGATTCGGCGATTGTTCGGCTTCATCAACCGTCGCCGCCGTAGAAGAAGAGGGAAGAGGAGGATTTTTGCAGCGAGGAGCGACGGCACGCTTCTTAGGCCCCATAACTCATATATAAACTTGTCTACAACAAAAATCGGATTGTCTCATGCATACATAACCGTCTCTCTTTGGTTATATACACAGAGACGAAACAAGAATAAGAAGACGTGCGTATTACGACCGGAGACTTACTTGAAGACTTCACCACAGACCACAATGAGGAATATGGATTTGAACGGAGAAGCCGCGTGCAGTGGCAGAGTAGTGGTGGCGATCGGCGATGAAATCTAGGTAAAGAGTTGAAGAGTAAGGGAAGGGCTGTGAGTGACAGACGGGCACCTACCCATGGGAAGAGGGTGAGGCTTGACAGAGAGGGAGAGAGAGAGCGAGTATATTTTATTTTTAGCAATTAAGGATCATCCGTTTTATACCTGGGGGAAATGGGACCCCAATTAATCCCAGGTATCTATCAAGCTAATTGTTTATTTTTATTATTTAAGTTAGTGATATTTTTTCTCATAATTATTAATTTTTTAATTCTTTTTTTATGATATGATTTTCGCATGTAAATGGTTAATTAAGCATTAATAATGTAATTTGGTTATGTTGTGATTAGAGAAGGAAAGCGGAAAAAGAATAAAACAGGACAAAGAAATGGGTAGGTGAAGATTATTATATGGTTAATGTGTGTGTGTGTCCATGACCAAATGAACTTTAGTTTTGTGTGCAACACTTCAAGCTTTAGACCATGTGTTCAGGTTCATACAATCGACATAACACAGAACAAGAAAAGTTAGGTTTTTGCAGCTTTTGTCGATCGATGAGGTATGAAGAAGAATTTTCAGTAGATTCTTAGTATATGGTCTAATGAACAATAACAGATTTAAAGAGTCAATGAAAATGGAAAACCTCGGATGAAAATTGTTAAGAGGACTGAAGCAATGGCATTTATTTCAAAAACTGTGCATAATACAACTATTTCTTGCTAGAGCAAAATGATTCCTAATACAGTACAAGTTTACATCGAAATGTGGTGGAAAATGAAAAGGTGATAATGATATGAGAGTAAAATTCAAACAAAGCAGCTCCAATTTCGTTTCTAGTAAACATCAGATAAGGCAAAAGCAATATACACTGACTTTTGTCCTTCTTAACACAGATTCACTGCACTTAAACTTGCACAAAGATAAGCGAGTCCACAGCGATTCTGATAAAATCTTTTAAATAGCAGAACTTGACTGCTTTTTCACTAGAAATCCTGGGAAGGGGTAGCATGAGACAGCATAGGGAAGTTGGGTTGCAACACAAACGTATTATCGATAACAAAACATAAAACGAGAAAAATAATTGCAACAGCACAGTGCTTCTGCATGTCTAAATGAGATTGTAATAATTGATGTTTTCAATGTTCTGATAGAAATTGTATTCGGACCAGAAATGAACTTCATAATGGGAACTAGAACAATGACGATGTTGCCCAAGCAAATGATGTTGACCTTTAATGATTCCTTGTCTCATTACTGTTTTTGCTTTAAGAAAAGACAAGTTGAAAGATACATGGAAGTATTGCCTTATTTTCCCATCAATATTCACATTTGTAAGAAACAATAGGACCGACCCTTTTAGACATGTGCTGCAAATTCTTCAACCAATCAGCAAGCATTGCCA
>JAOTJB010000007.1:24132508-24145047 GCA_027123815.1 Erythroxylum minutifolium | reverse complement strand
ACATTTGTAAGAAACAATAGGACCGACCCTTTTAGACATGTGCTGCAAATTCTTCAACCAATCAGCAAGCATTGCCAGTCACTGGCAAGCCAAATATGTACCTTGAGATCGATCTCAATATGACAACATCTATATAGGATGAACTGTGGTGATGAGATTTTGTTCATTAACTACTTATTGCCATGAGATGCATAGAAATTGACTCAATAGCAAAGGGAAGAGTCCCATGGGACAAATCTTAAGTTTCTATTCTGCAGAGACATTAACATTACCAAGGAAGAAGAAGTTATCATTCACCTTAATATATCTGGATGCAACTTAATTTCTCATTTGAACCAAATCCTCCACCTCTGACTAGTTGCTGGAACATAAATTTTGCTACTTTACTACGAGAGAACACCCCACTTAAGATTGGAGCAATGAGATATTGGGGGGCTGTTCGCGTCCTACAAAACATCCAGAATTACCATCTCCATTGAAAAATGGGAAGCTGAATATATGAAGCAATCCCTCCAGTGCCTCCTACTTCACCAAGGAATATGCTATCGCATCGCTTCATCAGCCTTATCCAATCACTATATTAGAAAAATGGGACAACAGCACCATCAGACATCAAATACAGGTTAATAACCCTCTAACATGACTTTTCTTTTTTACCACTTCTGCAAGTAAACCTCCCAAACCAAGCCAGACTCCGCTTTCAAGTCAAGACTTGTGAAGGAGACACCCCACTGCGACTAGAAGCCCCCTCTTGCTCCCCATGTCTTCATTATGCATGATGTCACAGGATCCAAATTGAGGCTTTATTTTGGCACTTAATCTCACCGTGTTCACCAACTGACTCCTCATCAAAATTTCGTCAAACGCCTTGTGTGCGCTCAATTGGTGCTTTCTGTCAAATAGCTAAGGTGCGTGTTTTCATCGAACATCTTTTTGACCCTATAGATATTGTTATTTGAGGGGGACAATGAAAGGGAACTCCACATATATGATAAAGAGCACATCAAATCTTCTATTTATGTGAGATCTACGTAAATGTGTGGATGAGATTTAATATAAGAATACCATAATTAGAACAGGAGATCTGATCCCGATAAAGGGAACCTTTTATTAATATATGTAAGAAGACACAACTAGACGCCATACACCCTTTTTATATTTAAATGACATAGATCAACTAGTTACAAGAAGTTGATCAGTTAAATCCAACCCCATAAAGATGTGCCTAAATCTTTATGTACCAACATAACCATGGAGTTACGGTGATTTTGGAGAGTCCAGAATGACTGCGATGCGCTTGCAAACGTTGCCTCAATATGATTGTCTTTCCATCAAAATGAGCAGATGTAAATCTAGCAACATCCTGAATGCTTAGCCAATTTTCTGAAGAACCTAACTTGTATCATGTCTTTGCCGAAATATGTCACCAACATGCCAATAGACTTACACCATTATTGTTCTTGTGTTAATCCCTATTAGTTAGAGGAAGAGTTCATTAATTTGGACTAATTTCATGTCTTATATCTTATATTTGATATTGATTTGAAGTGCTACTTTTGCCCTTACTTTAAGTTGCTTAGTAAGGCTAAAATGAGGAAGAAAATTAGTATATAAAGGAGGATATATGGCTGAAAATCAAATGAGTGAATAGGTGTAAGAGCCACAAGAGCACTCTAAAGTGTGTAAAGGAGGAGAGAGAGAGAAAAAAGTGCCTGGAAAAGAGAGAAAATGCATATTAAAATCTTCTCTAGCCCCGATTGAGGACCAGACGACATCCAATCAGGAAAAATTTTAGTATTTTGTTCCTAGGTCTTGCCTCTTCACATTCAACTGTCAGAATCTAATTTAGAGCTCTCTAACTTGTATATGAATTTGTATTCAGCCACTTTTGGGTGATGATTATTGTGTTTTGTTGTGCCAGGGAGCTTCTTTGATGATTGCGTTTACCTCTAGTTGAGCTATGAAAGAACAATTTGTTGTACCCATTTGATTATTGTTGATTAATGGAAGTTTTGGTATCGTTTATTAACGGTTCTGTGTTTGTCTCCAAATTGGGGTTTTCCATGTAAATTCTTATATTCTTTATATTGTTTGGGCTGATTATATTTGCATTATACTGCTACGATTTTGGTTAGTATCAATTTCCCATCCAACTACATAATTTAGGAAAGGTTGTAGTTTATTCCTACTTATTGTTTATAAAATTGGATCCCCCTTCCCAACAATATAGTGGTATCAGAGCTTTAATTTAGGGCTTGTGTGGTTTTGTGCTAGTTAACACAGAAGATAAAAGTGACATCCATCAAATGATTTATTTAAATTATGAAAACTACTCCGTGTGAAAACTAAAATAGAAACATCCTTTATTGTAAATATTTGTTCATATGAGCCTATTTTAAAGAAAGAGAAACCAACCAGAGTCATAAAGATTGATTGGAAAATTTTGAATTGAAAAATTGTTGGAACAATTAAACAATTTGTTAATATGAGTGTCCTCCAATATGTTGTCAATGACATGAATGCCTACGATTTGTGGATGAAACTTGAGGCTATATTTTAGAGGAAGAATGTCTTGAGTAAAGCGTCGTTGATGAGAAAACTTGTAAAATTGGAGTATAAAGATGGTGATAGCATAGTAGTACATTTGAATAAATCTCAAAGATTAGTAAATCAATCGTCTATCATGAAAATGTCTCTTGATGATGAGTTGTAGGCACATTTACTATTTTACTCATTGTCAAAAAGTGGGGACACTCTTGTTATGTCATGTAGCAACTTAGCTCCAAAAGGTAAGTCGATAATGGAGATTATCAAAGCTAGTATGCTAAATGAGGAAAAAAGAAGGAAAGAGATTCCTTTCACCAATCAGAGGCTAATGTAGTCCAAAAATCTAGTAAGGATAGAAGTTAGAGTAGAAAGCCCCATAATAAAGATAAGTCCAAATGGAGATCAAAGTCTAAAAGCAAGATCATTTGACACTATCATGATAAGCCTGACCACATCCAAAGATACTGTAGAAAAAAAAGTGATTTAGCCAAAGAGAAGAAAGAAAAAGGTGAAAAATTCGAGCATCAACAAGAAGAGAAAGACACCACCGTAATTGCCACCAGTGAGGAAGATTTATTCTTTATTGGTGATCAAGGTTGTTTTAACCTTGCTTGTGATTATTGCACTTAGGTGATTGATTTGAGTGCCTTATGTCATCTTACTTCACACTGGGAATACTTCTTGTCCTATGTTATTGAAGATTATGGCTATATGAGGATGGGAAATGATGGCTCATCTAAGATTGTGGGCATAGGTACGGTGTATATAGAATCATTCATTGGGCGCTAATTCGTGTTGATAGATGTCAGATATATGCCTAATATCATATTGAATTTGATTTCAGAGGGTGTGCTTGATGATGATGGCTTCTTCAGCAAATTTAATAAGGGAAAACAGAAGCTCACTAAGGGGAGTTCAATAGTGGCCTAGGCTATTAAACAGAGATCCTTATATGTGATGTGGGTTAAGTTGTGGTGCAAGAGACTTAGTCACATGAGTGAAAGAGGTATGTAAGTCCTTGCAAAGAAACAATTCCTCCCTGAATTGCAAGGTATGTCTTTAAGATCTTTTGTTGTTTGTTTGGTTGGAAAACAACATAGGGTGTTATTTAAATCTCATCCCCTGTTTAGAAGAAAGCATTCTTTAGATCTTGTTCATACTAATGCTTATGGATGCCAAATCACATTCTAGTGCACTTTAATTTGTCACTTTTATTGATGATTTTTCTAGAAAATTAAGGGCTTTTATGTTGAAAACCAAAGATCAAGTCTATCAGCATTTAAGGAGTTCTAGGCCAAAGTTGAGAGAGAAATAAATAGGAAGCTCAAGTGTGTCAGAGTCGATAATGGTTATGAGTACAAAGGGCCATTTAAAGGCTATTGCAAGGCCTAGGGTATTAAGCTTGAGAAGACACCCCTAAAGATACCTCAGCTAAATGGAATGACAGAAAGAATGAATAAAATAATTGAAGAAGGGGTTCGAAGCATGCTCTCTCATACAAAGCTACCAAAAGTCCTATTGGGTGGAGGCAATGTTTACAACCGTCTACCTCATCAACCGGTCTCCTTCCATTCCACTTAATGGTGATATTCCAAAGAGAGTGTGGACCGAGAGAGATGCTTCCTATAAGCACTTGAGAGTCTTTAGATGCCTAGCATATTCCAAAGGATGAGAGGTCCAAGCTTGATAGCAAGTCCAAGTCATGTATCTTTCTTAGCTACTCCAGAGATGATTTGGGTACAAGTTATGGGATCTAGTTTGCAAGAAAGTGGTCAGAAGTCAAGATGTTGTATTTATGGAAGACAATACAATTGAAGACTATAATAAATCACAATAGCCAGAGTCTTCCCTACCTACCACAGTTAATCAAGATCTAATATTTCCTAAAGTTGTTCAAAGAGAACAACAACAAAATATCCAGGAAGATGGCTATGATGGCAGCGATGGTATGATGAAAATTAAGAGTCACCAGTTGTACAACCCAATACACCATCAAAACCTCAATTGAGGAAGTCCACTAGATAGAGACAGACTTATTCCAAATATCTAACCAATTAGTTTGCATTATTGAGTGACGGGGGAGAGTCGGAGAGCTATGAGTAGGCTATGTTAGATGTGCACAGTAAGGAGTGGTATGATGTCATGTAAGAAGAGATGAATTCCTTGCATAAGAACTACACTTGTGACTTTTTCAAATTGTCTAAGGGCAAGAGAGCACTCAAGAACAAATGGGTCTTCAAATTGATGACTGGAGAAGATGGTACACCACCTAGGTATAAGGTAGGAATAGTTGTGAAAGGTTTTTACCAAAAGAAAGGTGTTGACTTTGATGAGATTTTCTCTTTAGTTATGAAATTGTCTTTAATCTGAGTTGTTCTTGATTTGGTTGCTAGCATGGATTTGGAAATTGAACAGCTTAATGTGAAAATTGCATTCCTCTATAGTGATCTTAAGGAGGAAATTTATATAGAGTAACTTGAAGGCTTCAAGGTCAAAGGAAGTCAGAAACTTATGTGTCACTTGAAGAAGAGCTTGTATAACTTGAAGCAGGCACCTCAAAAATGGTATAAAAGGTTTGAGTCCTTCATATTAGAACATTATTTCCACAAAACACATGTCAATCATTGTGTGTTTGTGAAGAATTATGTCGGAGCTGATTTTCTTATTCTTTTGTTATATATTGATGATATGTTGATTGTTGGTCATAATACTAAGAAAATTGCCAGTTTGAAGAAGGCATTGAGTACTTCCTCTATAATGAAGAACCTTGGCCCTGCAAAGCAAATTTTAGGCATAAAAATTTCCTGTGATAGGAAGAATAAGAATCTATGGTTATCACAGTAAAGATACATTAAGAAGGTCAAAAGTTCAACATGGACAAAGCTAAACCTGTGAGTTTTCCACTTATAGGCCACATGAAATTAAGTTACTGTCAGTTTCCTATAAGTGATGAAGAAAAGAAAGAGATGAAGAAGGTTCCTTATGCATCAATCATAAGAAGTTTGATGTATGTCACGGTGTGCACGAGGCCAAATATAGCTCACATCATTAGATTGCTAGCAGGTTCATAAGTAATATTGGAAAGGAGCATTAGGCAATAATTAAATGTTTTTAGGTATCTTAGAGGTACTTCCAAACTATGCTTATGCTTTGGTCCCAGACTACTTGTGTTAGATGGCTACATAGATACTGATATGTCAGGGGATATTGTTTCGAGCAAGTCTACTTTTGGATACTTGATGACATTTACAGGGGGAGCAGTATCATAGCAATCAAGGTTGTAAAAATGTGTTGCTTTTCTAACTACAGAGTTAGAGTATATAGCAACTATTGAAGTGGGCAAGAAGTTAGTGTGGATGAGAAATTTTCCTAAGAAGTTGGGTTTAAATTAAGAGAAGTTCTTACTTAATTGTGACAGTCAGAGTGCCATCTACCTTACCAGGAATGCTGCCCACCATTCTCGAACCAAATACATTTGGAGCAGATATCATTGGTATGAAGAACAGGGGGAAAAATAGAGAGCTTGATGAATATTCAAGACCTTGTATCATTTATATAGAAGTCATTACATATGGAAAGAAAACCTTAGTAATAAATAAGAAATTATATACAAAAGACGGAGATCATACTCTCCCTAATATATATATTACTCTTCCTAATATAGATATTTCCTAACACTCTCCCTCAAGCTGGAGTATACATTATATACATATCATAAGCTTCAAGCTCACTATATATAGGTTTCAATTGAGACCCCCCAATGATTTAATAAGTAAGTCAGCAAGTTGATCTTCTGATTTGACATATAGTGCCTCAATCAATCCTTCTTGAAGCTTTTCATGAAAAAAGTGACAGTCTACTTCAATATGTTTGGTTCTCTCATAAAAGAATGGATTCGAGGCAATATGAATGGCTGCTTGATTATTACACACCAGTTTCATTAGATTGGAGTGCTTAAAACCAAGTTCCCTGAGAAGATGCTTCAACCAAATCAGCTCACATGTAGTATAAGCCATAGCCCTGTACTCAGATTTAGCACTAGAACGTCTAACAACTGACTGCTTTTTACTTTTCTATGACACCAGGTTTCTACCCAAAAATACACAGTAGCTTGAAGTAGACCATCAGTCATAAGAGCCTGCCCAGTCTACATCTGTATACCCTTAAATCTGAATGTGTCCATGATTTTGGTAAAGAAGACCTTGCCCTGGAGAACATTTCAAATATCTCATAATTCTAATAACTGCATCCCAATGACTAATCTGCGAAGATCCTATAAACTGACTCACTACACTTGTAGCAAATGAAATATATGGACGAGTAACAGTCAAATAATTCAGTTTACCAATAAGTCTTCGATACTTTCTTGGATCTTCCAACTGCTCTCCTTTATCAGCATTAAATTTTACACTTGGTTCCATAGGGCTATCAACTGGCTTTGTTCCTAACATACCTTTTTCTTTTAGAGGATCAAGAATGTACTTCTTTGAGATAGAAAAATCCCCATTTTTGGCCTTGCTAACTCGATACCCTAAAAATATTTTAGCAAACTAAGATTTTTTATTTGAAATTTAGTCTGTAGAAATGACTTTAAAGATTGAATTTCTGCTTTGTCATCTCTAGTAATAACAATATCATCAACATACATAATCAAAAGAATTTTACCAGCCTCAGAGTGACAATAGAACACAGAGTGATCCACACCACATCGATGTGAACCAAACTCCATAATCACTGTACTAAAGCACCCAAACCAAGCTCTCGGTGATTGTTTTAGACCATACAAAGATAAATAATGTAGAGGGTAACGCGAGAGAAGAACAAGGATGAGAGGGTCCAACACCTTTAATGGTGGTAGTAGATCCATCAACAATAGTAAGTTTATCATTATGAGAGGTAGGTAACAGAACGATATGGTTAAAGTTGGTTATTTTACCTAAAATATGGTCAGTGGCACCATAATCTATTACTTGATACCATGTTAAATTTTGTAAAATTGGGCCCAAATAAACTGAGCACATACAAACTTAATTGAGGTTTCATTCTAAAACCAATTGGTGATAGGAGGAGTAACTCACTAGGCTTATATGCATGTTCAAGGCCTTATATTCTTTCTATGTGGGACAAACTCCCATTTATATTTCAACACGGTCCCCTCACGTGTGGGTTAATTTAACGCCCAACGCATGACATAGTTAATCGTATCGAGGTGGTGACGAAGAATAGTCTACTCTGATACCATGTAAAGAACAGTGGAAAAAATAGAGGGCTTGAGGAATATTCAAGACCCTTGTAGCATTTATATAGAAGTCATTACATAGGGAAAGAAAACCTTAGTAATGAATAGGAAATTATACCCTAAAGAGGGAGATCATACTCTCCCTAATATAGATATTACTTTTCCTAATATAGATATTTCCTAACAATTAGATTTGAGAAGCAGTAGAAGACAAGTTGTTTGAGCTTGTGAAGATTCAAAGTAATCTCAATAGATCAGACATGTTGATAAAGACCTTGCCAAAAGAGAAACTCGTTGCTTGCCAGAAGAAAGTGGGCTTGGTCGAGCCGTCCAAGTAGGAGTAGTGAGGAGGAGCTATATTGTGTTAATCCCTCCTACTTGGAGGAAGCGTCCATTAATTTGGACTAATTTCATAAGTTATACCATACGGGTGTTAATTTATATAATGATATTTGGTGTTGGTTTGTAGTGTCAACTTTGCCCCCAATTTAAGTTGCTCATTAAAGACAAAATGGGGAAGAAAATAAGTACGTAAGGGGGATCAGATGAGTGAGTAGGTGTGTGAGAGACACAAGAGCACTCTAGAGTATATAGGGGGGGGAGTGCCCAAAAGAGAGAAAAAGTGCATATAAAAATTTTCTCCAGCCCCGATCGATGACCCAACGACCTCTGATCAAGATGAAATTTTAGTATGTTATTCCTGAGTCTTGCCTTTTGATATCTAACGGTTAGAATCTAATTTGGAGCTCTCTAACTAAGTATTTTTTGTCTAGCCCTCCTTGTACGAGTTTGTATTCTGTCATATTTTGGTGATCATTATTAGATTTTGTTGTGCCAAAGAGCTTCCTTGATAATTGTGTTTATCTCTAGTTGATCTAGGGAAGAACAATTTGTTGTACCCATTTGATTATTGTTGATTAGCGAAGGTTTTGGTAACATTTGTTAACGATCTCATGGTTTTCCCCATATTAGGGTTTTTCACATAAATCCTTGTGTTCATTATGTTGTTTGGGCATATTATATTTTCATTATACTGCTGTGATTTTGGTTGGTATCGATTTCCCATCTAACTACACAATCTGGGAAAGGTTGTAGTTTGTTTCCATTTGTTGTTTATGTAATTGGGTCCCCTTCCCACTAACAATTGTATAGTCCATCAAAAAAGGTCTTACACATGATATCTAAGAAGTTATTCACATAGTCCTTCTTATGTCAAAGAAACTAACCAATGTATGTAGGGTGGCCCATGACTACCATGAGCTCACATAATCCTTCTTATGTCAGAGAGACTAGAAACCAATGTGTGTAGGGTGGCCTGTGATTACCACGAGCTCGCCGCAAAAGCCTATTGGAAAATCCACATTCTAATTGGTAATCTTGAGATCTTTTTACCTTCACATAAATGCTCTCCACTTGCAACTTAATAATACACATGAAATATTTAAAGAGATTCCTAACTTAACATTTATAAGTCCACATTAGTAGAATACAAAAATTTATGATCCTATACATTATACTCCTCTCTCTCCCATATTTGTTCTAATAAAGCCCCAGACTTTTATTCCAAGTAAAGGGTTTTACATCGGGGGTGCGCGGATGTGTGAGGGGAGAGAGCAAGCACCAATTGCGGTAATTTGCAGGGCTACTGCTAGGTGTGAGAGCAAGCAACAATTGCGGTCACTGGTATGGTTGACGCTATAGCCCTTTGTGCCATTTGTGACATTGATATCCACTCTTTTAATCCTCTCCCTCTATGCCATGAATGTATCAAGATATGACCAGAACGACGATGTTGTGAAAGGTGATGTTTCGTGGATGTTACTGAGCCCACCAGAGCTCAATTCGAAAGGGTTGTGGAAAATACTACTTTTGATCATGTCATATCTAGGAATCTTTTCTTTGCTGATATAAATCTATTTCTTAATTTTGAGTATCAGAATTTGATGGAAGATGGAAAAGTTTTCTAGAAGAATAATCATAATCGTGGTAATGGTCATGGTCATGGTCATAGGGTAAATGATAATGTTGTGTTAGTTCAGAACAAACCAGCAGCTCATATCAATCTTATGTTCAACACTAAGAATTATTTTGATATCGATTTCGGTTAATCAAAGCTTACATATTTCAATACCCAACTCAATATATTAGCTAAAGTGTAAGTAAAATCCATCATGTTCTTCCTAGTTTTTGTAAAAATAGAGTCCTGACATATATGAAACTAGAATTGGTAGCATATATGCTTTTGCAGGTGTGATCTTCGTCCCATGATATTGGTGTGGTTACAGATGGGAATTCCATGCTTAACACATCATACCCTCTTAACTAAAACGTTGATTCAAGCATAAATCTCTTCATTGCCATGCGTTTTATCATGCAACACAAACTTTGTGGACTTGACCATAAAGCCAGGTTTGAGGTACAGAGAAAGAAGACTATGCTTCACGTAAAGCCTATGCTAAGAACCAATCAAGAATTAAGGGTTGGTTCGCTAAACAAACTGAAATTGAATTAGATATTGATCGACTCTATTAATTTTAAAGAGGGAGGAGCCTAATTTATTAGGACCATAATATTTTTATTTTACACATTTGGGATAAGACCTGTAAAAAATGAAGAAATAATGTCACCTATATGTTTTTTAGCAGAGGGTTAACGAAGATGTTTGGGGTTCTCTTTGAATGCTTTTGAAACATTAGGATTTTTTGTACATGTTAAATTGTTAGGGTTTAAATTGATTTTTGGTTTAAACTTTAGGGTCCAATTTAACCCTTTTGCCTAATAAACATTACTGTTAAAGTTTGGTAGGAATGGATTTTATATAGAGATGTCTAAAGAGCTGCTTGATTTCATTCTTAAAATAAGGTTAGGACAAAACAACTCTCTCTATGAAGATTTTATCCTAGCTACGAATAATTGAAAACCTTCTCTCAAGATGTAAGGAAAATAATAGAAACCTACAAGGAAAAATTTCAAGAGGGGGCATATTTTTAGTTTATGGAACTGGAGGTATTTGATGAAGGTTTGGAGTGAGGAAAGAAGCAGGTACAATATAGCGATAAAGAAGGGGATTAACTTAATGTTGACTTGAGCTAATTGGAGGAGTAGAAGCTTCTTAGTGGGAATAAAGGTAACCAACTCATGGAAGGGACTCATAACTCTTATATGGACATGCACGATAAGAAAGTTAATGAGAATAATTAAATGGGGCAGGGTGAAATTACTAGTGATATTGTGAGCACAAGCTTCTTAACTTACCTTGAGGTGAAGTTGATATGGAGAAGGTTGATAAATCCTAAATGGATTCAGAGGAGGATGAATTTTAAAGTGTGAAAAGAAGGAAATTTAAAGGAAGTAGTAGGAGCAAGACCTTCAAAGGTAAATCCATCCTAAAATGACTTTTATAATATAAAATGTCCGTAGTTTAAAATACCCTAATTAGCTTCAAGCTTTAAGAGCATTTGTCACTATGGAACATCCTTGGTTCTTAGGACTTTTGGATACTAATATTAGACTTGGTAATATAAATAAATTGAAGATTTTGGGAGATGGATGAATTATGATCTGTTGATTAAGTAATGCATATATTAGTTCATTTCTTATATGAAAATTGTAAGTTATATATTTCCATTGTGTGTGGATCTAATCTCAACTTTTAGAGGGAGAATCTTTGAGATGATTTGAACCAAATTCAGGTTAGCAGTATTTATCCCTGGCTAGTTTGCGGGGACTTTAATGCTAATCTTTGCAGATTTAAAACTGAAGGTCTTTCCAGCCTAAGGAACTTTACTAATGATTTCAAGGAGTATATAAAATGGTTGGACTTTAAGATTTTAGATATTAGGGGTATAACTTTACTTGGAGTAACAAACAAAAGGGAAGATGCTTTCTTAAGAACAAATTGGATAGAGCTTTAGTGAACCTTATATGGCTCACCAATTTTCTTAAAAGCAAAGCAAGATTTCTGGAGCCTTTACTTTCAGATCAGTCACTTATTTGGATTATCAACTTATTCCAAAGGTATTTAAAAGGCTCCCATTCATATTCAATAACTTTCTTGATTTTAATGAAGGGTTTTAGGGGGGTAATATATAAAAGGATGTCAACATATGCGCATGGTTCTAAGAAATTTATGTGTGTCCAAAAATTGATGGGTGTCAAGAATAAATTAAAGAGGTTGAATACTAAAAAGGGATCTAACACTATACATGCAACTTTAAATGTAAATGATAATCTTATAATGGTCTAACAAAGTTTCTTGAATAATCTAGGTAGCAAGAAGTCTTTATTAGAAGAGAAAATTGCTATAAAAAGTAATTTAAGCAAAGATGAGGATCATGTGTTTCTCCTTAAGTAAAGATCTAGAACCAAACGATTAAAAAATGAGGATAATTGCACTAAAATTTTTTTCAACATAATACTGGTTGGGAAAAATTCTAATAAAATTTATCTCCTAAAATGGAGCTTAAATCACTAGCCTAGAGGATTTGTTAAATGAAAAGGTGGCATTTTTCTAAAAATCAATTCTTACTCTCCTAACTCTCTTCAGTGAAGCTACTTAAAGACTTCATTGACCTTTGGACTGGGCAAGAGGAAAGTCTCATACTCATTAAACAAGTTGATAATTAGCAAATAGAACAAGTTATATTTCATATGAATGGGCAAAAGGATTTGGGGCTAGATGGCCTAAATGGCTATTTCTTTTGTAAAGCTTAGCAATATTTGGGCTCTATGGTGAAGCAAGTTGTTCTTGAGT
>JAOTJB010000007.1:24103252-24132408 GCA_027123815.1 Erythroxylum minutifolium | reverse complement strand
GCAAGCTCACCCCAATTTGCAAATATTTTTCAGGACTCAGAAGAATACCCCGTTAGGAGTCGGGAGTATGTCTACTGCACGAGAAAGAGAAGAAGAGGCTGGGATCAGTTCGCGTCTGCATTATGTCTAGTGTTTTTCCGCATATTATTGTATTAAATTGTATTTTAATTATTACAGTAAATTTTGAGAAATTGTGTTGAAATAATTGTATTTTGTGAAATTGGAAATAAGCCCAAGTGGCTAATAAAAGTGTTGTGATTTTTCAGTGTATTGTGCAAAGTTATAATTTCTAAGTAAATGGACAAAGTGTTTTGAAAAGAAAAAGTGGGCACACAATAAGTGCCAAGTGTTAAGTGTTTTAAAAGAGTTTTCAAAAAAAAAAATCATACCGACTTTTGTAAAGTGTTCAGTGCTAAGTGTTGAGTGATGTGACACGCCACCCTCGCGGGGCACGGATCCGGGTATCACTATCGATATCGGGTTCGGGTACAGCGGGAGTTGGGGTGTTACATCTAGGGATTATCAAATCACCAATACAATATAATACCACTAATAGGTATTCTTGCCCAACCAAAAAATAAGGAATTACAACAAATAAATTATATCAAAATGATGCTCTCAATGCAAGGAATAACATACCGAAATTTCATAAAAAACAGAGCCCATTTGCTTGTCTAATCTTTTGGCAAGAGATCTCCCTTTTCTTCTCCTCTTTGATAGTGGTGCACACCCTCTCATGTTACTCTCTTTCATGATGTTCTTTTTTTTTCTTATTTATTCACGTCTCACACTCCCTCTTGAATTAGAACTCCTTTTTTTTAACTTGTGAAGGTGACCACACTTCGGAGGGACCACTTTACAAAGACTCACTTTTGTTCAACAAACCTTACACTTAAATGTTGATTATTATGTAAATAATTATTAGTAATTTTTATTAACTAAATAAACGAGTGCAATAAAGGATAATAAATTAAATGGATTAATGATTATAAATTATTTTGATTTACACTATTATATAAAGATTTTAAAAATGAGATAATGAAATATTAATGAAATAATATATATGAATGTGTTTAAGTTTACTATTTCCTATTTTCGCTTTGGATCGTCAAATCATATGCTGTTTATTTTTTGACTACGATTGTTCATGGAAGTTGCGACATCCTTGACTCCAAGGTTGGACGTGTAAACTTGTATGTTTTTTTTACGAATACTTGCTTTTTTTATGTGTTATAGTAAAATTATGGGGGTGGTTTAATTGGTAGTTATGTTAGAAAGTTTATTTAATTGTCAATCTGAGTCAAACTACTTTAATATTTCTATTATTCGGATAATCATAACATATTATTAGATACCAATCTTGATTAGCAAGGAAAATAATGAGTTAAAGAGAGAAAATTAATTTAAATTAAGTTATACTTAGTTTTAATTTTTAAGAAATTTGGGGGATCAAATATAATATATTCTATTTTTATTAAAATTAAATTATAATTATAAATTAAAAGTTGAATTTTAATTAAAAAGAAATCCCAAATTCTTTTTTTGTAAACAATAAAAGGAATCGAAATCAATTACAATTTAACTCTTCCATTTGAATTATGATTAATTTAAGGATGACAATAGTTCAGGCCCGAGCCTGTCCTGACTTAGTGGGGCTGAGGCCAAACCTAATAGGGCCCAAGGCTAGTCAACTTGGGCCGTCCTAACTTATTACTTTTTTTAGAAAAAGTAAAAACGATATCGTTTTGGCCCAAGCTCAATTTCTAAACCAAGATTGATTTCTTTAACAACAATATGCAAATATCAAAGCCATTTTAACTATTTCTTGATTATTATTGATTTGATTAAACTTAAAGGCTGTTGAAAAAAAATCTTTAGTTTCTGAAAACTCAAAGTCTTGTTGTGTGAAAATCATACTAGTGTGCCATGTTCCCTTGCTCTTAATGTTCAATCTCTTAAAACTAAAATTACGTGACCTTATTTTATTTCTAGAAAACATGTTTAAGTTGTTGATATTCACAGGCTTTGGAAACTCTAGGTTTGTGTTTTGTGCAAGTATGACGATTCTCCTAAATGTATTGTTTCTGAAAATTTAGTCGCGTATCCCCCTATTTTATGTTTTTCGAAACACAAATTGATCTTACATTGGGTGTTGGTCTTATGAATCATGTCGCCATCAAGAGTGCTGGTCTCTAGTAGTATTGATGAGCCACTCACCAGTGGAAAACGACAGTGATAAGAATTTGATAAACTAAGAGGAGATTAAGTCTAAGCTAATTTTTGGATAATATAGCTTTATGGAAGTCCTATTCGTGTATGTTGATTGGATGAAAATATGTTTGTTTGAAGGGAACCAAGAACTTCGAAATCAAGAGCAAAAGGAAGAACAAACTTGAGCTTGGAGTTACAAGTAAATAGGTAGGTAATATGTTTATAATCGTTATATTGATGAGCTGAATTATTTGCTTGTATGTGTACTTAAATGCTTGTTTTTATTCATTGTGAATGTGGGAAAAATAATTTGTGAAGATAACATCATATTGGCTTTGTAAGAATTCTGCTGCTTTGATGTTAATGAAAAACAGAAAATTGAAGAAGCATGAAAATATGATTATGATATGAAATATGTAAACATTTGAAATTTGCTTATGTGGGCAAGAGAGATACCATTTCGTTTGTCAAGTGCACGTTGACCTATAGCCTTCTCCCAACTGCATGCTTATGGCATATGAGCTCTGGAAAATGGACTCATTTCGTTCAAAGTGTAAACTTCGGTTTCGTCATTTCGTTCTATGGGATTCTCTCAAGCCATTATATGTGTGCATTTTACTTTAAATTGCTAAACACGACATATGATTGAAATAATTACCTGATTCAATTTATGTAAGAATATGTTTATTTGTGAGCTTAAACCGTTGATAATTTATATTTAAATATGGTATAAATTTATGTGTATGTTTAGGTGTGTGTGTATGGTTCGTCGTTAATGGCTATAACCGTATTAGCTACTGAGCTTCCCTGCTCACCCCGTTATCTTTCCACTCCTCAAGTGTAGAAACAATAGGTCAACATTGAACCTTGGAAAAACTTCAGCTGACTCTAAGAATTTCTATTTTTGTAACTAAATTAGTTCAAAAACTTTTGGTACTCTAAAAGCATATCAAACATGAGCATTCATGATTGTATTTCTGTATTATAATACTGATGTGGCTTTTGTTTGTAATTGAAGTTATGTATGAACCTTGCAACATCTGAGAAATGAAACTTTGCCTTCTGGAGAAATGAATGAAAGAAGGGATGAAGAACTTCTTTTGTATATGTGCAGAAAATTTCTTTTTGTTAGTGTTATTGTGTTGGGAATAAATTGTCAATTGTTTAATGGTTTTTGGATAAATTCTTCTTAAGTAAATTGATGGGTTGGGAGTCTGTTTTGTTAAGAGTCTTATATGTATGGATTGTGTTTGTTGGATTCGGGTCTTTTGATATAGGTAGTAGTTTTTACAGATTGCATAAAGGAAAAGGGAATGAAAATGCGTGTTGAAACTTCAATGAATAAACTGCATTGATCTAGGCAAAACTTGATAAAATTGTCTTCATGAAAGTTGTAGATCTTTCTTTTACATTTCTAACGACATAAAGTCTATAATTTTTAGACTTTGGGATTCAGAGTTATGATAAATTGAAGTAAGAGTGTGTGGTCGGAATGTCGCAATTATGCATAAGTACGATCGCGACGAACCCGAATCTTCATGAATGTCGCGATCGTGCACAAGCATGATCGCGACAATCCGCTACTATTCACCAAAAGTCAACTTTTTTACTTCTTTTTCTTTTTATTTTATTTATTTATTTGTTTGTTTATTTGTTCGTGTCCCAATTCAATTTATTTTCATGTCTATTTTATTTTATGCTATTTTATTTTATATATTTGTGTATTTGTTTTTACTCTCACCATGAGTTCTTTTTATCTTTATCGTAGTTATAGTTATTTTATTTTAAAAGTCCCCCAATTTTAGCACCTTGTCACATCCAAATAAGAACTGAGACCCGGGGCCAACACGATATATGATTAAATTCTTAGTCATATTTGGTTGCAATGGTACATAAACTATTACTTGATTACTTCACATTTGTTTTGTTATTTGGTATAGTTGATAATAAGTTCTAGTTAATTAAATTTATTTATGACGCTTTAGAAAATTCTTAAACCACAATTATCCATATAGTTCCCAAAACATACCATTAATCATTAAATTCCTCATTAGTTCCAAAAGAGAGGATTATTTGTCAAACACAAAATATTCTATACACATAACTACCTAAACTGTCACATTCAAAAATATATACAATCAAATAACTTTACTCAATTAATATGTTGGCCCACTTCAACTCCACTATGTTAGTCCCATACATTGAGGTTATCGACAATTACTCGATCTCTTAAAAAAATAAAATGGCCAGGGGCTGCATATTCAGTAAGGGTAATCAACCGTACCCTTAAAACCAAATAACTCAATAAATAATTATAAAACTTAGTCAAGAGATTAAAACATACATATAATACAAATATTCACAACATTACTCTATCTAATCCAAACAATTAACAAACATCTCAAAAATTTTAACAAACAATGATTAACACACATATTAATTTATAATTGTCATTTATGCTTTATTCCATAATTAACTGAATTGTTTAGGCCTTGTTTAACCTAGTAGGCTTACATTCAATGATCTGCTGACCCGTCTCATCTCATCATAATCTCTTACCAAATGGAAATGCAATTAAATATATAAATATCTGCACAGGGTACCTCAATATCTCAATCTCTCTTGGTATCTTGGTACTACTCCAGTACCTAGCCATCGGTACAGGATATCTCAATTCTAGTCTGGTACCTAGCCATCGGTACAGGAAATCCTCAGGACTCAAGATGCTTCGGTATTTGCTCCACAGACAGATACCTAGCCACCCTTGCTCATCTCTAAACAACCTATTAATCTATGACTATCGAATGTAGCCTATCAAGCAAGTCACCGATTATCGATTTTCACCAATTATTCACAATATATTATCAACCATTTCTATTTAATTACACATTTTCACCAAATTAATAATCATTACACCTCAATATATATAACAAAATATAACCACAAAACACCTTGTAATTCATGTGTAAATTTATTAATCATTAATTGAATTAATAACTAATTCAAAATATAATTTATTAATAACGAAACAGAACTTATTTTAAGAGTAAAGTTCAAAGTTATCCTTACCTTAATTTCAGATTCAACTAAATTATATTCCAATTTACTCCTTAATCGGACTTTCGGACCTAAAAATTACTCTATTAGACTAATTTAGGAAAATTTTCAACTCAAATACATTTAATAATTCAACATCATTCTCTTTTTCCTTTATTCTTAATTATAAAAATAATATCCTCATTAACCTAATCATTATAATTACTAAAATACCCTTAACTAATTAAAAGTCCTATTTTATCCTCATTCATTTCAATTAATACCAAAAATGCCCTTCTTGGAAGTAAATTCCAAATTTACCCTTCATTGTTTGCATTTCCTATTTTGCCCCTTCATGCAACTTAAATTTTCAAAAGATGTCATCTTCTTCACCCTCTTCCCTTCTTTTATCATTTTCCAGCCCCACTTCCTCCATTTTTATCCCTTCATGCAACTTCAATTATTATCCCAAACAACCACAACATGTAAACCATTGGAATTTTACCTAAATGTTAAGGAATTTTAGGATTGTTAATCTCTACAACTTTCTCCAAATTTTCTACATAACAAACACAATGAGGGAACTTATAAGAGAAATGTCAAATGCAAGAGAAAAGGGGTGTTTTTAGACACACTTACCAGCTGGGAAATAAAGAGAAAAAATGAGGAAGAAGTTGTTTTCGTTTGTGTTTAATGTATTTTTCTAGCAGATTACTTATCTTTATACTCCTCCTTTTAATGTTTTAATGGGTTGGGCTGTTGGGTTTGTTTTATTTTGCTTTATAGGCTTTACATTATTAGATACAAGTTAAGTTTGAGAAGAGTTCTCAAAGTTGGAAAGAAAATTGTATGCTTATTATGCAATAAAGTTATTAATTCTTATTGAAGATTTTGGTGACGAAGTTTGAGAAATATGCGAATTTCATACAAATGACAAAATGTTATGACATTTTACAATTGACTAATGTATCCAAACTTTAAAGGCAATACATAAGATAGATTCCAACATCATAATAGCAAAATGTAATTAGTTGCATATAATATAGCTAAAAAGGTATAGTGTCTTGACAAACTTGTTCCACTAAATTTAACCTGTTAAAAGTATAAATAAGGACTACAGTTAAAGACATTGTTATAGTATGAAAATAGTTGTCATTAAAAGAAGATACTTACTTGACCTTCTAGCTAACACAAGATATGATAAAGATCATATATATTTCTAATTCATTTCTTTGAGTATTTGATACTAAATTTGAATTCAATATTACTACAACATCAATACATGATAAGAAATAGATTGTTGAGTAAAAGTAATTAATCTAAGTCTATCCAAATAGTTGATATATTTTGGATTAAGGGAGAATTATACTTAACATAAGTGGTAAGAATGATTATTTGAAGGAGTTCTTTATTGAACTTGATATATGTTCTTACATTTTCAAAACAATAATGTACTATAGAATATTAGAGTTATTAGGCATGTTAAAGCAACTAAAATTTTATTAAAGATTCAAGTATGTACTTTGGGAGTTTCTCTTGATTATGACAATAATTGAGGTAAAAGTTGTATGATTTAAGTAATTATTAACAAAAAAGATTGTTGTATCCATAAAAAAAGATTGTTGGTGATATTTATTTGATTAACTTAATAAAAGTGGGAGATTGTTGGGTTATGTCATACAATTAATCATTTGGTTGCATATTTTATGACATAATTAATTAAAAGCATTCTTTATCTTATGCATAATTGTTTAATTAACTAATGTATAATGTTGAAGTCCATAGGATAAATATATTTTGTAAATAAAATTATAAGGAGAGTAATTATGAGATTTATATTATATTTATGTATTTCTAAATTATTCCTAGTTATTACTATATTAAGACTAGACATTAATAGCAGGAAAGGACTATAACACATTATGTCTCTTCTTTGTGAAAGGAAGTATTTAATCTCATAGATTAAAGTATGGAGATACCTAAATAAAAATATAAGTGCTTATTGAAAAATAAGTTTACTGAACTAGCCCAATTATAATGATCCTGAATGAAACATTACATGCGTGTCAATGTATTTCTTTATTATGATGGATGTATAATTGGTCCTTATATTTGAGATTATCAAAATATTTCATGTGAGAATTACTATCTTCTCATGCTACCTATAATACCTATAACCTATTATAATGATAGTTTAGTCAGTTGGATATAATATGAACTATAAGAAGATAATAAAGTAAGTCAATAACGGATTCTTCACTTTAAAGTAATTAGGGAGAATGATCTCTTGTTCTTGATTATTAGTAGTTTAAGAAATTTTTTAGCAAAGTGAATTAAGATTTAAGAAGAATGTTTTCAAATATCAATTATTAATAGCAAGAATGAACATAATTGATTTTAAATTGAGTAGACGCTAAATTCATGGTTTATGTCTAATTAAAATATTAAAAGACGAAATGATAAAATTATATATTATAACTATGCATTAATAGGTTGAGTTAAATCACTTTGACTCATTTTAATTTATCTTTAATTCTTCAATCAAATAATTTATAATCATAAATTAAGATTGACACTTATCAATATATCATGACCACTTAAATATTAGAAATGTCAAAATGATTTAACTCAACCTAATTTATCTAATTTTAATTATGAATTAGAATTGTAATTTATAATTATTATCGATATATTAAAAATTTAATGTGACATATATAAAGAGCAGTAAAAAAAGAAAATAAATTTAATTTAAGTTGGACTTAATTTAAAGTTAAAGAAATTTAAGGATCAAATATAAGATATTTAATCTTAACAAAATTAAATTATAATTATAATTAAGTTAGAATTTAATTAAAATAATAATTAAAAAACTTTAAGAGTTTTTTATGAATAAAAAAAGATACGTGAAAGTTAACACTTATATCTTTTTTTAAAAATGTTTGAGTTATATGAATAGTTTGTGATTGATGGTTAGAGAAGAAATTCTTTTACAAGAATTCGAATAGCATACGATTTCAATTTTTTGATTTATAATTTATAATTTTAAAATTTAAAAAATTAACTTCTCATCATTGCGGTCATAATTCCTTCAAAACTTTGTTGTACTTCCTATTCAGTAGAAAAACCCCCTTCATCAAACTTTGTCATCCTTTTATTGAATTATTGAGGTTGATTCTTCTTTCAAAAAAAAAAAATCTTTTGTTACTTTTAATTTCAGTCAATTCCCATGTAACTGTTTTGTTTTCCTTTCGACTAGACAGACAAGAAGAAGGCCCTTTTGAAGAGCAGATACAACATAAAGAAAAAGGTCATCAAGCAAGTGAACGGGAATCTTGATGGGCTTAAAATATACAGCAAAACACAAGGCCACTAACCACACATGAATAGGCTTGGAAGCAGGCACAAGTTCTTGCTACAATTTTATAACACTGGCAAAAGGATCTCGTCTCGAAAAGCTTCCCGACCCCTTTGCTTTATTGCAGTTGGCGTGGCTGAGCTGTGAGACATAATGATAATGGTCATATACAAAAATGGCCTTTCTCTAAGCTTTATTGGCCTACCATTGCCATGGCGTGCCAGGTTATGGAATTCCTTTTCTTCATGACACAATCAACTTAAGTCTCTCTGTCGACTTCACCATTACACCTTGGATGTGTCTTCTCACTGACTACTTATTCAATTTCTCTCTCGTCTTTTGTAGAGAGAAATGGAGACCAAAATGACCCTCGTGTCAACTAAAACATTTAGGGACTTTTAACTTAAATCTTTTTGAGATATTTCCCTTAACAGTTTGACCATCTGAAGAAGATGTAATTTCGGATTATTGAACCTTCAACCTTGGAATTTGACAAAGTTGATGAAGACATAACTTGTTTAATTCAGAACTATCATTATCATTTGGACGCTGCCTGGTGCCAGCAAGCGTATTCTTGTGTTGCGTGGCGGTGATCCGATGAATGTACAGTGGACTTAGCTGGTCACTCCGAAAGCAAATCTTACGGTCCCCACAAAATTTGAACCTCTTAAGTTTTTAGATTAGGGAAAGAAGAGAATAAACAGTAAATAACTAAGACGCATATTTTATTTTATGGCACGGATTGATTCCATATTTTGAAGTCAATTAATCAGTCTTGATAATCACGCAATCCTTACACCTTCACAATCTAGATATCAGTTTAAGACCCGAACTGTGCATCATGTCATTCATCGGATTGGATCAACGGTTAAGTTCTGAGTTTGAAAACACAAACACTGCTACGAATGTACCATGTACGTGTACTATGAACCTATGATAGAAGCTTTGTAATTGTAAATGAATTTAAGACTTTGGGTTCTATAGAGTAGTAGCAGGAGGATGAAGTCCTGTGTTTAGACTGCATTTTTAATCAATGTGATGACGTGGTCAACTTGAAGTGTCTTGTACTCTTTCACTATATTTATACTATTTCTTATCCAGAAGGCGATGTCACCCTTAGAGAAAGGTTAGTCCTTGCCTACCCCAACAACTAATATGGATGACTTTATGGTTATTGTTTCAAATATCAATGTCAATTCAATCATTTCCTCCTAATAAATACATTTCAATTTTTCAAAGAAGGCATGCTCAAGTATCACATTATAAAAAAAAAAACTTAAAACACAGAAGTCTAGCATAAGCTAGTAAACTTATGTCTGTTCTATAACTATTTGATCAAATCCATGAAAACTAGTGTAATAACTCGCATCATTGATCTTTGTATGTTTTCAACCCCCGTTAATTCCAAAATTTAGGAAGGTGAACAAGTATCATTACGTAATTTTTCTCGTATACTTTATTATAGGATACTATAGTATGCAAGAGTTTTTTTTTGTAAGAGGTGAAAGAGAGTCATCAATTGTACGTAACTTTTTTTTTATATTTTACTAATTTAGTAGACAAAGCTTCTTTTTTATTAAAAATTATTAATTATACGCAACTTTCTCTTTAAATTTTATTTCTATGTAATTTATTTTAAAACTATCCTAATATATAAGACTTTTTGCTTTGTGCAAATTGAGAGAATTATTAATTGCACGCATCATTTTCTTTATATTTTAGAAAAAGGTGTTTTAATATATCGAATCCGAAACTTTCCCATCAAATAAAATTTCTTCTTGCTGGCAAGGGAAGATAAACTCAACCCTTTCCCTAACCTTAGTTTAGCTTTTTTTCTCGTTCTACCAAACGGAGAACAATATGATTATGGCCTATGGGTTCACTTTTGATAATGTTTGAAAAGGTCAAAAAGAAATGAGAAAGAAAACCAGTTGAGCTTCAGCATTGAAGTTGGTATTACCGAACAGTTAATAACATATATTTGTAATTTAAACAACTCTTGTTGATTTTTTAACAATTTTATTTACCCTAATCTTCTATCTATTATTAAATAAGAAAGTTTAACCCACTAAAAATAGAAATAAAATGAAAATGGACACATATTCAAAGAGCAGCCCAAAATTTTCAAAGTGGTCTAGGGTCAAGTTCAGCTACCGTGTTGGTTAAGCCGGTGACCGCTCTGGACGACGACTTCGTGTCAGTACTCAGGAACCTGAGCTTTAAAACCCCCCTTCCTCCAGCAATAATTAAGCTTGATCAGACGGCTGAGATTGACTCATCTACTCTAAACCGGAGAATAAGTCCACTTCATGCGAGCCAAGTTATTGAGAAAAATAGAGTTGTGGACCAATCATCTTCGTAGTTGGTAAAGTAAAATATTCATTTTTTAAATTAAACCAACGGAACATTTATCCCAGTCCCAGCCATATAATACCTTTTTTTTTTTTGGTGATATACACTTACGCTCTTAATATTTTATTGGTCATGAGAACAGCTACTATTTGTTCTTTATAAGAATTAAAAATAAGCTTTTATAAAAACTGGTTGAGTCAGTGTCCTTTCTATCCTTAATTAGAATTAGATATCAGCTGTTCAAAAATGCTGCAAGTTATTAGAGATGACATTGGTCTGACTTATAGCTCGACTCCCAGCCTGATAAGTCACGACCAGACCTTATATATTTTTTAAAAAATATAAAACGAGGTAGATTTTTACCAAATTACGTTATTTTGTGTACGGGAGGGAAATTTTGCCATTCCTACTGATTATATTATTTTTGTTTTCATAATAACATGTAACTCATGTCGTGAGTCACAGACAAGACATGTTTTTCTCGTTTGCTCAACGAAAACGGTCGGCAAAAGTGACAAAAAAAGTTAGGGAATGATTAACAAAATTAATAAACACAATGATAAATCAAAACTAGTAATTAATAAAATGTGTCATTTTATTATTTTTGTTAATTATAAAATTGAAAATATGATTAATAATTAAAGATAGTTTGAAAAAATAAATAATAAATTTTAACTATAATTAATAAGTATATATTTCCTACCAAAATATCAAGGTCATTAAAAAAATCATTTCAGCATAATCACAATGATCTTTCGTATTGATGATTCCCCTTAATAAAGCCAGATTATTTTACCATTAATAATCATATCCATATAAATAATAATAATTATAATAAATAACAGATAATAACACGGAATTTTCAAAACCCCTTCATTTTCTCAACTGAACCCCGCGTTTTCACTTCCTTCCCTCCGGTCTCCTGCTTGCCTTTTCTCACGTACGATCACCGTCTCATTCAACAAAACCATCTTTAACACTGACCAGTTCCTCACCTTCTTTAAGGTTGTTGTGTGTGTGTTTGTGTGTGTGTTTTTTTTTTCTTTTTTTTGGTTACATAAGACCAACAATGGGAAACTGTAACGCCTGTGTGAGAGCAGACGCCAACTCGGACTCCAAAACTCACCCAACAAACCAAACACGCAAGCAAAAGAAGTCCAAGGAACGAACACCCAACCCGTATGCTAATGACCTGACTCGTTCTCCGGCGGCTCCGATCCGGGTTCTCAAAGACGTTGGCCCACTCAACCACCAGCCTCGGATCGGCGATAAGTACGTTCTCGGACGTGAGCTGGGCCGCGGCGAGTTTGGGATCACGTATCTGTGTACGGACCGTGAGACTAAAGAAGCGCTCGCGTGCAAGTCCATTTCGAAGAGGAAGTTACGGACCGCCGTGGACATAGAGGACGTGAGGAGGGAGGTGGCGATCATGTCGACTTTGCCGGACCACCCTAACATAGTGAAGCTTAAAGCGACATATGAGGACTACGAGAACGTTCACTTGGTTATGGAGTTGTGTGAAGGTGGTGAGCTTTTTGATAGGATAGTGGCGAGAGGGCATTATAGTGAGAGAGCTGCGGCGAATATTGCGAGAACTATTGCAGATGTGGTGAGGATGTGCCACGAGAATGGGGTTATTCATAGAGACCTGAAGCCTGAAAATTTTCTTTTTGCTAATAAGAAGGAGAATTCGGCGCTTAAGGCTATCGATTTTGGCCTGTCGGTTTTCTTCAAGCCAGGTGTGTACTTATAACCATGTCTCTGGGTTTGTCAGTTTAATTTAGAATTCTTTTACATGGACCTTACTTGTGTTTCTGGAGACTAAGTTATTATTTGCATCGTGTATCGGGAGTTTTGATTTTAATTCGCGCGTCCTTTATATTGCTCTCTGGTTCTTGGTATTCTGCCAGCTAGAGTTTCAAATTTGTTGGTGATTTTTGCTTAGTGGAGTCCGTTATAGTTTTCTTCTTCTTCTTCTTCTTCTTCTTCTTCACAGTCGTGTCTCTTCTTTTGGGTCTTTGTTTCTAAGTTCTGGTTTTGTATAGCAGGGGAGAAGTTTTCGGAGATTGTGGGGAGTCCCTATTACATGGCACCTGAAGTCCTAAAGCGGAATTACGGACCTGAGGTTGATGTGTGGAGTGCTGGTGTTATCCTGTATATTCTGTTGTGCGGCGTTCCTCCCTTTTGGGCAGGTATTCTCCTTAGTCCGCAATATTGTTGTCGATGTTAAAGTTTTCGTAAGGAATTGGACTTCTGAAGTTGTCTTCTTTTATTTATTGCGTCAGAGACTGAGCAGGGTGTTGCTCTCGCAATTTTGAGGGGGGTGATTGATTTTAAAAGGGAACCTTGGCCTCAGATTTCAGATAGTGCAAAAAGTCTTGTTCGACAGATGTTAGAGCCGGATCCAAAGAAGCGCTTGACTGCTCAGCAGGTTCTTGGTAAGTCAGGATATGGTCTTCTTGTGATCGATTGTTTGTGAATTTGTTGCTGGTGTCTTCATTCGTAGTCCACATGTGGCTAAAGAAACCCTTTCCATGCAGAAATTGAAGTTAGAACTACTACATGATTGTTGCTGTTATGGAACCTAGAGCTCTGTTTAATGTAATATAGCTTAGCTCCTTATATCCCAGGGGTTGTAAGATTTAAATACGAAATATGATGTGTCCGGAATTAAAAATCTTGTTCTTTCCAGGATCAAGAGATGTAGTTCTTTGAAGTTTTTGTTTGTTTGGTTCTTGTCATTGTATGTGTGTGTTCTCAGAAGGTTTATCAACCAGTAGGGCTTGTCTTTCTAAGGAGGTGTCCCTGCATTTTGCTTTCTCTTTCTTTGCAGAGCATCCATGGATACAAAATGCAAAGAAAGCATCAAATGTCCCATTAGGTGATATTGTGAGGTCAAGGCTCAAGCAGTTCTCGATGATGAATAGGTTCAAGAAGAAAGCATTGCGAGTAGGCATCTCTGGTTTATTTATTATCTGCTTAAGTTCTGATGATAGTAACCTTATTATGCAGCTTGGTTAACAATAAATTGATGTGTTTTTCACAATTTAATGCCACAGGTAATTGCAGAACACTTATCTATTGAAGAGGTTGAATTAATCAGAGATATGTTTACTTTGATGGATACTGATAATGATGGCAAAGTGTCATATGAGGAACTAAGGGCTGGTCTTCGAAAAGTTGGTTCTCAGTTGGCCGAACCTGAGATAAAGATGCTGATGGAAGTGGTAAATTCTAATATCACTTTCTTTGTTTGCATTAAGTATTGGACACTCAGATAATTTTGACTTGCATCTTGTAGTTACTTTCTCCTGGTACATTTTCACTAATTTAGGATCATTTCTGGTGCTGGATAGTAATACCTTGTTTAAGTGGTGAATTGCGAGATGAAGTCTAGATTTT
The DNA here is from genome assembly GCA_027123815.1 of Erythroxylum minutifolium. Lineage (NCBI taxonomy): Eukaryota > Viridiplantae > Streptophyta > Magnoliopsida > Malpighiales > Erythroxylaceae > Erythroxylum > Erythroxylum minutifolium. The sequence continues at coordinate 24,118,052 of JAOTJB010000007.1, read as the reverse complement.
CCAGTTACTGAAACTTGTATGAGCTGGAAAATTCTTAGGAGTTTTTAGTTGTCGATATTCTCCTTTTTTCTTTGGAAAGGGTTGAGCATTTTCCACCAACACCATGGTTATAATTAACATCCTCAGTTATTGTTTTTAGTTCACAAAGATGCCAACTTTTGCCTATTACTGCAGTAGAATTTCCGTTGTCACTTGATACAAGGGTTGAAAATTTGATGACTTAAAGCATTTAGATGCAAACTGAATTGCCTATATACTTGCTACTTAAGAATTAAAAAACTATTGCTTGCCATGAAAATTGAAAGGCACTATCTTCTCCTTGATCAAAATATGTAGGTATTGATATTTTGTAGAATACAACATTCTGTATTTGTAGTAGAGCTATTATGCTGGTTTTAACTGTTTGAAGCTCTCGTTGTGGAATTATTACCAATGATAAATCAACGGTTTCATTCAACGCTGTTATTTTTAAAGAAATAATATTTACTAGTTCTTTTGCTGTTTGTTCTGAAGTTTTGTTGAATGTTAATTTGTGCTTCTTGTTTAGGCTGATGTTGATGGGAATGGGGTGCTCGACTATGGCGAATTTGTTGCAGTGACAATTCACTTGCAGAAGATGGAGAATGATGAGCATTTTCGCAGGGCTTTCATGTTTTTTGATAAGGATGGAAATGGTTATATTGAATTAGATGAGCTACGAGAGGCATTAGCAGATGAATCCGGTGAAACTGATAATCATGTGCTCAATGATATCATGCGTGAAGTTGACACTGACAAGGTATGAGCTTTTGAAAAGAATTGGAACTGTCAACAGAATAGTTGAAATCTCTCTCTCTTTTCTTTTTTTTTTTAATCTGTTCACCTGCTTGACATTCACTTTTTTTTAATCTGCTCTATACTCCAGGATGGGTGTATAAGTTATGAAGAGTTTGTTGCTATGATGAAAACCGGAACGGATTGGAGAAAGGCATCTAGGCAGTATTCAAGAGAGAGGTTCAAGAGCTTAAGCCTTAATTTGATGAAAGATGGTTCATTGCATCTCCATGATGCAGTTACTGGGAAATCTATTGCTGTCTAAATTTGAGGGATTCATACTCTTTTTTTTTCTTTTAATTCGATTGTGCTCGCTGAATATTTCTGTCCTATAATCGGCACATTCCATACACAAGGAATACCGGCTTCTGAAATTTCACTGGAATGCAAGATTTAGGTGGTGGATTGAACATTGGTGAACTTCAGCTAGAAGAACTTGATTGGCTTATCCCGCTAGAGCCTGGGATTATCAAACTTCAGCAGCTGGTCTTGTGGTGGCATGTTATGGTAGTTTTGAAGTTAGTGTCAAGAGATTTCTTGTATATTTGTATTGCCAAGTGAGTAATTTAGATGATTGTTTTGGTGCAGAAACAAAATTGTATCAATGTGATTTCTGAAGGCAATGCCAATGCCAAGGTTTATTAGATTCTCTTGAAGGTTCGTTGTCACTTGTACAGGTGTCGACTTTGACTTTCTATATTACCTTTTCATTTCTTCCACTGTTGTGTTCTATTTTTCTTCAAGAATCATTTTCGTCTAGAATTGCCTGTTAACTGGTCAAACTTGGTTCTCCGCCAAACTTTCAATGCCAAAGGGTCCAGCCCAGTACCACTTTTATGAACATCAGACAACAAGAGGCACGTACTGTTCGCCTAACCAAATCCCATTTTTAAAATTAAATTAAAATGTATGAACCTGCCACGTCATTATTAGCATTGCACGTGCCGGTCTACTTGGGGACTGAAGCTTGATTTCTTGCTCACAGTTAAACCAACCAACAAACTAACTCCTGTAGTCTGTAGGACCCAATAACTGTCAGAGAAACGCTACTCACATCCTCCGCTCCGATCACCGAGCAGCCGCCATAAGCTTACATATATCAACATTCCAATAAGGATATATATACATAGAAATGTGTGAAGATTACTACAAGATCCTCGAAGTGAATCGGAACGCCTCCAACGACGATCTGAAGAAGGCCTACGACCGACTCGTCGGTATATGGCATCCGGATAATGTCCCGTCGCCGTTGAGAAGGGAGGCGGAGGTTATGTTCAACCAAATTTCGGAAGCCTTCAGCGTGCTCAGCGATCCACAAAAACGCCAGAATTACGATCTCTTCGGCGAGGAGGTGTCGAAGACTGATCCGTTCCAGTTTTCTTGGGAGGATGTTGACGAGGAATATTTTTCATTGGAGAACGCCGGAAGAGGGCATCGTGGGCTAGGGTGTGTTACGGATAGGATAAGGGTGAAAAAGGCTGCGGCCGAGCAGCAGTTACTGTGTAGCTTGGAGGAACTGTATCAAGGAGCCAAGAAGGAGATGACGATTTCAAGAGACATCCTTGACAATTGTTGGTACGTATGTTGTTTCTACTTAACTTTGTACTCTTTACGATGGTTCTAAGTAAGTTTACATACATAAAAGAATCTATTTCTGTTTGCAAAAGTATACATTTTCTTGACGAGCTAAAAGCATCAATTTATTCAAGAAGTTCGCAGTTTATTCAGAAATTTACATCCATTGTGTGTGGAAAGTTCTATTCTTGCATCTAATGAGTTAAGGAATAAGAAGTTGGCTTTTGGGTTCTTGGTAGGAGTCACTCTTGCGCCATCTCTTGTGATCAACTATTGGTCCTGAAGCGAGTTCGCTTACCCTTGTCAAAGAAGTTAGAAAACTTTTTAACCTGAAGACAAGGGATTGAAGTGTCGGCTGCAAGTTTGTGTTGAAATTTGCACCTAAATTATCACGTTGACGTATTATCCAAATATTTTCTTCCTGGCTTAGTTACATCAATAGCTAACTAAGCATCTTAAACTATCTTCTCCATGAGCAACCAACAATTTGGAGTGATAGAACCTGTTTCTGTTTCTTCTAGAAAAGATAACGGGAGGTTAAAGTTGACCTATCAAGATATTTATCTTGATCTCATGTCAGGCGGGTAAACTTAGTTCCTAGTAGCTTGTACGTACCATGCTTTGCTCCGGAATTGATCTTTTGGGTGTCTTATTACTGTTGGAATTGATTTCTGGAAGATCAAAAAGGGTTGGAGAAGCAATTAGAGTGGCTCCCTGGTTTTAAGAAGGGTGTAAAATAGCAACTCAGTACCATAGCAGCTTTGAATAATTAATTATACATTCTGTTTATGTAGGAAACAATAGGAAAAACATTTGTGCTCTAAAGAAAACGAAGATGTAAGCCGTTTAGTCTCGCCTTGCCTTTGCTTTCTTGCAATAGACGGGCCATAATAAGTTGACCTGGTTATAACAGAAACGAGTTTGTGTGCCGAATCGAGTGATCAGATCAATCCAAAAATTTCGCCTTGTTGCATCTATATGAAAAAAAGAACATTAATAAAATGGTTTTCTCTTGATGTGATGTGATGTGATGTGGTGAAGTTTGTAACTATCGGCGTCTGCCTTGGACTCGGTGTATATGAATAATTCTCTGCAGGGCTGTTCAGACTATTGAGGAAACACTGACGATTGAGGTAAAACCTGGATGGAAGCGGGGCACAAAGATCACTTTTCCTGAGAAGGGTAGCCTAGAACCTTTCGGTATTCCCACGGATCTCGTATATGTGATAGATGAGAAGCCACACGCTATATATAAGAGAGATGGTAATGATCTGGTAGTGAACCGGGAGATAACACTGGTGGAGGCCCTTACCGGTAAGTGCATAGAGTTGACTACCCTGGATGGAAGAAACCTTGTGATCCCACTTACAGATGTTGTGAAGCCAGGACATGAGATCATCTTGCCGAATGAAGGAATGCCAAATTCAAGTGAACCTGGAAAAAGGGGAAATCTGAGAATCAAGATTGTCGTAGCTTACCCTTCAACACTTACTGCCAGACAGAAATCTGAGCTCAGAAGAATTTTTGACGGAGCTTCAAAATGAGTATGGATTATTTTCGTCGTGCAGTTGTATACATGATGTCTGCATGGTTGTTCTTTTGTAGAATTTATATGCTCTCGTCACCCTAGTTGTAGGTAGAGATAGCTTCTCTTCTCTTCTGGATGCTTTTCTACTTGGAAGACATAATTTTCTTGTCGTACAAAAGCTCTCGAGCATAGTGAATTTGTTTTTGTGTACAAACATGGTGAATTGGTATTCATTTTTCCTAACCGAAATTGAAGAAAGCGAGGCACCAAACTGTAGCATGTTACGTAAAATAATCTTTCACGGGAGCCCGGAGTGGCGTGCACTTGAAAAGTAGCCAACAGAAGCATAGTTTTCATTGTAGTGTGATTAATTTGTTAATTTTCTTCGAGGTTATATAATTTTGACTTAGAAATTATAAATAATGAAAGCCAGAATAACTATCAAAATTCGTTGGTAATGAAATAAAGTACTTTTGTTATTTGTTAAGAAATTAATTTTTATTATAATTGTTTTCTTTAATTTTGAAGAAAAATCAGAAAAAGAGTTAAAGATATTTTACAGAAAAAAGAGAGACAAATGCAGAAGAAAAAAAAGGATGGTTACGAGTTGATTTTTTAACATCTTAAACTAACTGGCAGCAAATTAACAGATGGTATGAAATTGAGAAATTGGGTTTTGGAGGTTGAGTGGCTGCAGTCCAGTAATCAAGCTATAGATATGAAGGAAGCGGATGAGTATCCATGAATAAGTGTCAGATTGCGACACTATTGCATGACTTATTCTAAAATGTTATTTCAGTAGCGTGAGTATAGGAAGAGAGAGAGAAAGATTTCCTAGCATATAGACGTAATTTTTGGATCCAGCCCCCTAACAAATCCTAACCAGATGGTTGGAAAAGCATACTAAACTGATGCTCTTCTGTTCGGGTTCATATTATTATTGCACTAACCACTTCAACCTTTTGTGACGGATTCCCCTCGGTTGACACATAGAGCTCTAGTCACTAGTCCAGAGTGATCTATATAAGAAGCCACAATCCTGGAGATTCCTTTTCATAAATTCTAAGGATTGTAGTTCAATGTGTTCATGACTAGACAAGAACAATTGTAGCTTCAACTAATGGCTGAGATGGGAGATGCAATAGATCAATTGTCTTCACTTGAGCAGAATTGTCGGTCCCGTCCTCCTGCTAAGAAGTCAGGAGGATGGCGAGCCATAAAGTACATCCTTGGTAATTCTCTCAGGAATGCAGCTACATTGCATGCTTTAATAGACACCCACCAGGATTTAAACTCTCTCTCTATTGTTTGGTGTGCTGCTCTGACGGGTGTTTTCCTTTTTTCATTGTTGTAAAAGGAACGAGTCTTTTGAGAAGTTAGCTTAATCTAAAGAAGACATCAACCTCTTGTTCTTCTTCTTTCCTTCTTCATTTTCATCATATAAAAACCTAGTTTCTCTACTTCCTTCTTCTATCAAAACTAAAGAGTAATAAGGTTTACCTAACAAAAAAACTCAGCTGAAAATCTTCCTTTTATCTTTTTTTCCTTGCTCTTTCTTCTTCTTTCTCCTTGCTTCAGTTTCTCCTTCTCTCTTTCTAGGTTCTTCCATAACTCTCTCCTTCTTTTCTTCCTTAACACAACTCCTCTCTTCTTTGTCTTATTAACTTAAGACAAAATTTTTGATTTTCTAATTTTGCCCTTCCTTATAAAAGCAATTTCCTACTAACTCCTTCACTTTATTTTTTAATTCTTCTTTTTAATTCATACCACCATATAAAATTCATAATATACCATATTAAACTCCAAAAATTTCTAATTCAAGAATTCTAATCTATTTTCATGCTTGATAGTTTAATAACATAAATTAAAATAAAATAAAAATATAAAAATCCTAAAAACGGGATCCAACAGGTTTGGCAAGAGGCTCTGGGTCAATTGATGGAGAGACTAACAATGTCGCTAACATTGTCTCTATGGATGATGATTTTACTTTATAAAAGGGGGCAAGTACATCCTCATAACATGCCACTGATCCTAAAGTTGCCATGATGGAGAATGTGTTACTGTTAGCAGGTCCACAAGTTTGCACACAGGCATTAGTTTGGCATTGATGCAAGGTGTTTGGTGGAATTTATGTCGATAGCTGATGAACTTCTAGGAAAGCTAAAAATGGGAGTTACACCATAATTTTTTTCAGTAAGGTTATTTTCGACATGTGCCAAAGTGAAAGGCTTGGAATTGGTTTATTCTGAGTGGGTATGCTTTTATGGTGGAGCATGATGCTTTGAAGCATGATAATTCTCTACATTGAGAGTTATGTTATTTTCAGGAGATCTTCATTGAGGTGGAGTGTCGTTGTGGGATCAACCAAGTTTTGGCTCCTTTGTTTGTCCCATATTGGTTGAGGAAAACAATTGGGGCAAGGCTCTTACCTATATAAGGAGTGTGTTACCTCTTTGGTTAGGTGCACCAATACAAAGTCAGAGATTTATATAACAAATTTTGACTCTAGTTAAATTTTCTCTTTTGAGGTGAGAGTTAGAGAGTTTATTTTGGGTATTTCTTTGTAGGTATATTGGTGTATTAGGGTACTAGGTGAGAGAAAAAATTATGCTATTGTAAGAATTTTTCATATAGTAAATTTTCTTCTCAGTGCCCGTAGTTTTTTATCTGGTTTAGGAGTTTTCACATAAATTCTCTTATGTTGTTATTATTTTTCTATTTTCTGTTATTTTTATCTATAAAATATCCTTGGATGTGGGTTTGGAAGGTCTAAATTCACAACATCTTTTGCATAAAAGAACCTTTTGTATTTGTGAAATTGAGATAATACTGAGCCCTCCTTGTTTCTTTGATAAAGAAATGTCGGTCCATTTCACCTTGGCATTCTTACCATTTTCTATTTGTCCTAACCACAAGAAAGCTTTAAGAATTCTAGCAATTTCCTTGATAATCCTTTTGGCAATACAACATATACAGACCAATGACTATGCAAGCTATTCAATACCAAAGTGATGAGAGTCAACCTAGCTATTATTGAGAGAAAACGATTATGCCAAGCAATGATCCTTTCTTTGATATTCTCAATCAAGGAATGAATATCTGAAATTGGCACTCCCAAATATTTGAAAGGAGGGGTGTGTATTCTAAAGCCCACAATACTACTAATTGCCTCTTTTTGCAGACATGACATTACCCTTCTCCATAGTCACCCTTAAGCCAGACCATTCTGAAAAAATATGCAAGATACTTGTCAAAACTTTGATGGAATGAGTGACTGTACTACTGAGGAGCATTAGATCATCTACATAGATCAAATATGTTAACTTGAGTTGTCCACATTTATGGTGGAATTGGAATATTCCATTATTGTCAAGAAGCTTGGAGATCAATCTAGATATCCCTTCCATTGATAATCTTATTAAACAACAAGCAGATGATGGCTCTATCAGTGGATTATATTAGTTGTTAGTTGACTCTATCAGCGGTTAGCTGACATCAAATTAATATAGCTGATATGACCAGCGGATAACATCAATTGTTTATTTAAAGATGTTTGGTAAAATTAGTTATTTAGTATTAATTGTTTATATGTAAAATGACTTATGAAAACATGACTTTAAAAAAGGATTTGTAAGGACATGAGCATTATATCTTAGTTTTTTAATATTTTTATAAGAATTTAGATAGAGCAAAAGAAGTCAACATCATCATTTAAAACAAAAGTTTATAATAATTTAAGAACAACATCTAACTGCCATTAAACTAGAAGTAATATTATCACGAATAGTTGTCATCTCTTGAGTTCTCAGTTCTTCAACACCTTCTTATGTAGAATTAACTTCAATATCTTCAAATATATCTGGAGGTACAAATTCAAAATCTTGATCGATGATGTAAACTTCTTTGGTTAATACACTACTAATCTCACCATTTTAGATAGTAGCTACTAACAAAATTAAGTTTGAATGTGCGATTAAAAGAATGAAATTTATCTGAATAGGATAAACTTATCTCTATTTCTATTTCTATTTCTATCTCTATCTCTTTAATAATTTGTAATAACTTTTAGACACAATTGTCTTTTCGTCCTTTAATTTTTCAGTCAATGTTTGAAAATGTTCCTCATAGTAGCATTTTTAAAAATAGCGGGTTGAGTTCATTCTACCAATTTAATCCACTAATTACCGAATATGATTATTGAGTGTTCGATGTGAAACAGCCAAATATGTCTTAATCTGCCAAAAAGTAGCTTATCAGTTATTTGCTGAACAAGACCAATGACTTGTTATTCCAATGCCGGTTCTTCTTTGTTTGAAAAGTTGGCCGACCGTCAAACATGTCTCACCGCTATGACGACATGATTTTTGACATTCCAGATTTTCGGTCAATGTTGTCTCTACGTCGGAGCAACATATTCACCTGCAAATTGGCTATGTTTCTTCCACTTGTAGCTTCTTAGTTGACGTGAAACGTTTATTAAAATAATTTTTTGTTTTTATTAGTTTATTACTTGAGTTACTTTCTTATTTCAATAAGTTTTTCAATTGTTTTGATTTTCTATTTTTATAGGTTTTTATTTGTTTAAAATTTTTTTCTATAAAGTTCGTATTTGTTCTTAATTTTCCCTTTTGTTTATTATCAAGATTACTTTTTAGATCGTTCTTCGATTTTCACGCTGCCTAGGTCTTGTCATTATCTCTAGTTGAAGACTTAAGTGGTTTCTCGTTAATTAAACGTACGACACGGGAATGTCTGTGTCTGGATTCTGTGTTTTATCTTTCTTTACCTGCTACATGTAACTAGTCTCATTGTCATTACAAAGTCACCGAAGTTTGCAGTTCTCCCACTTTTCCTGTTAATAACATATTGGAATTGCAGAAGGTTGTGATCTTTTCTCCTTTTTGTGATTTGGGATTCTGCTCATTTTGTCATCTGTGCATTCGATTCTTGTTTAGCTATTGGTTTTAGTTTTCTCTTTCGTTTGTTGCTCTTTAAATTGCATTTGGTCTTGGGTGTTTTAAAACTGCAAGAATTTAGGACCAATCCTAGGAACGTAGTTAACTTTTTCGGTTTCTTATTGTGCCATTTCCTCGAGATTTATATTTTAGGATCTGGGATCCTCGGATCTTACATCTTAGGTTAATTTTTTATGGTATATTCTCTTCCGCAATATCAGTTTCCAACTCTCCACAGTTCTAGGGGTTGTGACTTCATATTTCAAGCTTTTAGCGGGCTTTAGGCTGAGACTATTTGCTTCTCGTCTCCATCATCTTTTTGCCTCGCCGTTGTATTTTTGCAGCCGATTTTAACCTTTTCAATTAATCTCTCTATGTATTGATCAATTTGTTTGTAAACCAAAATCTCTATCGATTGTGGCTTTCAAAGTTTAGCTTCTGACTTTGCAGCTTCATTTTTCTTATAGAAGTATAAAGCACTAAATTGGGAAAACCTTGCCCATTTATTCCTTAACAATAAACATAATTAGGGTTTCTGTTTTGAATTAGTTTTCCCTTTTTAGAAATTGTCGTGGAATGCAATACCTTTAATGGTTTGATTTTCTTCTTTTTGCTTTTCAGCTTCATTGTCACCTTGAAACGGTTGATTTTCAACTCCTTTATACTATAATGAGTGAAGAGATTTCATCTCCAGTCTTCGATTTTAAGCTTTTTCTTGTCTGTGTTTGCCTTGCTAAAATCTATATATCCACAAATTTTTGATCTTCGATGTATTGGGCTTCAGAATATGCATCTAATAACTTGGCTTGCAGAAATCACTATATTGACAAAAGGCTTCGTCTCCACCTTTCTCCTTGATGATTCCCTCTTGCTCGCCAATCGCTGCTGCCTTATATTTCTTCATCTCTATATTTATTTCTATTAACTTAGTGGAGATATCAGATTATATATGTAGGGCTTGAGACTTGGGGTTTTATTTAGGAGCTACTTATGAGTCTTTTTATTTACTTTTGTGATTCTTTTTCTTCTGCTATTCATTTGCTTTGCTCAGAATAATGTAGAGGTTTACAATATCTTTGGGAAACACTAAATGTTTTTTTTGCATATCAAGGAGTCCATAGAGTCAATCTTTTGACAGTGTTCTTTTATATTTTGTTTTTCATTCGTTATTTTTAGTCTTTGACCTTTACCTTCATGGCTCTATAGCTCTTTTGCAAGTTTTCTAGAATATTAAGAAAGGTTTTTTTATTTCTTGTTGGTAGAGTTGAATCTTATTCCTAGATATATATATTTGTACTGACTATTGTTTCCATGATTGTTTTCGTTCTTCCTTTTTATTGTTGTTATTTATTTCCCTTTTATTTAACTCTTTTTAAGCATTAATTGTTATTTCTTTTCTCAAGTAGTATTAGCATCATTTGGGGCTTTATTTTGCTTGGCTTGTATAGCTTGTGTTGGGCGTTAAGGTATGAATGATTGCTTTGACTTCTAATGATAGCCCTAGGGCTAGTCCTGCGAAGTGTTTTATGGCTAAGAGGAGAGAAGATGTTGACTAATTGTGGATAGGTTCCTAGAATATCATGACTCATACAAGGAAATTATTGGAATTATTAGAGATTTTAGTTAAATATAAGCTTCATATAACGTGTATCTAAGGCTATGTTTGGTTAGAAATAAAGTTTCTAATGGAATGATTTATAATGGAGTGGAACATAAATGAATGTAATATTAGAAAATTGTTGTTTGGAAGGGATGAAAGAGTTCATAATGTAATGTAGTAAAATATTGTTTAGATGAAGGGTTTATAATGTAATAGAATGTAAAGTTGTTTATTATTTTATATTCCATCCTAAACCCCCCAAATGGGAGGTTTTTCATTTTTACTGTTTAGGATAGAATGAGATGGAAGGATGTAATAAGAAACCCTCCTCTTCCATCTCATTCCATTATAAAACCTCCTCCCAAATGATGGAATAATATTACATTCCATTCCATTCCATTATAAAAACCCCCATCCAAATATAGCCTAAAAGAAAAAGTAGATAGGGACTAAAATGAAAGAGATTAATGGGTTTAAATTTTGGTATTTAGGGTATTCGAGGTAACAAAATAGTGTAGTTATCTTGATTTTCAAAGAAGTAATACATCGTGTTGTGGAGGTGAAGAGAACTAATGATAAGATTTTGTCTTTAAAGAGTATAGTGAATATGTTATTTTTAAAGTGATGTATGCTTTTACACCTTAAGTAGGGTTGTAAGAACAACTTAAGCATTAATTCTAGAAAGAGCTAGATGAGATGATTTAATAGATTCTTCCTAATAAGAAGTTATTTTAGGAGGAGACTTTAATGGCCATATAAGGGTGACCTCAAAAGGGTATTCTTGTGCTTATGGGGTGTTTCAAGTACAGAGATAGAAATGACAATAGGAATGCTTTATTGGACTTTTTAGTAGAAGTAGTTGATTTGGTAATAACTAACTTTTTTTTAGAAAAAAGAGGAGCACTTAGTGACTTTTAGGAGAAGAACCGTGAAGACTTGTGAACTTAGCATAGATTGTTGGTTATGGATCTTATAATTAAGGGTTAGAAAAATAAGAGAAATTCTCATAGGTGTACTAGAGTTATTAGTGGAACCTAAAATGGAACACTGTGGAACAAATTAAGGATAGAATACTGTCTGGAGAGGAATAGAAACTAAAAGGAGATGCTAACCAGATGTGGGAGGGTGTAGTAGCTCTTTTAAGGAATGCAAATAATGAGGTCTTGGAAGTTTATAAAAGGCCTAGGCATACGTAGTAAGGAGTCTTGGTGGTAAAGTGAAGACATACAAGAAAAGGTAAAGATCATAAAGGCTATATAAAAGCTTTATTGGATAGCAACATGAATATAAAGATGGTAGTTAATAGAGAGAGGAAGAAGTTGGCTAAGAAAGAGGTAAAGAAGACAATCTCATAATCTAAAAATAGAACCTACAAGAAATTATATCAACTTTTGAAAATAAAGGAAGGAGAAAAAGATATATTTAAGTTAGTGAGAACTTATAAACAGAAAGAGAGAAATTTATTATGTAAAGGATTAAGTGGGACAGGTGTTCGTAGATACAAATGACACTAAGAGAAAATGACATAAATACTTCTATAGCCTTTTTAATAAAGGCAGAGATAAAAATATTTCCTTGGGTGATCTTAAAACTTTTGGGAAATATTGTAGCCTCATTCGTTGCTGATAGATCACAAGAGAAGAACTTAAAGGAGCTTTGAGGAAGATGAAGACTGGAAGTATAGTAAGACCTAATGAGCTACCCATAAAGGTGTGGAATAGCCCAGGAGAAGAAGGTCTTACTTATTTAGTCAAGCTTTTTAATGTGATCCTCAGGTCTGGAAAATGTTGAATGTGTGGAGACTTAGCACACTAATCCCTCTCTATAAGAACAAAGGAGATATGCAAAGCTATAATAATTGTTGGCCCCGGGGTCTCTATATGGATTTTATGGCGACTGCGTGTCACCATTGGGAATATTGCAATAAAATAAAATATAACATTTAAATTTAATCAAAGTCTAAACAAGAAAAATTTTGTGGTGGGACTTTTCTAATATAAGCAAATAATAATTAAGATATCATAAAATGATTTTAGACATAAAATGAAATTATTAAAAAAATGTTCTTAATATAGACAATTAATTATTATTAAGATACACAATTAATAGCTAATATCATAATAAAAGAAATAGATAATACTTATTATTTTAAATAAATAAAATTCATAGGCGAAGTAAAAATAATATCTAACAATTTAATGGAAAATTTTCCATAGCAAAAATGAACAAAGAATAAATGGTTTAGGTGTTAAAAGAATTAATAGCAATTTGGATTAAGTAAATGAAAGTCTTAATTTCAAAGAAACATAGTCACAGGCATGACTCTTGGGAGAAGGAAAAAAATCACACACCCGTGAGAGGGAGAAAAATCCTTCGAGAGTCATGATCGTACCGTGTTACGATCGCGACTTTGGACATTTTTGGGACCGTCACGGTCGCGCTTTGTCTCGATCGTGCTTCGTTGAGATCGTAATTCCTTGAAAAATTTTGGGACCTTCGTGATCACGACTCGTCGCAATCGCGACTTTCAAAAATTCAGGGACTGTCGCGATCGCATTGTGTTACGATCGCGACTGCCCAATTATACAACCTTACTTCTAAACCACATAACTTTCAATCCAGAAGTCAAAAAATTACAAACTATATATCATTGGAAAGCTAAGAAAAGGATCTACAACTTTTTTTAAGACAATTATGTCTAATTAGACCTGTATCGATACCGTTTAATCATCTAAGTAGAGGTTACCATTTCTGCTAAAACTTGGTACACCAATACAATTTCTTCAATCTTATAAAGGCCATAACTTTTTCATCTGAAGTCTAAAAATTTCGATCTTTATATCATTAGAAAGATAAAAGAATAATATACAACTTTTAGCAAGACCACTTAGCCTAATTTTACCTATATCAATGCATTTTATTCCTTAAAGTTTCATATCACATCTTTATCTTATTCTCTGTTTTTCATTCATCTAATCACAAACTTCCCTACTGCAAACTTCAAAGACCCGAACCAACATTCAATTCCATGCATACCAAAAACTCCTTTGATACACAATTTACTTCAAACAAGTCCTCAACATAGAGCCATCTTAACAGAAGAAACAAAAAAATCTGCATATATACGTACATACATACATATATCAAAAAATTTCTGCATTTCCTGTCAACTTTCATTGTCCATTTTCACTGTCAACTTGCAACAACAAAGTTGATACACATTTTCATACTTCATTTCACAATGCTATAACAGTATTATGGTTGCACAATACAAAATACATACAGTAAAATTTATGCTGACATGATTTTAAGATCATCCAAAAATGATTCACACTAACTTAGTTACAAAAATCTAAAATTCTTGGAGTTTGCCAAAAACTTTGCAAGGCTCACTTATGATCTGCTGATTCTTCACCTAAGGAGTAGAAAATTTTGGGATGAGTCGGGAAGCTCAGTGGCTAATATATTTATAGCCGATGATAATGAACCATACACAACATACATAAATATTCATAATACAACACATCATCACAAAGAACATATTAGCTGAAAGTTATCATCAAGCATAACACTCAAAGTACATCATAACTTAACACATCAAAAATGCAATGCACAACACAATGGCTCGAGAGTTCCGTGGAACGAAACGGTGAAATCGAAGTTTACACCGTGAAATAAAATGAGTCCAATTTCTCAGGATCTCGTGGCCACAAGCGGGCAGCCGGGAGAAGGCTATAAGTCATTGTGCACGTGACTAACGAAACGGGTTCCTCTCTTACCTACATAAACAAAATTTTCAATGCTTATACATTCCATCATTATTCATGCTTTCATGCTTCTTAAATTTTCTACCTTTCATTCACACAAAAGTCAGAATTTTCACAAACAACATGATATACAATGAATAAAACAAATATATTCATCATACATACACATAAACTTTAGCTCATCATCACAAAACCATAAACATATTACCCACCTATTTAACATGATATTTTTCCAAAATCAAGCTTGCTCTTCTCCTTGCTCTTGACGTCGATATTCTTGATTACCTAAGAACAAACATATGTCCATTTAATCAACACACATGTATAGAACTTTTCTTACACCTAGCTATCTATGAATAAACTTAAGCTTAACCTATTCTTGATTCTATCTAACTAAAAAAACCAAGCTCTAGTTAAGGTTTCTAAAACTCTAAAGACAACATCAACCTCTTCTTTTTCTTCTTCCTTGCTTCATCTTCATTTTCATCATATAAAACCTAGTTTCTCCACTTCCTTCTTCATTTTCTTCACATAAAACCTACTTTTTCTACTTCCTAAA
>JAOTJB010000007.1:24076988-24096381 GCA_027123815.1 Erythroxylum minutifolium | reverse complement strand
TTCTAAATAAATTAGGATAAAAATTCCAATTTTCACAGTGACTCGACATCCTCACCATTTCCCGAAAATTGTTATATGCTCCCAATATATTTGCCGCCGCTCTGTTTCTCACCACTATCTGTCCTAATTCCTCACCATCGCTCTCCTTCTCATACTACACACATCAATCGAAAAGATAGAGAGAAGACAAAAATATCTTGACGAAATACACTAGAGAAGATGACGACAATGGTCAGAGATGCGGCAGCTAGATGATGAACACACAGACGATAGACAATAGAGCAAACCTGGAGGAGGAAAACTGAAGGAAATAGCGCGCAGGTGGGGGGGAAGGGGACTCAGGTAGAGGTTTTAAGAAAACCAAAACAACGTCATTTGGTCTTAAACCAAACGACGTCGTTTTTCTCCTGAAGGTAGAACGTTAATTTTAAGAACGCCAACAGCAACGTTTTCTTTACACATGTCGCGGTTTCTATTTTGTGATGTTTTATTGATAAAATGTCGTAAAAAGTCTTACATATCCACGACAATTTCATAAAACGTCACGAAAATTTTGAAATTTTCATGACATTTTTTAAATGTCACGAAAATTATTCACAATTTGTGATGTTTTATCAATAAAACGTCGCAGATTATGTGTATTTCTTGTAGTGCATGTCTACTTTTGACATCAGCTTCCTTCCCCTCTACACCTTTCAATGGAATGATTTGTTTGATAAGTTACATGGCTAATTTAATTTACCATAGAAATATATGCTACTTTAGTGTTTAAATCCTTTGTAAATGTTTTTCACTCCTCTTACGACATATATACCTAAGAATTAAGATCGATGCATTTTGTGTGACATATAGACTACTTTAATCCGGCCCAATTAAAAGACTATAAAATAAACCCATTTTCCATGTTTTACAGGTAAAAAGACGATTTTATCCTATTCATAATTTTAATATCCAAAAATACAACCGTCTATACTTTCTTATAACATAATATTCATATACTTACACAAGTTAAATAGCAAAAACAATAAAAAGTACTTTCTAAAATACTTTTCAACTAATATTTGTTCTTTACTTCTTGCATAAAATAGAAGATTATATGGTTATTTATAGAGTTGTTAATATTAGAAATGTGAAGAGACCAAAACTCAAAAAGTTTTGTTGAAATTTGCAATGTTTTAAAAACCGGATTGAAAGTTAAACCAGTAAGACAAAATTTTAATGTTTAAAAGGTTCAACCATTATTAGACTACTATAAAATCAGCTAAAGATTAAACAAATTGAAGAAATTGAAATATGATTCAAAGAAATTGTCCTCGCCTATCAAGGAATTAAAATTTTAATTTAAAAAGATTATTAAATAAACATTAATTGATTTATTTTAGTTAAAGTTTACATTTTAATTTCCCTTTATTGCTTTCTATATAACTCTAGTTATCATTCTTAACTTCTCCAAAATCTCATACAAGAGTGACTTATTAATTACTAGTTAATTTTTCTTATAAGAAAATATTCTCAAATTAAAAGAAATGATTTATTACTTAGATTAGGTGGCTCTTAATGAAGTTTTTAAAATAATTTTCTCATCAAATATCATATAAAGTAGAAAAAGCTAAAAAATTATTTCGATTATAAAATGAAAAATTTTATTAGATATATTATTTTCATAAATACCAAGAAATTGTATTATTTTCAAAATATTCCATCAAATTAAGTTTTTTGGAAGATGAATAAAATATGTAATAATTAATATTACCTTTATATAATAAAGAATTATCTCAGATATATTCATATAGTCTGTCTCTATAAGATGACAAATAACTCCAACTAAAAACAAAAATATCAATTAACAATTATGTTTATGATCCATTAACTATAACATGTTATAAAAAGGGGTTACTATATCTTTAGATAAAACTTTTATAATCGCTACCTCTTTTCCTAAACTTAGATTCTCCTCAATTTTGAAATCAAATTCAAAAATTCATTTAGTAAACCTAATAGTTCTATTAAAAATTTTCCCCTTATCTTTTCCTTATAATTTCTTTGATATTCCTTTACTATTCTCTCCCCTCTTATAAAAATTACCAAAATTTCATTATGGCCTTTTGGAAACTTAGAAGCCTAACCAAAACTCTCCCTTTTGCCTCTTAATTTAAAAAATACTATTATTTAACCATTACTATAATATCCATGCATATAAGCATATGCCTTTAAATGCCAGATATGAAGGTCTTAAGCATTTAATATCTATAAAAATTGAACTTTCTTAACACTCATGTCTAATCACAAACTTTGTAATGACTAAGATATAAAGGGAACTTTTCCTATATTTTGTGGAAGGCTTGCAAAGGGCTCTAGATTGTGGTTTAAGCTTGAATGTTTAAGGCTTTGTATCCTAAAGATTCTACACAAAAATAAAAATTATTAAGCGTGAATTAAAAAAATGGAACTTTAAGGTTGATGGTGACATGTAGAAGGCTCTTGAAGTAGTTAGGTAATAACTAGTCCACTGTTAAGGAGAGATAGATGCCTATACCATTAATTCTTTACTAAAATTAAAGGAGAAACAAGCCTTTCTAAACTATGGAAGAGCTTTAAAGGCACAAAATTCCTTGATGGTGCAAAAGTCTAAGATGCTTTGTTGAAAGCGGGGGACTCCAATTCCAATTTTTCACAGATCTTTGTTGGCAAGAAGGGATTACAACAAAATCTCTAGGCCAAAAAGTGATCATGAGGTATATTTGTTAGGAGGGATGAGCTTCTAAATCATACTGGAGACTATTAGCAAGGTATATTAGGAAATCACATAGGGAATGCTCCCTTAACTGATATTATCAAATTAATTGTTCCTAAGCCTCTAGCTAGTCAAAAAATGGAGTCTCTCAACAAGCCTTTCATGGTTGAATAAATAAAGAAAGTGGTTTTGAAGCTCAACTATAACAAAGCACAATATCCAAATGGATTCAATATGGCTTCAATCAGTCCTACTCAAATTACTCACTGTTTACCTACAACATACATGATGTTTACCTAAGCATGCTAGTATATGCTAATAACTTAATCATAACTGGTAATAGTTTGTAGGCTATTAAGAAGTTCAAAGGGTATTTAAGCAAACATTTCTATATGAAAATCTCGGCATTCTTAGCTATTTCTTGGGCTTTGAAGTAACTCTTAGATCAAAAGGAATTTTTCTTTGCTAATACAAGTATGCATTTAACATTATTACATAAGTTGGACCATCGGGAGCAAAACCACTTCATTTCCTATGGAGCAAAATCATTGATTGGCATTAGTTGCAAGTGCATTCTTGAAAGATCCTAAGCAGTATTGATGGTTGGTTGGTAGATTGATCTAAGTAGTATCGATGATTGGTTGGTTGATTAATCTATCTTACTATTAATAAACTTGAGCTTAACTATTGTGTTCATATTTAGTTTAATTTATATAGTGCCCTTGAGAATAGCATTGGAAGGTTACCTTGTAAGTGGTATGATACTTAAAGGGAAATCCCAGACAAGGCATTCTTTTAAGTGTAAATATTGATTTGTGTTTGCATGTATGTTGTGATTCTGACTGGGCAATTTGTTTAATGACCTGGTGCTCACTTACTAGTTATTTTCTTTTACTACGTCCTTCTCCTATATCTTATAAGACGAAAAAATAACAAACGGTATCCTGATCCTTTATAAAATTCAATTACTTAATGGCTACAACCAATTATAAGTTGAAATAACTTACAAATTTACTTACGTGAACTAGGTGTGCCACATAATAGACAAATGTAGTTATGTTGTGATAGTGAAACAACCCTTTACATTGTTGTAAATCTAGTATTTGATGAATGAACAAAATATATTGAAGTCAATTGCCATTTTGTTCGTGATGAGATACAACATGGAAATGTTGCCACATCTCATGCTTGAATCATGAATCAATTGGCTAAAATTTTGACCAAGGCATTGGGACAACAACCATTTTAACACTTTCCTAGCAAATTGTGTATTCAGAACCTTCATCTTCCAACTTGAGGGGGAGTATTGACAGTTGTATTATGTCCACTTTAGGAATAGAGGGTCCATTTTTAGGACAAATTAGGTATATATGATGGACCAATACGTTTGTATTGTGACAGTCAAGCAACCCTTCACTTTATTACATATCCAGTATTTCATGAACGAAAAAACTATATTGAATTCAATTGCCACTTTGTTCATTATGATATACAGCACAAAAACATTACCACATCTTATGCCTAAACCACAAATCAGTTGGCTAACATTTTTACCAAGGCATTGGAACGATAATAGTTTGCATACTTTCTTAACAAGTTGGTTATTGAGAACTTTCATACTCTAACTTGAGGGGGAGTATTGGGTAGTTATATAGTATCCACTTTAGAAATACAATGTTAACCTTAGGAACAATTAGGTGTAAATATTTTCTAGGTGTATTATAGGAAAAAAATTATTTTTAGTATTTGTTCAGGAAGTTGATTGCTCCATTTTAAGCATAAGATAGGAATGCTTAGCTGTATATATTGATGTACATGACGTTGTGTTGGGAATCAATTAGAATTAGATTTCACTCTACCAAAAGCACTGTGAAATTATCAGAAGATCAACCTAAACTTCATGTGTTGTCTTTATGTAAATGACCTTATTAGCTATGTCTCTAGTTACTGCTTGAGGAGCCATAAGAGTGCCATATTGTTATAGTGATTCCAATAAGAAAATAGATGAGAATTCTCATTTAGTTTCTTAATGATTCCATCAACAAAGCCTAGTTTATGCTTTGCTTCTAAGGCCATGGTGATGGCATAGATCCATGGGGAATAGTTATCACCATATAATTGTTGAGTAATTAACATGTTTCTTAGGATATTATAATGAAGTATGTAATATTGTGATGAATCAGGTTATCTAGTAAACATAGGATTGTTGGGAGTAGAAGAGTTGGTGAAGGTAGTGACCTCCATTTGTGAATAAAAATATTAGTGCTCTAATACCATATTATAAAAGGGAATTGATCTATTTTTCTTATTCAAAGTAAGAGAATATATACAAAATATACAATGATTATTTATAACAACTAGGAGAAAATGGAGCCTAAAACCAAAAGGAAAACATAAAAGGAAAATATATAATTAATGATATATACAAATATGTATAGTTGATATTGTAAACTCGCTCATTCTATCAAATATTTAGCATTTGACGTAAAAAAAATTGGTTTTATTTTATGATTATTTGTAATTTTTTATTAGAACCATTATAAGGAATAATTTTAATATAACTATGATATAAATTCTACATCAATAATGTCAATTATTATTTAAAATTCTAATGATTAAAAAATATAACTAGTTCGACTGATTCAACTGTGAATACCTTGAACCATTTAGTTTTCAGTTCGGTTTTCAATTTTTCAGCTTGATTTTCTTTAATAATCCTTACTGTTAAAAACTAGTCAGTTTTTTAATTAATTAGTTATTTTTATAAATAAATAAATTTTCATTTAATAATCTCCTTTTTCAGTTAAACTTGAAATTTTTTGATGAGTAAGTATAGTCATCCTTCAATTACATTTTAAATTCTTTTATTTTATTTAATCTTTAACTAATTTTATGAAAGTATAATACTCGTTAAATATTTTAAACCTTAAAACTCTTGTCATATCGATTTAACTTCCAATCCGATTTTTAAAACTTTGCAAAATCCTAGTTTATTCACGTGTATGTTTTAGCTCATATATCATACTAGATAAATTTATGTTAGCTGAATTGTGATGTAAAATACTTTAAATACATAAATAATGTACGATACTCTTTTTGATTAATGTTCAAGTGATTGAGAAAATAGATCAATATAAATCAAACAATTTGATGAAGAACCAAACAATCCAAGTGAAACATTGGTTGATCAATATGCACCTATTGAATACTGTGCGTTGAATGCATATTAGTTAACCATTATAACCTAGTGATCAACTAATGTGTTGAAACTAGTTGTCGAGCAACCATTATGACCTAGTGATCGACTAATGTGTTAGAACTAGTTGTCGTAATAACTAGTTTTTAGCTCTAACAACTAGTAACTATCCAAAAATCCTATAGAAGCATATTTTTTTCATTGGTTCTTATATAAAAAAGCATCTAGGTGTCTTTTACTCATATTTCTAAGTGTTTATGAAGCATTTTAGCATTGATTATCTCATATTCGAATGAGTCTCTTTAGTTTTAACAAAGTGATAAAGTGAGATATTTTGAGTTATAAGCCTCTATTGGGTTTTGTCTATTGTAATTGGACGTGTTCTAAGTGGCATTGACGTTCCTCTTCATCGTTAAGGAAGATTATATAAGGGCTTCTCTTTACTAAGAAAAGATTATACAAAGTTTATTCTTGTTGTAAAGAAAAGTTATAATGGAAATCCAGAAAGAGTATTGGGAGTGGCTGTAAGTAAAGGTCGTTTGTTAAACAACCATAAATTGTTTTGCATTTCTCTTCCCTTACCCTTTTCACATTATTGCTTAAGTATGTTGTTAAAAATTATTATTTTATGTCATACATTCATGTTTTTATAAATTATGCTTATCAATACGTTAAATTGGTACATAGTTCATTAAAAATCCTAATTTGTGCCTCTCTTAGGTGCATTAGAGCCTAATAAGTGGTATAGGTCCATTAAGCTAGTATTTGAAATAAATCTTGTAGTAAAGATCATAATGGCATACTTAGGCACATTATCATTAAACCAAAAGGGACAAAATACTAATAAAGCACCTTCTTTGATGGTAATGATTACCTATAATAAAAAACTAGCATGAGTTTTTTCTTAATGATAAAAAGTGTAGACCTATAGGAAGTAGTTTCAAATGACCCTTTTATAACTATAAAAATAGTAGATAACTAAAAAGCCCCCAAACTGAAACAAGGATGAGACACTTAAGATAAGAGATTAATTTTTTTGAATAATAGGATACACTCACTGATCAGGTTGTCAAAGTCTTCAAAATTAATTCCGATTCTCTAAATTCTTATAGTAATCATGGAACTAGATCGAATCGCAAGAGAATTGAAAACTAGTTTTTTTAATTTCAATTGTTCAAACAAAATGGGGGTTTGCAATTAATTAACTAACTTTAAAGAGGAAAAAATAAATAAACTAAATATTACGTGAGAAAGTCAATCGTATTTAACTCTGACTCAAAGGAAATATATCATCCAATTGTAACATTAATCATTTATCTAAAAAGAATAGTTGTCATAATTCAAGTAGTTTGTCCAGAATAAAGTCCAGTCTAGAGAAGTTGCATGGCACTAAAGCTTCTCATTCGAGCCCTTGAAACAAATTCCTAAATAACCTATTTGCCACTTATACCAATCCTTCATAAAAATTACAGATCACTTAATTTATGGATAACTGTAGAATAATCAATATTAAATTAATTTATCAGATCAACCAATATCAATATTAAACACATTACTTTTTCTCCAGCACTAAGAAATGAAGAAAAGAGGAAAGATTGTGAGAAAATTACAAAGAAAAGAAAATGGAATAATAGAGAAGGTGTTGGATGTGTTTTTGCCTTTTATTCTTACTCAAAACCTAGCCCACTACTATCTTGTAAAGATTCCTGTCTAAAAAAAGTCCAAATCTATATCCCCACATAATAAGCATGGAAATAAGTTTCCTAATTGTATTTAAAATTTTGGAGTGAATCTAGCATTAGGCATGATCTCGCATTATCCACTACAGTAATTTGTCAACTTTTTTTTTCCAAAATTCTAGATTTTGACCAATAATCCTCCAATATGATGCAATCTCCACTTTTCATCTCTTAAAGCAAAACAAATATTAATTTTCCTATTTAAGCACCAAAATGTAGCCAAAATAAAAGAGATATTTCTATTTAACGTAACCAAATAACATCTTACCAAATTCCTCCATACCAAACTTATACTTGTCCTTAAGTATATAACAACCTCTCATCTTCTTTAATGTTATCTAAAAATATCCCAAAAGCTAATTTTTGTTAAATGTTTAGGGTAAAATTACAATTAAGAGAACAAGAACTCATAGGACAAATTGTTATAATGAAAACATAACATCTTATTAGTTCCATTAAAATCAAATGGGACTAGACTTAACACCTATTCATATATTTCACTCTACACATTCAAAGTATTTAAGGTTCATTAAGTTCTCAATCCAAAGCATAGCGAGTTATTTCCATAAGCATGATCATGAATCATATCTCCACCACTTAAAAAAAAGAACCTAATGTATAAATCAAAGGGACTTGACAAGGGTTGCAATGTGGCTTAGGTAAGGTATGACAAAAAGAAATTTTTAAGGTTCAATAAATTGAATGAAATCATACAAACTTATCTACACAAGTTTTAATTCAATTTAGTCCAAAAATTACTTGATTCAAATAATATCTTTTTTAATCAGTTCATCATTTTTCTTTTTCTTTTCTTTATTTTTTCATTTTTAAAACAAAAAATTAAAGAGGATATTTATATTTTTTTATACGTATCAACCAGTCTTAAAAAAATAAAACAATGCAGCTTGAACAAACTAATTTACTTTTCATGGAAATAGTCAAAATCCTATGCAAATAAGATTAATACAATTCCTTTAATTTAAAAGCTTAAAATTATTAAGGAAATCAACAAAAGGGTAAATTTGGCTTGTAACAAGGTTAGTATTTAAGAAAAGAAAGGTTTAAGGCTCATATTAGTTTTCTAGGGACAAAAAGTAAGGTAGACTCTCATTTAAGTAAAAATCGTTATCCTAAGTGCCCTTATCTTACTTATGCACAAATTCAAAAAAAATGTAGTCTCATATGTATTCAAAAGCAAGTTTTAGGATAAATAAGCTAGGGATTATTTTTAAACAACAATTAGAAAATTATAAGCCTATTATGAGGAATAATCAATATGTGAATCATTGTTTTCATGAGTTCAATCACAAATAACAAAGTTTATCATAGTATATACTCCTTCCCCCCCGATACCTTGTCCATAATGTATGTACAAGATGCTCACATGCCATAAAAATAATCAACATTTAATAAAGCATATAGTAGATGGTTGTGAGCATCTAAAATGAGATATACTATGGTGTCGGTGGATATAGAGGTATCACCCTTATTAATTGGAGAAGAGAATCCAAATTCTTCTCTAGTTAAAAAATTTTACGTTCCAACCTCTTTAACTGAAAACTATGTTCATGTAGTATTGGTGGAGCCAGAAGAGACAGAGATGGTGGAACATCACAATCCTCTTGTTATGATGATGGTGAATTTCTCTGAGAGGGATCACGTGGTATATAATAAAATATTCTCCTTTATTACTCGAGTAACCTCATCCTGCTTAAACAAGCCATGTTTAATAGTTTCATCTCCCAGGCTATATATATATCAGTGTCAATCATCTCAACCAACTTAAGATTAATAACTAAATGAGTATTAAGGGAACCAAGACATAAACTCTCATTAGAAGATAACTGTTTGGAATTATATAGCCAACCAATCACCCAAATTCACGTAGACTTTGTGTACCATGCACTAAATAAAAAACAACTCAACTTTAGTGCAAGTGCTTATTGTGGCCTTCCTTTCAAAATAATTACAAGCCAAGAAACACTACATATAAATTCATTCAAGCTTATTAAGATCACTACCCTTAGATTTACTTAGATGATAAACTAACAAGTTAGAAGGGACATTGATATCCAAATTCTAGAAGAATTAAAAGCACCATAATCTATTATAGATTCTTTGTATTAAGCCAAATTAACATATTCCTTATCTATGAACCTTAAGGTCAAATTAAATTTAGTAATGCTCTGTTTAAATTTGACACCTATTAATTTGTACTATATAATATTGGGATCATATAAAGTAAAATTAACTGGTTTATCAAATTTGAAGGTAGTATAAAACTATCTAGTTAAGTCAATAAATACTAGACAATAAATTAGCAAAAATATTTCTAACTCGTGTCAATATGCAAATCATCAAAATTTTCTTTAATATGCAATTCTTTTAAAGAAGGATAATGCAAATACTTACTTGCATTAATATATTTGGTTTTGAAAGCATCATACCATTATTTTCCTTCTTTAGAGTTAAAGTGAGATATCTACAAATGTCCAACTCAGTTGGTGGCAAGATAGATGTGTTTTTAGCTATCCGAGCGTGCCTCTTATGGTACTTGTGGTAGGTCCAGTATTAGATTAATTTTGTCTAGTTAAATTCACCTTAATCTTTCCTTTCACTACTGTCTGATTAATATCTTTTGAATGTCCCATAATTATGACAATTATAAACAGAAAAATTAATTTTAAAAATAACTATCATTAAGTCAAATAAATTGTTGTTGTGTAGCCCATTTTTATAGAGGTTAGTGGGTAAGTCTTTTATTATAGACGTTTGTTAGATTTTCTCTAACCATTTAGTGTGTACATATCTGACTACGAAAATTTTAACTTGACACACACACGCAAGCACGCACTCATGCACACACACACACTTACTCTCTCTCTCTCTCTCTCTCTCACACACACACAAATAGAGCTTATGCAAGTTCAAAAAGTCTACAGTCTTTTAATTTTTAGGTGACAATATTTCTTTATCTTACAACGTCAGTTGCCAAAAGAGAAAAGAAACGATAAGCAAAGAAGTTGAAGAGAAAGAAAAAGAGACAAAGAAAGAAGATAGCACATAGAAGAGAAAGAAAGAAATTTCTTTAATTTTTTATTTTTAACCTCAGTTACCACATAAGATACACATATGACAAGTAATCAAAAAATATCAAATTTATTTTTTATAACAAGAAGTTAAGGACTAATTCAAATTAAATCTTTATAAAATATTAAAAATTTTAAAAATATATCAAAATATTTGAATTTAAATTTAATTTTGATAAACATATTAAATTATAATTTTATTGTTTTGTTGAATATTTGTGAGCGGGTGGTCCGGGCTATTACAAATGGTATCAGAGCCAGTACCCAGATTGGTATGTCAGTAAGGACGTTAGGCCTCCAAGGGAGGTGGATCCAGGCCTGTATGCCAGCAAGGACGCTGGGCCTCCAAGGGGGTGGATCCAGGCCTATGAGCTAGGGAGAACGTTGGGCCTCTAAGGGGGTGGAATGTTAGATTCCCATATTGATTGGAGAGGGGAACGAAGTAGGCCTTATAAGGCTATGAAAACCTGTCCCTCAAAGACAGGTTTTCCCAAGGGTGGGAAGAGAAAAATCTTGAGGGCTTGCTGGGCCAAGGCCCAAAGTGAACAATATCTGTGAGCGGGGTGGTCCAGGCTATTAAACAAAACAATATACCTCATCATCTCCTGATTCAACCATAAGACATACGTTGTTGCTCATTTGTTCCTTCAAAGGTGACTTGAAGTCTGTCCTACATTTCCATTGCTATAGAGTTGTAGGATATCTTTTCATATTCTTCTAGAGATAGAGCATAAATCAGATGATGTTTTGCTTTAATGTTTAGCTGTGCATTTCTTCTATCAACATCAGTCCATACTTCTACATCACCACTAATAGGAAGTGTCGTTCTAACTTAATAGCTTGCCAGACTTTGATATCTATAGATTGAAGATAAATGGCCATTCTCTCTTTCCAGTAGGAATAGTTGTCTCCATTGAAATAAGGAGGCTTTGAGACGATGTCCTTCAAGACTTCTCAAGTTGTTTGCCATGATCTATCACATGTTGTAAAACACTATAAATGTGAAACCTCGCTCTGATACTAAATGATAAAGCAAGCACATACATGAGGGTGGTGAATTGTTTGTGTTTTGAAAATTTTTGCAATAGGATTCTATTAGACAAAAGGAGTCTACTAAACGATAAGAGCCTGTTGAATGATAAATCATGTTAAAACAATTTTAAACAGAAGGCGCCTGTTAAAATGAAAGGAGTCTCTTAAAAATGGAAAAGAAAAGGAGCCCATTGTAAAAATGAAGGATCCTCTTCCTAAAATGAATACACACACAATATAATGCGAAATTTTAAAAGTTAATAGGAGAGAATTAATGACACAGTTGATTTATACTAGTTCGGCTTATAACCCAAGCCTATATCTAGTCCCCAAGTATCTAACTTGAGTGCTTCACTAAAATCTCAAGTAGTAATTTGACGAGTAGTATTTGTTCGTAGTATTTAACTAGCCTCCACAAACTCTCAGAGAATGAAGAAGTAATTTGCTCAATATGAACTTCGATGATCTCTCTCAAAGAGAATTTTTTACTTTCTAAGACTCAAGAGATTTAATGATGATATAACTTTCAAAAGTAATGATGTTGTGAAGGTATTTGGAAAATCTGGCTTCCTTCACTTGATTCAGTTATTATTCGCAACTGCAGTGGCTCTTCCTTAAGTAGACATTTTCTTTAACTGGCCATTGCTTCACTTATATCTTGAATTGACTTTGAATCTTCAATAGCATATTTGATAAAAACTTCCAGTAACTAGATGTTAAGAAGATTGAGTAATTCACAAAGTTGATTGTTGATTTACGTAATTGGTAATATCTTTCAGGATATTGTGAAATAAATAAGGTTGTTCATTAGGAAGGTTTCTACAAGAAAAGAAACATTTGTCCTATGATTTTATTTCCATTTAACAATTGTATCGTTATCTATATAAAGAAATAAATCCAATTTGAATTTTGAAATATTATATAGTTATCATCAAAATCATTAATAATAAACCTTAAGCTAACATAAATTTTCATTTAACTTCTCACTACAAAAAATATAGGATAAGAGACTGAATTTTTGGAAAATTATATTCATTATCCCAAATAATTTACAATCACTCATAATATAATCATTGAAATGACTTATATATATCAAACAATGTAGGCACATTTTGTAAAATATCCACAATACCAGTTTTTAAAACAAAATGAGTAGATGGATTCATCCTTTCTTTAATTTAAAATGTAAACTAAATGAAACAAATTATATACTATCACTCATTATCACAACTCTCCTAGTATATCCACAAAATTATTTCTAATTGGCGTCATTTCAAATAACTTTAAAACAACTTGGGATTAGACATGTGTAACATAACCAAAGAATAATACATTACCTTGTTATACTATCTACTTATATTCCATTGGAAATTACTCCATTCTTAAGTCAAATGAACCATTCATAAGAAAGAAAACTTTAAATAACGACTAAATCTTTTAGATATGAAGGAGATACAATGCGCTCACTTTTTTATGAAAATTTTATATGTTTTTCCCTTTAATTTTTCAAAATCATAAACCTAACTACATCTTAAAGTAAAAACATAAAAAATTTAATCAACAGGAATTACATATATACCAATGAGATGAGATAGGTAACTGTGAGGAGATATAATTATGATTGCTCTTGTGGCTACAATGAGTCTTTTATAATAGGTCAAATGATGCTTTCCAATATCAGTAGAACTTTATATCATAACATCAAATGCTATAAGAATCTAAGATTCAAGATTGAACAACTAGCACGAATTATTCATCCAAGGAAGCTAACAGATTACAAGACAAAGGTATGAAATTTTTGTTGATATAAACTAAATTAGGAAAAGTCCAATAGGAGAAGAATTCAGGGTCAAAGGGGAATTTTTTTTCATTCCAAGTGGGAGATGGATAAACACTAAGAGTTAATTTTATCATTCTAAGTTTTATAAATAGACAATAACTGCAATGTCATAAATTATTTTTTGGTCATAATAAATTTTATTTAAAAATAAGAGATTGCAATTTATATAATTAAATGATAAACATCACTTCTTCATAAGTTAAATGAAGGTCAGACCTATAATTGTAAATGTCTTTATTTGTTATACTTGTATGTAATTGTGAAGAACTCTTAAGAACCTAAACTTCAATTAGAATTCAACATAAGAATAAATGTTTATGATTTTATATATTTAAGATAAGATAGAACTAAAAGGTTTTAGATTAACTTAATAAAAAATATTTCATTTCATTTTTAATAAAAAATACTTTACTTGTGACTCTAACTTAACAAAATGCTAATATTTTTCTTTTTTTGAAAAGGAAATTGGTGTTAATTAATAAATAAAGAAAGTAATACAAGGTAGACAAAAAGTTAATAGGTATACCCTTTACAATTCTTACAAAGACATGTAAGGGATAAAGAAGAAATAAGAGTCAAAAAATAATTGATCAAGCACGCATATGGTTAGATGTTCAAAAATATGACATATCAGCTGTGCAGTTTTGGTAGAGGTTTTTCACAATGAGCAGCTCACAGATTTGTCTGGAAATGTCTGATTCAATAGGAATGAACTTTGATTTGCAAACCTTCTTAGATTGCATTGTCTCCATAGAGTATACATAGAGGTCCCTAAAGCAAGAATGTAGATGAGATGATTACAATTCGAAAGAGTTGTCCTTACTAATCTCGATATTCTTATAAATAAAATTTATACGAAAATTTAAAATGCTAATCTCGATATTATTTTAAATAAGATTTTTCTTCTTTCTACATCAATTACTAAAATGTCACACCCAAGCTTTAATTGACTATACTAGACATGTGACATACCATCGTCCAATGATGAGGCTTAAATACACTAACTTAACCATTGGTTTAATGTTTAACTAACTTGCACAAGTCTCACAAGACAAAATTCACAACTAGGCTAAAGCTTAACATGTCATGATAATCCATTATACTCAAAAATTTAAAAGACATAACTCTAACTCGATGTTATTTCATTAATTGCAATATGAAATAACAAATTTAATTAAAAAGTATCCACTAAAACTAAACATACTATATTAAAAATCAACCAATGACTATAATAAAAATGTTTTTATATAGAGACTTCTTAATATTCATTCTATCTAACACGAGCTCATTCTTTTCCTAGTACAGATGCTCTAACTCTTTAACTAAAATAAAAAGTGAAATATGGTAGTACACTTCAACCAAGAAAGAGAATAAATAAAATAAATAAAAAATTTACTATCTACACCTTACTATTTGTAGCTATATGGTACCGTACCATCTCCAAAAATCTAGCAAGGAAATAATCATACAATTTACATATATTAAAAATAATTCCATACACCATGCATAGCATATACAAAAATGATTGGTGCTAATAGAAATCACATAATACCCAATACCTTTGTATGATAAACATTATAAATTAGCTCTCACCGCCGAATGATTGGTTTCTACCCTAATCTAGTTCCAAATATAGATTGATGTCTAGTGTAATCTAACATTGGACGTTAGCTTTAGTCACTATTCAATATTCGTCCTAACTACATGTATCATGCAAAAAGTGACTTGAAGGTCACACATCAATCATCATAGGCATCCATTAAATACGAACGTTCTAATTAAATTCAAGACACCGTTTTTGTGACCTAAAATGGTACACGATTTTTCATTTATTACTCGTGTCTCCACAACATCCTAAATAAACCATGTATAATTATGATTATATTTCCATTATCATGCATAATTAAACTCACAATTTTGATCTAAAACTCCCAAACCCATTAATTTTTTAAAGTCCTACCACAACGTTTACATAAGGTTTACACCATTTTTCTTGATTTTAATAAATTAAAGCGTAAACATATTGGTTTAGGGATATATTACAATGATTAATGATATGATTAATCAAACACACAATCCTATAAAACTTATTTAAAGTATGATCCTTATTACTTATACCAACGTACGTTATAACCCTTTCTAAAGAAAAAATAATTGCTAGGCACTTTTTAAGATTTGCTAGAGTTGAGAAATCTTATTATTGATTTTTTTTGTAAGTACACAACATTGTTGTAACTAGCATAGGAGAGAACAAGTTGATCCCACCAGGATTGTTGGTTAAAAGTTAACTATTCAAAAACTTAACAAGTTAAGCAACAATTATAGATGATTGAATAGGAAAATAAAATAACTATAAATTTAAATCCTAAAGCGATACAATGATGAAGAATAAATCAATATATGAAATAACTAGATTTAGGTAAAGTTTGCCTTAAGTCTTTACTATATTTTATTTGCCCTTCGTTTAATGAATACTTTTAGCATTTTGGAGTAAGGGTTTCTAACTTAAATCATATTATCTTTTAAGACATAAAATCCCTATTTAGAGGTTAATTAACTGAAATTCCTTTCGAATCTAGATAATGTAGGAATGCTTTAATTTGTTATATGAGTTGTCTTGATAGGGTTTACTCTAACCTAGGAAGACTTTACGGCTTTCTATTTAATAATATACGTTTATCCATGTTATGATCTAAACACACTTCTCATAACTAGAATCTCGATCCATAAATCAAATACTAAAATTTCCACTTTTTCTAATTCAATATAATGAATATAAAAACGTGGATAAATCATAAAGAAACTAGAATTTCACTAAATCAAAGAATAAATCAAAGTATATCACATCCTAGGTTCACCCTACTTTACTTTATATTGTAATTTAGTTCATAATTGAACAAAATAACATCATAAAAACAATAAAGAAAGTAAGATAAAGAAATCATTGTTCTTAAATCTTAAATCTTCAAAAAATTCTTGTTAAAATCTTTTTCTACCTTCAAACAAATGATGCAATCTTGATAAAAAATGATATGCAATAGCTTCAAAATGAGTTATTGATGTTTCTTATCCAAAATAGCTCCTTCTTGTTTGCTTTTTTTTAATCCAAAGCCTTAGCTTTCTAATGAGCTACATGACTCCAAACATGGGAGGGTTTGGTTTGGTTTCAAATAACATAATAAAGTTAGATTAAACTAATGAAAGAAAATTAAAGAAAATCGTTAAAAAGGGATAAAAGTGATTAATGGATTTGGAATATGGCTCTAGGTTCAATCCCGTCCTACACAAGAACAAGCATACTTCATTGTCTTATTATTCTCATACCTCTTCTAGAAACTATTAATCATAGATTAATGATAAGCTCTTTTAACCCCGATTATCCTTTAGGTCATGTTTAGTTAAAACAAGATCTTTAACTAAACCTGGTGAACAACCTAGTTCTATAAATTTAATAGGACAGTTACATTACAAGTTAGGAAAATAGATTAATCAAGTTAACAACCACATATTTAACCAAGGTTACATTATCCCTAATAATTCAATACCATTAGTTCCCAAAAATGAATCCAAAACATAACCATTACCTATTGTATTCAAGATTCTAGCAATGGGTTCGCATATATAAATAATTCAAGATTCTAGCAATAGGTTCATATATATAAACAATCTAAATAAAACTATAATAATGATCATTCATACACTAATACACAAACCAAGAAGAAAAGGATAACATACACATTGCTAGAGAGAGAAAGAACAACTATACATAATGAAGATACGCCCAAAAGTGTTCCTCAGTTCGATTTCACCTTGAAATCTAAAGAAGGAAGCCTAGCCCTTTATAAGTTTCCTAAAAGTGCGTGCTTCACCCCCCCTCTTCAACCAAAAATGACTAATCCCCCTGTTAACTACTCAAATGTCTCTTTATATGAAAAATTAAGGTTATGGGAAGATGCGCGGTTGGATGTACGGGTCATGCATCCAATCGTGCTAACCAATTAAAATGCCTAATTCGTGAATGTGCACCGTCATGCAAGTGGATGCATGGTCATGCATTTTATACTGTATGATATTTTCTTCTTTTTATGTCATTTTCTTGTCCCATCTTCACTCTAATCCTTCTCCTTCTTGTTCCACAATGGCAATTAAGCAAAACATCAAGAGGATGGTTCAAAGGATGTGATTTTAACTCAATTTAGCTCTTATTCTTCCAGATTGTACCTAAAACTAAATATGAACTAAAATAAATGTCTTAAGCATTTCAAAGGATTAATCACTAAGTGTCTTAGAGAAAATGTATAAAAAAATCAAGCATATATCAAGTTCCCCCACACTTATCCTTTGCCTTCCCTTAGGAAAGATAAAAAAAAATCAAGTCACAAGCCAAACGCTTACTCATTTTTTATATTTTGCAAGAATAGATAGTCATAAGTAAAGAGAAATACTTCCAAAACCATAGCAAGAACTTAACATTTAATGCTTGTGCTCATGAATAATCAACAATCATTCCCTTCAGAAACTGAGCAACATAAGGGTAAACTTTGATAAAATGTGTTTAAATATGATAAATTCATTGGTACAGTCAAATGTCATTCATGATCAAGACATTCTACAACTTTACATATCATTTCATTTCTCCACCACTAGGATTCACATACATTTTCATAAATCAAAGGACTTTTTAAGGTAGTAATGTAGGAAAGGGTTAAGGTAAGATATATTTGGATAGTGTAGTACAAAAGCCACTAAAGCTAGTAAAATAAAAAACACTCAATGCCATATTAAGCACAAAAACTAATACTCACTCAAAACTAGGTACCATCATGTCAGAGTAGTGCTCTACAGGCAATCGCCTTTAGCACTTTTGTACAAAATTTATTTTGATTAATAAAGCAAAAGGCATTTTTCATTAATTTGATATTCGTTTATAACTGAATTGATATTGATCTTAAATCAAATGAATGAAGTCCATAATATAAAACATAGCATGAAGGAAATCATGATGAGATCATAATAATGAGATTCCTATCATGTGTAATTATGTTAGGATCTAAATAATCCCTATTCATAGGATTAATAAGACAGGACATTATTAATCTAAACAAACTAACACATGTTGCACTCCTTGATTTGATCAATCAGTGGATCTCACAAACTATAAGTATGAGTTGTTTAGAGTTAACATGTGGATGCTTACTAAGAGTAGTAAGTATATCGGATAATCCACTATGAGATTATCATCTGGTTAGTCTATCGAATGTCAATGATTAATCTGATCAAAGCAATGTTGCAAATATCCTTAGACTTGAGGTACTCAAGGATATCTTGGATATTAATCCTACGCTTTGGTATCATTCTTTGTTACCTCAAGACGAGGTCGTTCTTAGGATGGTGATTGGGCACAATTATTTATATTTGAAGGTAATTGGGTAGCCAATAAAGGATTCACCACTCCTGATAGAAGGACATGATACCCATAGCCTCTTATCAGGGTCATTACTCAGGAGTCTCTAGCCAGAGCAATTATGTGTCATGAAGAGAGTCTTTAATAACACATAAGAGTAATGAGATCCTAGGACAAGAATTAACATCACTTGGACTAGATGTGACATAGTCAATCTATTGGGAGTTGACACATTGCCCATACTCCGAGCCAAGTGGGGTATAGTATGGTGAAAGGATGAATTGCACAGTAATTATTTATGGAAAGGTTCATAAGTTGGATAATTATCTATCGAAGAGTTTGTGTGTTAATCCAGTTAT
>JAOTJB010000007.1:23940929-23957371 GCA_027123815.1 Erythroxylum minutifolium | reverse complement strand
CTTAGGCTCTTTTGATACTTAAGTTACATGCCAAAAATGCCCTCAATTCATTCTTATGCATTTATTTCACTAACTAGTGAAATAAAATTTTACTCACATTGAAATAAATAATTAATCTCCAAAAATGATTCTATCATGATCCCAAAAATTATTCTAAGGAAAAAATTCAAATCTCATACTTATTCCATAAACTATTATGCTTAATTTAACGAAAAATTTCGGGGGCCAACAATCAACTAATATTGGAAAAAGATCATATTCGTAGGAGTTCAGTTATAACTTCAACTTAAATTTCATTTATTATTCATAATATCAGTGTAAGTCTTAAATTTACACAATTCATAAAAGAAAAAAATGGATAACACTTCTTGTCGTAGGATAGAGTTGGACAATTATTTAGAGGCAAAAGTTGTGAATAAAGTTAAAAATGTGCAATTTAATGTATTAATATGGTGAAACACATATAGAAGTACTTCTACTATCATGCAAGCAATTATATGAGACCTCATAGTAATTCCAGTATCTACTATTGTTTCAGAGTTTACTTTTAGTATTGACAGTCGAATAGTTAGTATTGACAGTCGGATAGTTAGTCCTCATGATGCTCAACTTCATCCTACTATTATAAAAGACCTTATATGAGCTGGAAGTTTGTTGGATGATGAAGATATTCATAGTAAACTTTATTCTTTATGTTATATTATTGTTTTTTACCTTATTAATTTTAGTAATCATGTATTATATTTTCTTATATTGTCTTTTTTAAATTTATACAGGTGTGAAGACCAGTCTTCCAAATTAAATTTTTTTTGAAAGAATATTCAATGATGAAGGTATGTTTAATTGTTAATTATAATATATTGAATACTTATTTGAAACAGTTGTTGCATAATTACGTATAATTAACATAATAATGTTTTATATATAGATAAAGTGGTACAAACTATTGATAATCCTAATTATAATGATTACTTAGCCTTTTCCTTTACTATGGGTTTGTTTTTCTTAATCTTCAATTTACTATTTTTTCATGTGATTGCTTTGGTTTTTTTAGAATTTTAATATAAAAATCTTTACTTGTATGATTTTATACATTTAAAAAAGAAAACTCTATATTGGTATCTCTTCCCATTAACTCAATTTAAGTCTCCAACTATAATTGATGTCTTTTGGTAACTTTTTCATTTAGATAATAATAGCACTATAATAATAAAGTTTTGAAAATAACATAATTTTGATAATAACCATGATATTTATTACATAAGTAGATTCATGAATTGATATTACTCTTTCGTATGTTAAATGGAGCAAGCATTATTTTATTTTTACACTTAGATAAGCTATTAGCAATTGATTCAAAAAAAAAAAGAGGTAATAGCTCAAAGTAACTTTTTTTAAATTAAGCAAATATATTTTAATTAGTTTTTTTTGTCAAAAGTAAGACATTGGACTTAACCATATTAATTTAATAAAGAAGAAAAATGAATATGGATTCCTTATTAGGGTTGAGATTGTTTGAAAAAAATGAGTAATTTAGAAGATTCAAGACGATATTTAAGAATTGAACTTAAGGCTTATAATACTAAGCTTGTTTTAAAAAATTAAATGAGCTGCAAAACAATTTTTTATATATAAAATGACACATTTTTTTAATGAAAATGAGTTTTTGGAATACAAAGTACTTTATAAATTTTTTATATAATCTTTTTCCTTTAACAAACATGTTTACTAATTCATAATGTGTATTTTTATTGTATATTTCAAAATTACAACTAGAGGCTCATTAAAATATCTAAAAAAATTAATGATAGTGTCCACAGTATCTATAAATCAATTTTAAAAATAAGTAATATTCATTCCATATGTTATCCCTATCGACCTAACGCTCAATCGAACTTAAGCCTGGGCCGTATATCATGGGCCCAACTAATAATTTTTTAGTTGGACTCAGGCTAAAAAGGGCCCAAGTCGGATTTAACCCATTGCCAATCCTAATTAAGAGAGATTCTTAAGAAGTTTCATATTGTTTCATTATTTTTTTTGGTATTGAAGGAAGATCGGGAGCAAGATTTAAGAAGCCAAATGACTCCTTCAATTAATTCTTTCTTTTACTATTTTCTTTATGTTGATATTATTCTTTTGTATTTATCTTTATTACATCTAATGGCTGGAAATCTTAGTTAGTTTTAGGGGTGTAGGTTGTATGGATTTTTGGTTACCAATATATGATTTGATTATTAGTTAGTTGAATTTATTCTCTTAATCTTATTTGTTGAGTTTATCCTTAATCACTATAGATTCAATCATGGGGATTATATGAAGGACTAACACATAAAGTATAATATGTGCACTGGGAGACTAGACACTTTAGCGTTAAATAATGACAATATACTAAACTTTAATGAAAACTATATAGATTAACTTTGCTCAATGATTTTGATTAGGTTAAATTATGCATTGACATATGGTAGTTACCTAATTAGATATACTTATATGCCTCAATAGAGGACATATATACCTTATATTAATTATCATTTAAACCTAAATAATCAATCTCATTTAGTAATAGGAATTCCATATAAGTGAACCTTGAAGCTCTAATACTTGTCTTATTAATCTTTTCTTTTAATTATTCCTTTTATCCAATAGGGGTGATCGTACTTGTTCAATTTATCGATCGATTACATGGTGTTAAGCAATTTCAAACATTCTTATGCAATTGAATGCTATAAGCAAAGTTCTTGGGTCATCTCAATGGGTTCAGAAGTTTAACTGAAAGCAAATCGATATTAAAAAGGGTTGTTGAAACAATAATCATAAGTAGGAAGAGAGGGTGGAGGAAGAGAGCATGTGCATGAATCCCTCTTTAGTTAGTAATTACATTCTCTTAAATAAAATTTTTATTTTATTTAGTTTTCTTGTTTAACTACGTTTAAAAAATTTAGTGACTACTTTTTTTTGTATGGTCAATACTTTGAAATTACTTCATTTTAATAAATTACCTATAATTGATTATGTATGCTTATAATTATAAAGTAGAACAGTTAAAAACAAATGCAAAAATGTAACAGCCACATTAGCCAGTAAAGAAGTGGTACGGTTAAAATTAGTATTAAGAGAAGTCATTCAAAAATAACAAAAATTTTCATTTTTTTACAGTCAAAGCCTTGCATTGAGCTAATAATGTAGTATTTCACTCAAAAACCAAGCACACACGAGTTCAATTTCACTTTGTTTGTAAGAAAGCATAGTAAGGAACTATGGATATGTAGGATGTCCATAGCAAAAACTATACAGCATTATGGAAAAAGCAATCAACAGTGATAAGTTTATTAATTTCAAAAAAAGTGATAAGTTTATATAGTGTTGATCATCATACAATTTGACAAAAACATAAGCAACATAATAATGGCAAGGTAGTGTGAAAATTGATTGGTTCTTATCAAATCTTCAAGTAGGAGATTATTAGAAGAATTTAGATAGTACCTAAAATATTTATATATTATTCACACTAAACAATCTAGATATTATTCACAAAATATCTAGATAAGATAAATAATTTATTATACAAAAGTAAATATTAAAATGTTAATAATTATAACGAATTGAAATGTGTGGCTATAATTATTTTAATACATATATAAATACCCAATAATTTTAGTGTTTTATATATAAAAAACAATTTCAAACATCCAAAACTAGAGGTTATAAGAATTCTAATCTTTAATTAGGTTCTAAATTGTAAATATTAATATGTAACTTAAAGTTAGTGCTTGTGTTATAACTCTCTTTTTTACTAATAATAATATTTTGTGTCGTATTTCTTTCAATCTTAGTTGAGCTATAATCTTTCTCTATCCACCTAATTATTCCAATATATATTTCCTATGATCTCCTCTTTTTTTAGCTTGTAAAATCAATTTCATGCAAATACATATATGAATATTATTGTAATTTATGTTCCAACTATTTGATCTTTTCTCTTGTTTATTAAGTATGTTAATTGCCTTCTGGTTCCCTCATTAATCTTATGTTATTTACCAAGTTATTGCTAATTAAAATGGAGATCATCAATTGTAAAGAGATGATATTCTTTTCGGTGAAAATGTTATTTCCATAGTATAATAATTTATGTAGACCAAAAAAAAGGACTAGATTTTCACATTGTGTCTCCTTTGACCATGTTTTACTAAACCTTTATGTTCTAGTTAACTTGGAGAATGAGAAAACATCAATTTGACAAAAAGTTTGAACTATCATGGTTTGATACAAATAACAAAGAGATTATGACTTGAAACCTTATAGCAACAATAGTAATTGTAATTATGCGATTTTTTTTTAGAAATTACTTGTATGAAAATGTTATCTAGAATTTAATAAACTATAGCACTATGTTTAAGCATCAAAAAACAAGAAAAACTTACAAAAGCATTTTAAACCCTTCGTTTTAGGGAAAAAAGAAGCATGACAAGATATAGTTAGTTCAAAAATTTTAAATCATAATCAAATGGATATGCAATTGTAGGCTATGAAACAATAAATTTACAATTTTTATATAATTATAAAATATTTTAAATATGAATAAAAGTAAATGAGCCTTACAACTCTGACTAAAATAAATGACGTGAATATCTAATAACTTCTTAGTCAATCATTAGTTCTATTCACATTATACAATTTAAACATTATTGGTTAGATAAGTCAAAGGATATAATAGAAGCAATTATTAGCTATTGTGTTAAGCATTTATTTATTTCAATTCAACTTCATTGAAGAATAATTCAATCGAAGCATTGTTCATTGTTTCATTAAACTTTTATTTATCAAAAGTTATTAAGAAATAAGTGTATATTACAAATGATCAAGTTGCTAACTTATTTACTAAGTTTTTGCCTTAACACAAACATGTTTATTTTCGAAAGCGACTAGGTATATGTGACTTGAGTCAACGTTGGTGTGTTAGAAGATTCAAAATCAGTCTAATCACATGATGTATATTTTGTTTACCGAGTCCTAGCCATTCATTTGGTCAAGATTTAGTAGCTTGTTTATGTGGCGTTTGGCTAATATATGTTAAAACTCTATAAAAAGGCTTTAGTGAAAAAAATGTTCAGTTTTATCTATCTTGCTTCAACCTTTTTGCCAACAAACCAAACTAACAGGCCAATTTTTAAACTAAAAGGCTAAAATGGCAGCCACCAACTTTTCAACGAACAAGCTCCAAGACAAGGTAGCGATCATCACCGGAGGCGCCAGTGGCATCGGCGAGGCAACCGCACTCCTCTTCGCAGAATATGGCGCACGAGTAGTCGTGATAGCCGATATTCAGGACGAGAAGGGCCAAAACCTTGTCAACTCCATTGGCACACACCGGTCAACCTACATACGCTGCGACATCGCCGACGAGAGCCAAGTCAAGTCCCTCGTAGAAACAACTGTCCAGCTCTACGGTCGCTTAGATATCATGTTCTGCAACGCAGCCATATGCACCCTGCACCTGCCTCAAACCGTCACCGACTTCGACTTCGACTCCTATGAAAAGGTCCTCGCTGTGAACGTACGCGGCACGGTGGCTTGTGTTAAGCACGCCGCTCGAGCCATGGTGGACGGCGGTCAAAAGGGTAGTATAATATGCACGGCGAGTCCTGCTGCGGGCACAGGTCTAGAGAAAGCAACGGACTACGTGATGTCGAAGTGTGCTGTGTTGGGGTTGATGAAGTCGGCGAGTATGCAACTGGGAGGACACGGGATACGCGTGAACTGCGTGTCGCCGGGTGCGGTGGCGACTCCGATGTTTTGTAAGGCCTTTGATGGGAAGTCAACGGAGACGATGGAGAAGCTTGTGGAGTCGAGTTCTTACATGAAAGGTTCAATGAAAGCGAAGCATGTTGCTGAGGCTGTGGCATTTCTTGCTAGTGATAACTCTGAGTTCGTGAATGGCCATAACTTGGTCGTGGATGGTGGGTTTAAGGCACCGATCTTTAAGTAGACATCCAATTTACAAGGTGAGAATGGCATGTTAAGGATATCTGATTCCACATGTGAAATAAATAAGATTCCTCTTTTGTATCGCCCTATATATAATATTCAACAAGTTAAGACCTAAAGTTACTTTTCTTCATGAAATTGTTCAGTTCATATTGATCTATTTTCTCAATCACTTGAACATTAATCAGAACGAGTATTGTACAGTGTGTATGTTTTTAAAGTACTTTAAATCACAATTTAGCTAATGTAAATATATCCAGTATGATATATGAGCTAAAACATACACGCTGAGTGGTTGGAGAAAATCCAACAGAAATCTATAATAAAAGAACCCACTTCTAAACTCCTTAGGAAAAAAATCAATCTCAAATACCCTAACAGCCATGAAAATTATAAATTTACACCAGTGTCAATCATGTTGTTCTCTAAGATAGGTATACTTGGAAATACCAAGTTCAAAAGTCATGTCCAGTCTCTGTTGCTTCTGTTAATTTAATGTTGGCTTAGGTCTA
The DNA here is from genome assembly GCA_027123815.1 of Erythroxylum minutifolium. NCBI lineage: Eukaryota > Viridiplantae > Streptophyta > Magnoliopsida > Malpighiales > Erythroxylaceae > Erythroxylum > Erythroxylum minutifolium. The sequence goes on along the minus strand of JAOTJB010000007.1, from coordinate 23,950,871 downwards.
ATCAACACTAGGACTAGTTTCAAATTTATTGACCATCAGATCAGGTTATCGATATTTCATATCTCATATACAAGAGACTGGGCAAATGGGGACAGTGTTTGAGCACAAGCAACATTTGACAACTTCTTTACCTATTTTACCATAGTCCGTAAATATATAAGAATTACGACTATCAGCACCATGCAAATTCACTACAACCTTATTTTCCACTACTTCTGCATTATGACTTACATCCTTGCAATATAATTTGGAAAATTCATCTTTTGATTAAGTATCAACAGTTTTATTTAAGCCTTCCAAAATTGAAACTTCATCTTTGTCTCTCAAAGTTTTTTTTAAAATAGCTATTATTTTATAAATTCTTTTGATTTGTTTTTATAAATTATTTATTTCATTAAGTAAAAAATAGTTCTTTTACTTTTTTTAAATCATTATATTCTAATTAATCTAAATTTATATTTATAATTTTTTTCTCCTATCTAAATTCTAACATTTGAAGATTCATTCTTACCTAAGTCACTCTAATTAAAAGTTTATTAAGAGCGATTCCTTAGATCCTTAATCGAAATCTTGATATAAGATATTACTTTAAATCCTTCTCGTGCTTAGAGTGTTACAAGCATATCATATTTCATAAAATTTATAAAATTGTCATCCTTTTTCTTTATATATATATATATATATTATGTGCAAACTTTAAATTATAATAACATATGATTATGATATAATAAAGTTATTAATTTATCGAAAATTAAATTCCAAAATATTTATATCTTTTTATTTAAACTACTTAATATTTCATTTGAATAAAACTATAAGTCACTAAATGAAAGCGTAACATCACTAACTTCTTGGTGTTTTAATTAATTTTTTAGGTATAATAACTAATGAGCTAAATATTAACACAATTTGTGTTAAAAGTCATTAAGTCACATTTATTATCGAAGGGTACAACATACATTTGCATATCATGATTGAGAAAACAAAGATATATATAGCAATGATAATATCATCATAATTATTCCTTGTACAGACAAGTCAATTTAAACTTTTTGTTTTATTTTTCATATTTAGAAAATATATAAATTATGCATATATGTATTTATATTATTCCAAAAATGAATTAATCACTTTATTAATCGTAATTTATTAATTCCAAAATAATTTATAAGTAATTTAGTTATAAAAACAAATAAGTATAGTATATTATATTAAAAATAGCTATTATTTTATTAAAAATAGATTACATTTTATAAGTACTTTTGAATTGTTTTTGTAAATTATTTATTTTATTACTTTCAAAAATAGTTCTTTTACTTATTTTCTAAAATCATTATATTCTAATTAATCTAAATTTATATTCTTAATTTTTCTCCTATCTAAATTCTAATATTAAAAGATTCATTCCTACCTAAGTCACTCTAATTAAAAGTTTGTTAAGAGTAATTTCTTAGATCCTTAATTGACCTTGATATAAGATATAAATATTACTTTAAATCCTTCTCGTCCTTATAGCGTTATAAGCATATCATATTTCATAAAATTTATAAAATTGTCACATTTTTTCTTTTTAATATATATATATATATATATTATGTGACAACTTTAAATTATAATAACATATAATTATGATATAATAAAATTATTAATTTATCGAATATTAAATTACAAATATTTATATCTTTTTATTTAAACTACTTAATATTTCATTTGAACAAAACAATAAGTCACTAAATGAAAGCGTAACATCACTAACTTCTTAATTTTTAATTAATATTTTAGGTGTAATGACTAATGAGCTAAATATTAATATAATTTGTGTTAAAAGTCATTAAGTCAAGTTTATATTGAAGGGTACTACAAACATTTGCATATCATTATTGAAAAAATACAAAAATTAAAATGTTGAGATGTATGTAATTATATGATTAATTAGGAAGTTTAATTCAATTAATTAGAAATTTGTATGAAAAGTTATATTCAATTAATTAGAAATTTGTATGAAGAGTTATTAAGTTAATAGTTATAGTTAAGAATTTCAATTAAATTAATTACAAATTTTTAATTTACTTAAATTATTTATTAATTATTATAAGAGAGAATTAATAAAACCAAATTCATTAGCTATAGAAAATTTTACTGTACACAAATGATTATCTAAATCATTTTAAGAAAAGATACAATTTACAAAATCAATAGCTGGATAGACTAGAGAGTGGAGATTGAAAAAGCATCATCTGATTCTAATTTATTAATTGTACTTGTTGTTAAGATCGTCAATAATTTAGATTTAATCATCTATATGTATAAACATTATATTTAGTAATATAATATTAAAATAAAAACAATATTTAATAATGTAATATTATATAAAAAGAAATTTAAAAATACCTTTATCTTTATATATTTGATCAAAATAACCTTCCATTGGTCAATTAATTTTACTAATCCCCTCCGCATTAATACCTATGGTTGTAGGAAAATAAAAACACAAGATTAAGTAAGATAATATAAATGTAAATAAATTAAAAAGAAAAGAATTTACCATCAATATCTTTATTATTTAACCAACTTTGAGCACGCATAAGAGCTTCCACACTGCGATAATGAAGTCGAGCATGATAACGAGTAATGACCCGACTACTAGTACTAAATGCAAACTCTGAAGCAACAGTTGACGATGGAATAGCTAACAAGTCTCATGCAATGGCTTGCATGATCGGATAATTATGTGCAGATGTCTTCCACGATAACAATATATTGAACAACTCACCTTTAGTTTTAGGAACACAATCCTCATAAACATATTTATCGAACTCCATCGTACTATAAGATATCTTAGCCTTTTTCTCTTTCAAAAAATTTGAAAGAGAATATGTCAATAATGGGTTATAAGAAATGGTTGAACTTGAAACTAAAGTTTGGGTTGAATTGCCTGTATCCCGATCATGAGTTTATTGCATTCTAGCTTTATAATCATGAAACAATTGATACCATAATTGTTTCATGGTATGTAGATGCTCTTGAGCTTCACCACAGTATAGTGTATTATAAATATATTCAACCCTATCCATCTTGTATCTCAGGTCTAACACATATAATACTACAACAATATCTCCAACCTTAGACAAATAAGGATTAAACTTCTTTATCATCCGCTCCGCCATCGTCCGAATCACTTCATTGGAGTTCAACATCCATAATCCTAAAACATGCTTTATATTGGAAAAAATGTAACAGCCCAGACCACCCGCTCACAGATATTGTTCGCTTTGGGCCTTGACCCAGTCAAGCCCTCACAGTTTTGCTCTTCCTGCACACTCACTTGGGAAAACACAACTATGAGGGAGAGGTTTCCATAGCTTTATAAGGCCTACTTCGATCCCCCCTCTAATCGATATGGGAATCTAACATTCAACCATTTGTAATAGCCCTAGACCACCTGCTCATAAATATTGTCCACTTTGGGCCTTCAACCAACTAAGCCCTCACTATTTTGCTCTTCCTGCACATTCGCTCTGGAAAATGCGTCTTCTGAGGGAGAGGTATCTATAGCCTTATAAGGCGTACTTCGTTCCCCTCTCCAACCAATATGGGAATCTAACATTCCACCCCCTTGGGGCCTAGCGTCCTCGCTAGCTCACAGACCTGGATCCACCCCCTTGGAGGCCCAGCGTCCTTGTTGGCATATTGGCTCGAGTATTGGCTTTGATACCATTTGAAATAGTCCGGACCACCTGCTCACAGATATTGTCTGCTTTGGGCCTTGACTCGGTTTTGCTCTTCCCGCACACACGCTCGGGAAAATGCGTCTTTGAGGGAGAGTTATCCATACCCTTATAAGGCGGACTTCATTCCCATCTCCAACCGATATGGGATCTCACTATCTTACCTCCCTTGGAGGCCTAGTATCCTTACTGGTACATCGGCTCGGGTACTTGCTTTGATACCATTTTTAATAGCCCGGACCACCTGCTCACAGATATTATTCGCTTTGGGCCTTGGCCTAGCCAAGCCCTCATGGTTCTGCTCTTCCAACACACTTGCTCGGGAAAATACGTTTATAAGGGAGAGGTTTCCATAGCCTTATAATGCCTACTTCAATCCACTATCTAATCGATAAGGGAATCTAACATTCAACCATTTGTAATAGCCCTAGACCACCCGCTCATAGATATTGTCCACTTTGGGCCTTGGCCTAGCCAAGCCCTCACGGTTTTGCTCTTCCCGCACACTCGCTTAGAAAAATGCGTCTTATGAGCACGAGGTATCTATAGCCTTATAAGGCGTACTTCTTTTTTCTCTCAAACCAATATGGGAATCTAACATTCCACCCCCTTGGGGCCTAGCATCCTCTCTAGCCCATAGGCTTGGATCCAACCCCTTAGTGGCCCAGCGTCCTTGCGAGCACATAGGCCTGAGTACTAGCTCTAATACCATTTGTAATAGCCCGGACTACTCGCTCACATATATTATCCGTGAGGGCTTGGATAGACCAAAGCCCAAAGAGAACAATATCTATGAGTGGGTGGTTTGGGCTGTTACACATAATGCTAAAGATACAGTGTAAAATTGGATATTTTGTTCCTGAAAACAATTCAGTCCAACTGTTGAATAATTTCAACTTCATACAAAGTTCTCTAGCCAAGTCCCATTGATCCTCTGATAGTACGCAGGTATATTGAGAATCCCTTTCGGCTAATCTAATAAATAGCTAAGCTTAAGGGATTGCTGACTTAACATCTTAAAGGTTGAGTTCCATCTGGTAAGATAATTCAAAACCAACTTCTTTGTGCGGGGACTACATAAAATTTTTGCAACATCTTCAAAAGTTTCAACTCTTGTATGAGTCGCACTCCAATATAAAACACTACTACTAATACACTCTATTGCTTCCTTTATTATCTCCAACCCAACCTTCACAATTAAGTTTAGAATACGTGTAAAACAACACATATAAAATAACTTACCTTCAACCAATAAGCTCCCAAGCTGCATCTTATCCTTCAACTTCTCAATCGTAGCATCATTTTTTCTACAAGTATCAATTGTGATGAAGGAAACTTTGTTGTTGATGTTCAAACTCATCAAACAATCTTTCAACACGTTTGCCAATTTTTCACTTATATGCAGTATCGGTATAAATCATAAATTCATAAAATAATGAAAAAGTAAATGATAATAATATTAATGAACATAAATTACCTCAAAAGTCTATTGCATAACTTCCAATCATTATCAATATAATATACCGTCACCGTTATGTAACCCTTCTGTTGGTTATTAGCTATCTACATGTCCGTTGTTACAGCAATTTGTCCTTGAACACTTAATAACGATCTTAATGTTTCTCCCTTCTTGTCCTTATAAATTTTGAAAATATCATTCCTCAATTTATTTCGACTTATAACCTTAAAATTCGGTTGGAGTGAATTGAGAAATATCCCGAATCTGTTGCTTTCAGCCATAGCTAATGGTTGCTCATCTCGAATAACCATATTAGCCATAAAAATTTTTGATCTATTATTTTCAAAAGTTGTTATGGTCATTTCATTCTTTCCTTTCATAAGGTTAGGGGTCAAAAATGTTTGACCTCCTAAAACCATCTTCCTTCTAGTACATGATTCTGTATGTCTCTTTAAAAGAGACGTTCCACCTTTCAAACTGGTTGAGTACAACTTATGACAATGATTTCATTATGCCTTTTCAATTCTGTCGATCAATGTAGTCTTCTTAAAGTGATTCCAAACGTCACTTTTATGTTGACTAACTTGTGTTCTATTTGAACTTCTATCGTCACCTGGTATAGGAATAGAAGTTTCCTTTTCTACCTTCAGTACTAGATTAGAACTCTCAAATGAAGGAATATGTTTATCCATCTGACAAACCAACCATGAAACCATTAGATTTAAGTTTCCACAACCAACTAACGAAGCAACCACTATAAGGGTAGTATATTAGAAAACAACTCTGCAATCATGATTTACAATACAAACAAAAGTTGAACGTACCATAGACAATCAAAGCTAAAATTCAAATTTTGAAGAAAATTAAACTCTCTTATTTGCATTCATAACAAATATATAGACTTGGCCCTGTTAGCACCCTTTTCTACCATTGAGTGGATTCCTAGGTTATGAAGTTATTTTGCTTCTCCTTCTCTGTAGAGGGTTTAAAAAGTGTTATAACTTTTCCTACATTGGTGGGTAGGATTGGATTTTTATTGGAAACAAGAAACTTCACTACTGAATCATAATTTTAGTGCTCATCTGATTTTTCCTACAATTTAAAGATTTAGCTAGTATTTAGTGGCACATTGTGTGTTTTTTCAATAAACTACATATAAGTTTGAAGTTTTTAATGTTTAGCTTTCAGGTATATTTAGGAGCTTGTGTAAATGATGGAAGAGAGTTAACTTCCATATTGGTTCTAGATGTCTCTGTAATGATATTGTGAAAAAATTAGAAGAAATAAGAGGCTTGATCATTTGCCTTTATTTATGGCAGTTGAGTTATTAAGAGTGGTTAGTTTTTGTCAGGCATTATGCACCTGTTATTAAGGGATAAAGAGAGAGAGAGATGCTGTGGTTTGTGAGGGAACTTATTAATTATTTATTTTCTTGTAATCTAGGATCTCTTTATCTTAAACTTTGTTTCCTAATGCTTTCTAAAATTTTGTTCTATATTACAAGGTCACATTGTCTATAAGAGGATATACACTTTCTTAAAGAACATGCCTTTTCTACATTTCAATTTCAGTATTATTAAACATATGCATAGGGAATAAAAATTTTAAGGTTTATGTCAAAGTTTTCCTTGACGATAGCATAAGTGTAAAAAAATATTGCTCAAATTCTTGATCTATTGATGGCTTCCTTATTTCCGGTTGAGAATCTGCATTCAAAGTAATGAAAAAAGAACTAATTCACCTACAGAAGCAATTTGAATAAAGTTCACTCTCTACTTAAATAAGATGGGTCTTATTATCATCTAAGAAGGATCTTAAGGAGGAAGCTACCTCACTCTTCAAGAATATTATGTGGACCTTAGCTTTGAGATCTTCACCTATTACACTCCTAAAGTCATTTATGAACAATCATTTCTTTGATGAAGAAATTGATTATTTAATTAGTCCAAGAAATGCACAATAGAGGGTGACAATGCGTGTCAAGTTCACTACAAAATTTACTTGATTCTGCACACTAAAATTTGTAGTTATGGTGAGTCAGATCGAATCCATAGGAAATGTTCGGTTAATTTTCCTAACAAAATTAATTGATGCAAGGAAAATATAAATGGGGGGTTTTGGATTTTTAAGCAATTTAGAAATTAAAGAAAAAGTAAACTATCAAAATAAATTAAAACAAGCATTTGAAAATGATAAAAGTGTTAAATATAAGTAAGGTTCGGTTCTAGGGTCAATCTCGACCTAAACACGATCAAGCATATTCCATCATCCTAACATCTTTACAACTCTCTTCGGATTATTGATCTGAGATTAAAAAAATGCTTTACTAAATCTCAGTTTTCCCTTAGGATATGTTTAATCAAGATACAATCTTTAATTAAACCTAACTACCGAATAACCTAGCACACGAATTGAAAATTGATCAATATAGATAGCAACCTCACTCCTTCGGGTTATCTAACCTAAGCCATGTTGTTCCTAGTGATTAACGATTATTAGATGTTACTCATAAACATCAAATATAACGATTACGAATTACATTCAATGTTTTAGCAATAGGTTCAAAATAAAAAAATCAAAATAATGTATTAAGATCATTCATCCTAAAACCTAATCAAATCAATACCAACAACACAATAATCCGAAAAGAAATTACAACCTTAAAGTGACAAGAATAGCTTAACCGTGACTTGGTGTCAATATTCCTGTTGAACCAGCGTTAGGAAGCTAGCCTTTCATCTATACTTTTATGCTCCAAATGTGAGCCATCTTCTCCATTTCGGTAGTGAAAAATAAATAAACACCTAGCCCTCTCTATATTCCATGCTACAACTTTCCTTTCCTTTTGCTACTATTCATTCATGGGATAAATAAAGATGGTGGTCCATCTATACTATTCACTCTTCTCTTCTCATCTCACTTTATTCTCCACCACTCTTCTTCTCTTCTCTATCGCCACCCCTTCTTCTATTTCTATGGCCACTCCACTACTCATGCCACTCTCTCCACTATTCTCTTCTTTGTTTCTTCCATGTTAACGCTTTTTGACTGTAGCTTGATGTGACAAATTAAGATGGGAGTTTTTGGTCCGTGCTCACTATTCACGTAACTCTTCTCTTCTCTTCTCCTCTCCTGCTACGTTAAAACCACCTTCAATGAAGCACTCAAACTTTCACGTGTTCTCCAAAATGGAGCAGCCTTTCCACTCTCTTTTTATGATAAAAACTAGCTTCGAAGCATGGAGAGATAGCTTACCTGAATAGATGATCTAGATCTACTTCCCCTTCGGTCTTCCTCCTTCTTTCAGCCGTAACCTTTTTTATCCCCCCTTTAGTCGTCCTCCAGCTGACACTTACTCTCTTTTCTTTTCTAATTTTGTAACTAGGTTTTCAATCCGAATCATATTGGATAGGTGTTCTTTTCCAAAATTGAAGATGAGCCTTGCTTTTGCTGTCTGCTTTTTTTCTCATTCTCCAAGCTTTATAACATTTTTTTTCATCAAATATCTTGCATAGGGCAGTTGGTGTGTGTGTGATAAAATGGACAATTGGTGTGTGTGTGGTGTCTCACTCAAGTGAGACACCATGCACTCACGTTAGGTGTCTTCATCTTTTATTTCTTTACTTCAACCCTCCATTCAAGTAGTTGTCTAACTCCTTCGGTTTTCATAATGTTTGTATGATGTTATCCATTAAATTCACATCCAAGTGCATCCCTTTGCTTACTTTAGACCTTGAATGGTTAAATAATTGGAAGCAAGCCTCACGACCATGTAAAAACATGCACAACCTTGAGTGATTTGATCCTTCATTCTTTTATGCTTATTCCATTCTTTGATGCTTTATCTTACCTTCTCTTGCTCTAATCTTCTTCTTTGTTGTTCTATGAAGACAAGTGGAAATTGAGAAGATGACTTCAATAAACATGCTTTCGGGTCACTTTAGCTCTTTTACTTTTGAAATGTAAGTAAGACCAAAAATGAGCTACAATGAGTATCCTAAGCATTCCTAAGGCATTAATCCCTAAGTGTAGAAGATAAAATAGATCAACATTTAAATACACACTAAATTCTCCCACACTTAGCTTTTGATAGTCCTTGAGCAAATTGTGAAAATCAAAATCATAAACTAACATTTTTATTCATTTTCCAAATCTTCCAAGAATAGATAATTATAACTAAAGATGAATGACTTTCTAAACTATAGCAAAAACTTAACATTCAAGCTTATGCTCATGATCAATCAATATTCACTACCCTTAGAAGCTGACCAATCTAAAGGTAAACTTAGACAAATAGTGTTTAAACAACATATTTCCATTGGTACACTCAAACACCGCTCATGATCACAATAATCCATAACATTGCATATCATTTCATTTCTCCACCACTAAAGGTCACATGCATAATCATGAATCAAAATACTTTTCTAGGGTTGTAATGTGGATAAGGATAAGGTGGGATGCGTTTTGGTTAATGTAGTTTGAAAGCCATTAAGCTAGTGAAGCAAAAGTTATACTTAATGAAAAATCAAACGCACAAGTTAGCATTCATTCAAAACTAGGTAGCGTCAGCCATAAAGAATGCAACAACTATGTTTCCCAACCCAATTAGATATCACATCAAAAACTGTAACACCCCACTCCTGCCGGATCCGAACCCGATATCGACTGTGAGACCCGGATCCGTGCCCCGCGAGGGTGGCGTGTCACATCACTTAACAAAATCACTTAACAAAAGTCAGTATAAATTTTTTT
>JAOTJB010000007.1:23928506-23939345 GCA_027123815.1 Erythroxylum minutifolium | reverse complement strand
AGCTGTCTTTTTCACTCTAAAATGTCATCTGCAAGCATACGAGTGACAGAAGGCTAAAATTGATGATGATTCATTTTCTAGTACACATCTCTTAATAACTTTATTTGCACAGTGCCTCCAAAGATACGAGTCATCCCATATGTAACACTTCGCTTCAGTCAGTAGCTTATCCCTCTGAGTCTTCGACAAATCAACAGGTAATTCGTTAGTAATTAAAAAATTGATAATGTCTGCAAACCGTGGTGGTGTCGCATTGGCAAAAAATAATTACTCATCCAGAAAGTTTCTCGTAGAGGGATATCATCTTCTTCCTTTATTAAACGGCTGAGATGGTCTACCACTATATTTTTTCCCCCTTCTTATCTCTGATCTCCAAGTTGAATTCTTGAAGGAGGAGAAGCCATCTAATCAGCATCGGTTTTGCTTCTTTCTTTGTGAGCAAGTATCATAAAGTTGTATGGTCAGAATAAACAAGCACTTTAGCACCAAGCAAATACGATCGAAATTTTTCTAAAGCAAAAACCATAGATAATAATTTTTTTCAGTAGTGGAATAATTCAATTGAGCTGGGTTTAGAGTCTTTGAAGCATAGATGACATGCAAAGTTTTTCCCACTCTTTTTCCTAGAATTGCCCCTATTGCATAATCACTCACATCATACATGATCTCGAAGGTAAGTTGCCAATCTCGCAGTTGAATCACTGGTGGGGATGTCAAAAGCTCCTTAAGTTTGTTGAATGCTTCCTTGCACTTTTCGTCGAACTCAAAGGAGACATCTTGTTGAAGAAGCTTACATAATGGTGCGGCTATCTTTGAAAAGTCCTTAATGAACCTTCAATAGAAACCTACATGCCCAAGAAAAGAACGCACTTCTCCTATAGTAAAGTGGTAAGGTAAAGAAGAAATAAGATCAACTTTAGACTTGTCTACTTCAATACCCTTAGCAGATATCACATGACCTAAAACTATACCTTGATCCATCATAAAATGACATTTTTTCTAGTTCAACACAAGGTTAGTTTCTATACAACGTTCCAAGATAATGGCAAGATTCTTAAGACATTCATCAAAAGAAGATCGATACACACTAAAATCATCCATGAATACCTCGATAATCTTCTTAACATATTCGAAAAAAACACTTACCATACAACTTTGGAATGTGGCGTGTACGTTACATAATTTGAATGGCATTCTTCGGTAGGCAAACATACCAAATGGGTATGTAAATGTGGTTTTCTCCTGATCTTTCAACGTGATTAGGATCTGAAGATAACCTGAAAAGGTATCTAAAAAGAAATAATAGTCATAACTAACCAATCGCCCAAGCATCTGATCAATAAAAGGAAGGGGAAAACGGTCTTTTCGAGTAGCAGAATTTAACTTTCTATAATCAATACATACTCGCCACCCAGTTTGCACTCGGGTGGGAGCCAACTTACCTTCTTGGTTTGTCGCAATGGTGATTCCAGACTTCTTTTGGAACCACCTGGACAGGACTTACCCACTTACTATCAAAAATTAGGTAGATAACCCCGACATCGAGAAGCTTCAACACCTTTTTCTTCGCAACTTCCACTAATGGAGGATTTAGCCTACACTGAGTTTGCCTTGTGGATTTTGCATTCTCATCCAACAAAATGTGGTGCATGCATATGGAAGGACTTATCCTTTGGATATCTGCAATAGTCCACCCTATAGCCTTTTATGCTCTCTTAGCATTCGAGCCAGCCTCTCCTCTTGATTTGAAGTCAACTCTACCGAAATGATAACTGGGAGAGTCTGCTTATCTCCTAAATAAGCATACTTCATATGTGCAGGGAGTGGCTTCAATTCCAATTCTGGTGCTTGCACATTAGAAGGTAACAACTTTTGGTGAGCTTTAGGTAGTTGTATAGAATCCAAATCATACCTTTTTGAAGAGCTTTCCAATGAATCCAAGGCGACTGTCATTTCTATAAGCTCTTCTCATATCTCAACATGAGTGTTGGCTTCTGATTCCATTTCCTTCATTAGAACGATTTCCAAATGAACCCTGTAACTTAATTTAAACATTTCCTGTACCAAAGGATCAATCACATCAACAGAGAAAACACAATGATCATTAGGAGGATGTTTCATGGCATCAAAAATATTGAAATGAATCACTTCACCATCAAATTCCATTGTGAGGGTGTCCTTATAAACATCTATCATAGTTTGAGTCGTATTAAGAAACGGTCTTCCCAATAAGATAGTTATCAAATTACATAAGGTTTCATCATTCATATCCAAAACATAAAAATATGCAGGAAACACTAACTTATTTGCCTACACCAAAACATCCTCGACCACACCATCAGGATAAGAATTAGTGTGGTGAACCAATTGTATGATTACACTCGTTTCTTTCATAGGGCCCAAATTAAAAAAAGCATAAATTGAATGAGGCATCACATTAATAGAAGCACCCAAATCCAGCATCTATTGATCACAATAGTACCAATTTTGCAGGGAATGGTAAACAAACCTAAATCTCGGTATTTTAGAGGCATCTTCTTTCTGAATATCGTTGACACATTCTCACCCATCATCACTTTCTCATCACCCATTAGTTTCCTCTTATGTGTACACAGTTCTTTAAGGAATTTGACATACCTTGGTACATGTTTGATTGCCTCGAGCAAAGGTATGTTGACTTCCACCTTTTAGAAAGTCTCCAATATCTCTTTGTCTTTCTCCTCCCTATTTGGTCTTTGTCAATCTGCTAGGAAAAGGTGGAGGGTTAGTCTTAATAATAATGGGACTTATCGAAATTTACCTTCGTACTTGATGACCGATTTTTTCTTTTCCTATTTCTTTCTCGATCTTTTCCTTGGTAGCAATCCTTGATGGAGTTCTCTTGGGACCCTTAATCTCCTTTCTGCCCCTCAAGGTTATAGCACTGACATTCTTCTAGTTTACTTTAGGTTAGGATGGTAATTTTCCTCCACTTTGCAATTCTAGTCGATTGAGCCTCACTACCATCTAACCCATTTAATTTTCCAAATTTTGAGTGCTTGTTTTTTATTCTTGTCAAATTTGTTGTACACCTTGCTGAAATAGCTATTGCATATTCTATTGGAATTATTACATATCGTGTTGCAATTGCAAATTGTTAGTAGCAATATTCTTAACAAGATTTTCTAAAGATGTACTTGAACTGGAAGAAGAAGCTCCCTGTGCTCTTTGTTGCCTTCGTTGAAATACTTGTGCTCCTTGCGGCTAATTTTTGAAGAAATTTTGCTATCAGTTTCCTTCATCAACTCAAGTTGGGGTGATCCCTCTATCTTGAGTTATACGTCTGTGAGTATGGGTTGTATTGGTTCAGAAAGTTTCCTTCTGCATCATTCACGTACTCCATACTTCCTTCTTGTAATATTAAGCACATATTAGTTGGATGGCTGGTGTTTGAAAATATTCTGCACACTTTCACTTGTGTCTGTCCAATTGCAATCTATCTCACAAAAGATGTTAGTTTATCTAAAAGATGTTCAACGGATGAAGTGCTTACCTCGTTTACCCCTCGAACATTGCTGTGAGTGCCTAATTGTTGGGTGTTAGCAGCCATTCACTCAACTAATATCCTGGCTTCAATGGGAGTCTTCTTGCAAAGTGCCCCACTGCTCGCTACATTAACCAAACTTCTCTCCATTGGTAACAATCCTTCATATAAATATTGGATGAGAAGTTGCTCTAGTATGTTGTGGTGCAGAAAACTAGCATATAACTTCTTTAACAGCTTCCAATACTCCTAAAGAGATTCTCCATTATGCTACTTGATGCCACATATCTCCTTCCGAATACTTGTTATCTTTAAGGTCGGAAAATATTTCTTTAAAAATAGTCTCTTCATCTCCAACCAAGTATTTATGCTCCCATTTGGTAAATCAAACAACCAATCTTTTGCTGCATCTTTGAGTAAGAACGGGAAGGCTCTTAACATTATCTGCTTGTCTGTCACCCTGGGAGGCTTCATGCTCAAACAAACCACGGCAAGCTCCTTGAAATGCTTGTGTGCATCCTTAGCTGCAAGACCATGAAAATTGGGTAATAAATGAATTAATTCAAATTTTAACTCAAAGGTAACATGTTCAACAAAATTAGAAAATTTACTGCATAGGGGTCTTTGGGTTAAGTCTGGTGCAGCCAATTCTCCCAACGTTCTCGGATTTGCCATAATTGCTTCAGATTCAAGTTCTGGGTCTACTACTGAAGATGTTCTTGCTTCTTTTCTTAACCTCCATAGTTTTCTCTCGATCTTCGGATCAAGTTGCTCAATTTCTCTACAAGGAAATCCGATCACTACCATACACCAATGCTTACAAACTTTTAAAAGTTAACAAATAAATAAAAAGAAACAAAAAGTCAACTAAAATAAAATATAAAAATTGAACTACCACAATCCCCGGTAATGGCATCAAAATTTGACAGCACATGTCGGTGCCATTGTGACGACGCGTGTCGAGTGCACTACAAAATTTACCTGACTCTGCAAACTTAAATTTGCAGTTATGGCGAGTCAGGATCTAATCCGCAGGGAATGTTCAGTTAATTTTTGTAACGAAATTAATTGATGCAAGGAAAATATAAAAAGGGGGTTTTGGATTTTTAAGAAATTTAGAAATTAAAGAAAAAGTAAACTATCAAAATAAATTAAAACAAGCAATCGAAAATGAGAAAAGTGTTAAATATAAGTAAGGTCGGATTCTAGGGTCAATCTAGGCCTAAATGCGATCAAGCATATTCCATCATCCTAACATCTTTACAACTCTTTTCAGACAATTGATCTGAGACTAATAGAATGCTCTACTAATCTCGATTCTCCCTCAGGTCATGCTTAATCAAGATACGATCGTTAATTAAACCTAACGATCGAATAACCTAGGATACGATCTTTAGATTTAATTTAGAAGCTGCATTACTAATTGAAAATGATCAATATAGGAAGTAACCTCACACATTAGGGTTATCTAACCTAAGTTATGTTATTCCTAACAATTAACGATCATTAGATTCTACTCACGAAATCAAAAGTAACGATTACGGATTACATTCAAAGTTTTACCAATAAGTTCGAAATAAAACAATCAAAATAATATATTAAGATCATTCATCCCAAAACCTAATCAAACAAACACCAATAACACAACAATTCGAAAAGAAATTACAAACTTGAAGTGATAGAAAACAGCTTAACCGTGACTTGGTGTTAATATGCCTGTTGAACCAGCATCGGGAAGCTAGCCTTTCTTCTCTATTTTTATGCTCCAAGTGTGAGCCATTTTCTCCATTTTGGTGGTGAAAAATAAATAAACACCTAGCCCTCTCTCTATTCCACGCTACTGCTTTCTTCTCCCTTTGTTACTATTCATTGATGGGACAAATAAAGATAGTGGTCCATCTATACTATTCACTCTTCTCTTCTCATCTCAGTTTGTTCTTCGCCATTCTTCTTCTCTTCTCTATCGCCACCCCTTCTTTGGTTTCTATGGCCACTCCACTACTTATGCCACTCTCTCCACTATTCTCTTCTTTTTTTCTTCCATGTTAATGCTCTTTCACTGTAGCTTGATATGTCAAATTAAGATGGGAGTTTTTAGTCCATGCTCACTATTCACGTAACTCTTCTCTTCCCTTCTCCTCTCCTGCTACATTAAAACTAGCTTCAATAAAGCACTCAAACTTTCACGTTTTCTTCACCAACAAAATTGGAACTTCAGTTCACACATTTTAGCCCCCACATTCCTCATTTTGATTTCCAAAATAAAGCAGTCTTTTCACTCTCTTTTTTATGATAAAAACTAACTTCGAAGCATAGAGAGATAGCTAACCCGAATAGATGATCCAGGTTTACCTCCCCTTCGATCTTCCTCCTTCTTTCAGCTGTAACTTGTTTTAATCTCCCTTCAGCCCTCCTCTAGCCGACACTTCCTCTCTCTTTTTTCTTATTTCGTAGCTAGGTTTTCAATCTGAATCATATTGGACAGGTGTTCTTTTCCAAAATGAAAGATGACCCTTGCTTTTACTGTCCACTTTTTTTCTTATTCTCTAAGCTTTGTCACATTTTTTGTTCATCAAATATCTTATATAGGATAGTTGGTGTGTGTGTGATAAAATGGACAGATGGTGTGTGTGTGGTGTCTCACTCAAGTGAGAAACTATGCACTCACGTTAGGTGTTTTCATCTTTCATTTCTTTACTTCAGCCCTCCATTCACGTAGTTGTCCAACTCCTTCGGCTTTCACAATTTTTATATGATGTTATCCATTAAATTTAAGTCCAAGTGCATCCCTTTACTTGCTTTATACCTTGAATGGTTAAATAATTGGAAGCAACCCTCACAGCTATGTAAAAACATGCACATCCTTGAGTGATTTGATCCTTTATTCTTTTATGCTTATTCCATTCTTTGATGCTTTATCTTGCCTTCTCTTGCTCTAATCTTCTTCTTTTTTGTTCCATAAATACAAGTGAAAATTGAGAAAATGACTTCGATAAACATGCTTTCAGGTCACTTTAGCCCTTTTACTTTCGAAATGCACCTAAGATAAAAAATGAGCTAAAATGAGTATCCTAAGTATTTATAAGGCATTAATCACTAAGTGTAAAAGATATAATAGATCAACATTTAAACAGATATTAGAAGGTGGTTTTTGAGATGAGTCTTAAAAAGGCCCTAGGTCCCAATGGCCTAATGGCCTCTTCTATTAAAGGCATGGCCTCTCATTAAAACCTTATTTACTACTGCTACATTAGAATTCTTTGTCAGAGTTAAAATTCTAAAGGAAATCAATAAAACCTTTCTATATTTAATTGCTAAAGTTCCTAACCTTAGGTCCTTGAATGAATTATCTCATATTGAAATTTTCTTACACCAAAATGATTTTTTTCTTAAAATTACTTTTTCTTATATTTATGTTTATATGTTTCCTATATATCAGTCTAGTTTGTTTTCTAAACAGCAATATATGTTATGATGAGATTGCCAAAACATTGGTCTTGTTTTGATACTTTGACAGAAGTTCTAGAATTATGACACAATTAAAGAGGACTCATATTGTAGTTGAAGTCATTTGGTTGCTGCAAAATTTTGCTTCAGAAATTATCCTCTTAACGCTTGCATATCTCTTGTTAAAACTCATTTCTCAATCTAGGGGGAAGAACTTTATATGTTGAAAAGTATTATCTACTTTTTCCAAATGATGATAAAAACAAAGTGAAGCTAATATTTTTTTTGGAAAACAGTTGAACCCATAATAAAGAACAGGAAAACAAATGTATGATGAACACACTAGTCAAACCATTTTATGGTGAAGAAATGTCACTTTGGAAATAAATATATGGTTTTCAAATTTCTTGAAAATGAAAAGATAGACTAGGTTTCTTTAATAGTATTATGTTAGAAGCATTAGTAGATATCAATTAAGAACGAACTTTAAATTTCACGTTTTAAGTTATGAACAAATTACTTGATTATCAAAAGGATCTAAATTTTCCAATGGTCTAAAAATTTTCTTTTATATATTGCTATTTAGAAAATCCATCTTAATTAATAGCATTGATTCCATAATCTTCTCCAGTGGAATCAAGCATTGAAATCTCTTCTCAATTAGGAATCAGTAATTAATCTAAACAGAAGAAGGTTTTTAGAGTTGATAACAAAAACCAACAATCATTCTTAGTCTTTAACAAAAATAAAACTAATAGTATCAATTCTAGCAGTAACATGTTCCTTGAAATCTCTTCTTAATTAGGAATCAGTAACTAATCTAAACAGAAGGTGACTTTTAGTATGCATTCTACCGTCAAAGAGCATCCACATGTTTAGATAAAAAACATGGAATTTCATCAAACACATCACATCTCAATCAAAAATTCATCCACATATATCTATAAACATCTCTTATTCTATTGATATTTCATCAAACACATCACATCTCAGGACAATAAAAAAAGGGAAATGAGGAAAAGAGAATGAGACCTTACCTACGAGTCTGCGATGTTACTATGAAATTGACAGAAGTGACTGACAGAGTGAGTACTCGAGGAAGAAGAAGAATAGCGAAAGGAGTGAGTTGCGATGGCTGACAGTGTGACGGAGGGAGAGGGAGGCAGAGACAAAGCAGGCAGCTGGGTGAGTGGGAGCACAAGCGAGGTGACCGTCATTCCGCAATCCAAATTCATCTAGCCAGTGGGTCGATTTGACCTAGCCAAACCTATTGACCACAAGTCAAGTTAGGCCTAGTCAAGCCATTCTTTACCGTCCTAGAAAAAGGGGAGAGGTGAGAGAGGAGAGAGAGAAAATTTTATTGCCTTTAATTTTTTATTTTCTAGGCCCCATTTAACACATAGGATACACCTCTAGCAATGAGTTAAAAAATTCTAGATATGCTTTTTGCAAGAGAGGATTGATTCATATTCAAATTACGTGTTTGTGAAATATTAGGGTTCTTTTTAAACGTGCTAAAATATTTAGATTTAAATTAAATTATGGTGTAAATGTTAAGATCTAATTTAACTTTCTTATGGTGACTATCCCTTTACCTAATGTCAGCGTGGTTATCACATGTTTATAAAAAAGACGTTTAAATAAAAAAAGAAAAATTATTATATTATCCTATCTGCAGTAATCACTTTAAGCATTAATAGATCATTGACTATTTGGCTGAACAAATTAATATATTGTTCCAATATTTTCCCTTATGCATCTTTAGCTTGTATAATTTTTTATTTAGATATAAATTATTTGTGAGAGACTTTGATCTTTGATTCTCTAACTTCTTCCATATCTCCATAGAAGAATATAAGCTTTATGAGGTAGTACATGACCTTATCTGTCAAACATTGTTGAAAATTTCCAGTTGCCCGCGTCCATAACTCCTTTGGTCAAGCTCTTCCATGTTTCCCAACTTACTTATCCTCCTGTAAGCCCTTTAACATACGTTATTATGCCAATGATTTTTTCACTCTCCAATGCTACGGTTTGAAATTTTTAGTTCTATTATATTTATAGAGAAACAAGGTACAACAAGAATAAAGTAATATAAAAGAAACAAACAAGATCATATTAAGATTTTTAAGAAGATTTGATTAATTGGGTATGTTTAAGTTCTTAAGAGCTAATAATGACTAATTTCACTAACAAATCAATAAATTACCTAATAAGGATAATAGATTTCTTATATATAAAGTAAGTTTATTTAATTATATTAATTTTGAAATCTAACTAATTCACTCTTATAAATTTTCATTAAAGAAGAATCCAATTGAAGAAAGATGTATTGTCGCTGATATGAAGCATAAAAGCAATTCTCCAAATAGCAGAAAGTTTTAGAAATGAAAATCCTAATACTATATCAATAATGAACTACTTCATCTTTATTTTCATAACCATTATAATTTATATCGATTAAATTGTTCCTATATATCTTAAATTATTTATTACTATGTAATAATGACTTAATATATCTAAGTTATGAACTTATAATGGCTAGGAGATCTTCCTGAAAGTTTCATTTCTTGTAAATGTGTTGGATTTTAAAGTCACTAAAAAAGAAATTTAATGGAAAAACGAATACCTCCAAACTTAGAAGTCATCTAGTTGAAGAGTTCAACATTGTTTAGAAAGTGAACATTTATAAGTGGTCGAGATGTCAAAGCCCCTAAAATAATACTGATTCTCCAAACTTTTGTAGTAGTCGTGGAACCTGATCGAATCCCTTGAGAACTGAACACTAGTTTCTTAATTTCAACTAATAAATTAAATGGGGGCTTGATTAAGAAACTGATTAACTAAAAATAAGTCGAAAACAAATTAAATCAACTGAATTTTAATATGAGAAATTAAGTATTACTAAACTTCAATTTAAGGGAAATATCTCATCTAATTGTAACATTGATCATTGGTTCCAAAAAAATACTTTTATGATTCAAGCAGTTAGTCCAAAACATATTAGGATAGCTGTAACAAGTCTCAAAATTTCCTAAATTAATTGGTTCAAACCCAGCATCCAAACCAAAACTTATCATTTATTGACTGGATGTGATAGCATTCCATATCAGATAAATGATAGCAATAAAACTCCATGAAAAAGACTAAATCCTAAATTAAATAATCGAGATAGCTGTAACTATTTAATTTAGTTTTCTTGTTTATCATTAGTTAAATATAGATATTCATAAATAACCTATTTGCTACTTGTACCATTCTTTCATGACAATTACAGGTCAATGAATTCCTAAATAGCAATAAAATAATCAATATTAAATTAAATTGTTAGATTAATCAAATATCAATGATTTATGAAATATGAGAACTCAAAACAAGAAATACTTGAATTAAAACGTGAATAAAAGTTTGAAATACAAAACCTCACAAAGTTACAAGCAGAGTATTGAATCCCCCTGAGCCACACATGGCTTTTGCTCCAATAACAAAATAGAAGAAATATTAAGAATCTCTAAAAATGTAAAAAGAGAGAGCCTACTTATGTTATGATAAACGCCCATTTTATAAGGTTTTCTAATCTAATCCTAATCTAACTAACTTGTAAAGATGTCTATCTAAAACGAATTCAAAATCAAACTCCTTCAAGATAAGGATAAGGCAAAGTCTTTCAGTCAAACTTCAACTCTTTAAGCGATCAACCTTATCTACTGCATCAATCTCTTCACTTTATCCAAAAATTGTCATTATCATTAATAGAGTCTCAATTCAATGCAATCTCCATTTTTCATCTCCTAAAACAAAACAAACATTAATTTCCATATTTAAGCACCAAAATAAATCTAAAACAAAGGAGATAATATCAAATAATA